>CM076609.1:75712244-75987061 GCA_038502775.1 Hippodamia convergens
ATCAGCACTAATTGGTTTATATTTATTTCTCTAAGGGCATTAGCGCGAGCGATTTTTTCTTCCATTGTGAGAGGCATATTGAAGGTGCCTATTGAATAAATTGAAAGAACTAATGGAAAAAAACGGAGAAAATAAAAACTAAAGAAAAGTCTTTCGAGCGGTACACACCACTATATGATCATAAACTTAAATCGGCTCAATGGATGGAATTTCAGAAAAGAAAGAGAAATACTGGAAATTCCCGAGCGCGCGAAGTTGCTCCAAGGTGATAAGCACGCAGAATGGAGCAGATCGGTGAGAGGGGTACTTAAATCGATGTAAGATATCCTTTAGAGAATTGAGTCGTTCTGATATGTATATATATGTATATATATATATATATATATCTTGATACAGCGGACATATGGGGACCGAATGTACATATCGTATGGATCGCATACATTGATATACATTTGCATTTGGACGTATACATAACCATTCATTTAATTATGTATATTGCAGAAACTGATTTATATCGATTTTTTCATTTCTTATATATTCCGGTACATATGGGTACCACCCAAAATGGATACAGTGGTAACTATTGGGACCGCATTAGATTGTTTCGAAATGTATATTGCCACGAAGATACTTACTGACACCATGGCTAATAAAATTAAGAAAGATAATTTGTTTTATTAGTTGAAAATAGGGTATAGATAATATGGGTTAGTTTCAGGTATTTCATATTTTACTTGAATTAAGAAAATCATTTTTTCTTTTTGTCTATGTAAATATAAAGATTTTTTTTAAATTATGAAACATTCTCTCGTTTGTACATTCTGTAAGTTATCCAAATCGTTTCTGTTTCGATATGAAATACTTGATTTCACCTTTCACATGGGTTTGAATTTGACTGATACAGAATGAATGCTTGGGGAAAGATCAAAAATATACTCAACTTTGAAAAGGCACTCTGAGTATATCATGATTTCTTTGTGAATTTTTTAATAATCCAGTTTTGATCCCTAATATGACGAGTGCCGATTAATTCGATTGTTTTTTCATTCACTCTGGAATTTGATAGAAAATTTAATTTTGGTATTGTAGGTAGGTATGTTAGTTCAATATTGAAGATAATTTTCTATTTCAATCAACATTCGAAGATTCAGTGAAGAACATACAGAAAAAAAATCTGATTAATTCTAATTTTGTAACATTAATAACGCCACATACACATGTGAAAATCTCAGCATAAACCAACTGCTATCGAGTTGAACTTCCCTCTATATTCGTATAAAATAAAGCAAATTTTGAAAAAAAAACAAATACTTTTTCATCATATACAAGGATTTTTTACGTTCGGGTTATTAAATAGTTTCAGGCTTTCATGACCGGATATATTGACATTAAGAGAGTCTTCCGGGCTTATTGGCCGTGGTCTATTAGGAATTATTTCACATCCTAGGATAGAAACTTTTGATGTTTGAAATAGCTTCTGCCTTTGAGAAAACAATATTGTGTCCATCTGTCAGAGCATGTTCCGCTAGTGCGGATTTTTCTGTCTGATTGAGTCGACAGCATCGTTCATGCTCCTTGATTCTCGTATTGATACTTCTCTTCGGCAAAGTCTACATTGGTACAACGAAGAGAAGTATCAATACGAGAATCAAGGAGCATGAACGATGCTGTCGACTCAATCAGACAGAAAAATCCGCACTAGCGGAACATGCTCTGACAGATGGACACAATATTGTTTTCTCAAAGGCAGAAGCTATTTCAAACATCAAAAGTTTCTTTCCTAGGATGAACATGGAAGCCATTGAGATATATAATCATAAGAACAATATGAACAGAAGGGAAGAAACTCCTTTGGTACATAGCGCATGGTTGCCGGTGTTGGAAAAAACTAAAATCAAGCCAATACGAAGTGGAAGCGATGGACGAATCAACATCGCGCGCGTAAACCCACTACCTTCTCCCGCCAATGATCAGAGTATAAGTGGAGCCAACGGATCGAATCCAGCATCACTTTCGGAAATTCAGCGGTCGAGTTACAATCTAAGACCAAGAATCCTCTGAAGATGCCTACCGCAGTTGTGGGCGAAACGTTAGGTGAAATAATTCCTAATAAACCACGGCCAATAAGCCCGGAAGACTCTCTTAATGTTCGGGTTATTCATTTACGAAAGTTGGTAGGAATGTAACCCTCTGAACTTGTCACCCTAGAAAGACTGCTATCGTGGCAGGGAATGGGATATATTGTCCGAGGATTTCACGATATCATGATATTTCATTAATCTTAAAAATTATAATCCTGAGCCGGATTGATGAAAGTTTCTTGAATTCGATATTTTTGTCGCAATTTCATCGAAAAATGTTCAAACGCGAGAATGTTCATTGTTTAAACCCTGTGCATTTTCATAAACAGAAAGAAAAAACTATAAAATTCTTCCCTAGTTTGAGTGAAATATGAAAATAAGGCTTGAAACTAACACATATCATCGGTGGCCACAACTTGACTAACCTTCATTGAAGGAAAAATAATAATATCGCTAGCATTCGAAAATATTCTAGACTCGATATCTCAAAAGGTAAGTATCCTCGTGGCAATGTTACTTTCAAGATGTCCCATATTTACCACTATATCTGTTCTTGATGGTACCCTTTGTGTACCGGAATGAATATGAAATGAAAAAATCGATATAATTTTATTTCTGCAATGAACATAATTAAATGAAAGGTTATGTATATTAGAAAATGTAAATGTGTATCAGTATATGCGATCCATACAATATATAGTGGGTATCCCAGACCTTTTAGACTAGATAGGTAAAAATGTTGTGAGGAGTTCTGGGCTCGATTTTCGTGAAATCCGTTTCAAGATATTATCTTCATTCGTTTAGAAGATGTAACAAAATTTTGATATTTTATCGAGTTCGAAGATGACTTTTTCATTTTCGAAAATATCTGAAAGAGTTTTAAAACTTTCAACAAGCACTTTTCGACTAGAAATATCGCAATATTTTCATAATAGAACATACATGATAACATTCGTCGAAAACCATACATGATATAGTTCGTCGAAACAATGTTTCTGGAAGCTTTTAAAATATGAACATATGAGTTACAGAAGGATTGATGAAATAGCCGAAGAAGTTACATCATTTAAAAGTCAGATATATGCAGACCGAATGTATATTTATTTTATGGATGTTGCATTCTGGATTATTTGCATTTTTAAGTATACATAAAGATTCTATTGCTTCTGTTCATTGTAAATGAATACATTCGATTTTTACATTTCCTATATATTCCGGTACGACCTTACATTTAAGGACCAACAAGATATACAGAAACAGCGTTTTGCGAGAATATTATGAGAGCCGCATTAGGAGGAAAGATCTTCTGAAATGTCATGGGGATAGGTACTTACTAAGACTTAATTTTCCTCAATATAATGACTAGAGGAATAGTTTTCAGTTTTAAGACAAAATTGCAGACACTTGAAGTGAAAATTTCAATGAGTTCTAGTCAATCTGAATATTGAATATCGTATCAATACAACTAGCAGTTTCCACACGCTGCTCGTTAAAATTTATGAAACTATTCAAAGGTGGTTTGTTCGATCAAGAACTGTGAAGTTTTTTTAAAGGAAACGAACAAATGGAAAAACAAAAAATTGTAATGACCAACTAATAGGAATTGAAATTGCCCAACTTTCAATTTCGGTCTGTAACCTTAACTCATAAACAAAGAAACATCATGGTATGGAAAAACAAAAAATTGTAATGACCAACTAATAGGAATTGAAATTGCCCAACTTTCAATTTCGGTCTGTAACCTTAACTCAAAAACAAAGAATTATCACGAAATTTTTTATTTCGCACATGCATTCTAGATATCCTTCCTACAGAAATGGTTTGAATCTCGTATCAAAATCTCCCGAATAAAAAGTATCAAACTACGCATGAAAAGAGATTTCCAGATCAAATCCAATGTTATCGTCCTCGGGCGAATTGTTGATTGTTACATCTAACATGAAAAATTATCTTCTGTTTTTGTTTTTGTTTACGTTTAGCAATGCAGCTGTTGTGTCGTATCGGTCACCGCTTGATCATAATGATTTAAAAATCGTAAACGTCGAAACTTCCGACTTGAGGAGCTGGGGTATTCGATGTTGCCGGCAACACTTTTTTAATTCATGTAATGGTTGTTATTTCATTATGAAATTATCGTTATCAAATTTTTCCTGACTCAGATACAGTTGAAAGGCATGAATAATATTCGAATAGATTTTTTATTTGAAAAGCATTTGAAGTTATAAAGAATCAATTTCGTGAAATTTGTGATCCTCTGATCTGTTGAAGTTCGTTCAAAACTTTTTGATTTACGGAAAACTTTGTTCTTTGTTGAATTTTGTTCGTGTTATGCCTGTTTGTTCAGTTAACGAAGGCCTGAAATCAATTTTTTCCGGAATGAACTGCATTTTTGATATGTCATGACAGTAGGACCAAACAATTCCTTTGAAATATTCTCGAAAACGAGAATGAGAATATGTATGTATAGAGCTGGAAATTATAATGAATAAAACAGCCTTCTCCATTGTCGTAGTGTGCATTTTGACAAATTAGCGGAGCATTTCTGTATTTGCTTTCTTTTCTCACTTGCTATCTTCATTACGTTAGAGTTGACGAAGACAAAATTATGTTCATGACTATAATAAAACAAGGCATACCAAACAACATAGTGTTTGAGAAATGCCTTGTTTTGAGTTCAAGAAAAATGTTGGAAGAAATAATCAATATTGCTCGCATTTGGATAGCATCATATGCTGTCAGATTAATTTCGTTTTTCATTAACAAGAGGTTGAAGTTTGTGAAGTGTCTGATGCGAACCTAACCTTAAAATAGGAATGAAATAAAAGTGTTCGGGTTTTTCCGATCAGCGAAGAGTAAAATTTTGTAGAACTAATATGGAAAATTTTCTTCAATAATTTTTTTTTATTGGAAATGTTAAATGAGTGAGAAACGTTTGGTTTTTTCTCGAAACAAAGGAACAACCCCCATTCTAATTGCATTTTTTCGAAGTTTGCACTCCAGAATAGCGATTAGGAATTAAAGAGTCGCTTTTGCGATCAGACAGGATTTTGATATTTGGTACAACTCGCCCAGAGCGATTGGATTTGAGTATTTTGCTAAACTCACGGAGCGATACTCAGAACATATCAGAGTAACCAGGCCCCTCTTCCGCCTAGGGCACTTTGGGCAAGTGCCAGGCCCTGCGATCGATAGGAGCCCCGCTCAGATCAATTGTTCTGAACCGAGAGGAACGAAGATTTCCTCAATGATGTTTGGAAATTTCCCATTTCATAGAAAATTCCCTCATATTATTATAGAACTGATTTTTTCGAAAAGGTCTGAACGGTTCTTTCCTTCAAAATTCCCTTTTGCGTACTAAAATTACCTTCAGGTAAAAAAGCGGGAGTGATCATTCACAAGTCCAAATGGATTGGAATTCCCAGTTTTCTATCAACAAGTTCTCGAAGGTTGCAATTTTTATGACCCTTGCTCATACTGGCATACACTAGATAAGAGCAATTATTAGCCTGTGTTATTTGTTGGGGTGGTTAGCCATAAAACATCTGTTCGAACCGTGTTGTTGATCACATTCTTACATTATTGTATTTGTATTCCAATGGAAGCTTCCGGAGAAATCCCCATTTAACCACACATAATTTCAGACAGCGTTACAAGACAAGAAATCAGTGGCGTATCAGAGGGCTCCACAGAACTCGCGATGCTGGTAGGTTCGGCACCGAAGGGGCCCCCAAGCCAAACTAAAAGCATGAAATGACGCCCCAATAATTTTATTCTATTGAGGGGTTTCTCAATATACCGTCAAGCTTTTCGGTACTCTCCTTAAAAATGTCGCAAACATGTCTATCAGACTTTTGAGCTTACTCAGCTTTGGACAAGAAGTGGCCAAAAGCTTGGTTATCGACAAGTTGATGGATATGTTTGTACAAAAAAATTAAAAAAGGTGATCCAATATTCTTATAAAAATGTTTTCAAATTCTTACCACATTGATGTATTTCTACCTACACCATTTTCAAGTGTTATTCAAAAACCGTCAAGTGTATTTCAGATTAATCACTTTAATTTCAGAATGTGTCAATTGAATTTCAGATTAGTCAATTGAATTTCAGATTAGACAATTGAATTTCAGAAAACATCAAATGTATTTCGGATCACTCAATTGAATTTCATTTGATATTTTCTAAAATTTTATTGACAAATCTGAATAAATGGTGTAGTTTCTAGGTACTTTTATATCAGAATTTACATCATTTCGTTTAGAAATTTTTGTTTTCAATATATAAATTATTTTTATTACATTGTTCTCATTATTTCTCTATGAAAAAACTTCAGGTAAAACTTATCATGAATAATAGATCTATAGAGGACACCCCAGATGGGGGGAGGCCGAATTTTGCTCCACGCCACTGCAAGAAACTTCAGGGCGAAATTCTGTAAATATTGGCTTTCAAAATGTTTCTCTGTAATCGACATTAGTCATATGCGAACAAAACTTTTAGAACTTGCGTTTTTGCTGAAGGTTGAAGTTGAGCTTGAGGTCAGGAAAGGGTATGATTGAGGTTCCATCATGGTCATCGATTTCTAAAATATGCTACTACCTTTTCATTAACGAAAATATCTGAAAACGATTTAAGGGTAGTACAGGCAATTTTTCCCCGCACTTAATTCCATTTTTTCATATAGTATGAAATAACAAATTTTTCATTTCAAATACGAACGCAATAAACTAGAAATTGAAAAAACTGAATATGATGTCATGATCCTAGTGAAACAATGGTTCTTAAACGTTTCAATCGTTTTAAGATGTTTTCGAGAATGAAAAAGTTATGGCCTAATTACGAAATCTAGTCTAGAAGTACCAAAAACAGCCAAAATCAAGCAATTTGGGATGTACTCTATACAGGGTATTTCATTGGTGAATTAATATACGGTAACCTGAGCTAGAACTACCGTAGATGTTTCAAGAGATACTTTCATCAGATTGATTCGTTTCGTGCTCGAAACTTCAATTATTCTTTTGGACGATAAATCTTGAGTAAGACCACAATAAAATGTTGTATGTTTCAGTAACTCGAATACAGTTTGTTATTTAAGGAAGATCATAGGCATAAGTCAGGTTATTATTTCATTTTTGTGTTTATAACTATCGATACTAGCAGAATATTGAAAATGAATGGAATCTCCAAAAAACGGTACACGCATTAGAAAATTAAATTCCTCAAAGAATGAAAATATTATTTCCAGGCAGGAATATCTGTATTTCACGTGAAATTACTTGTTTTAAATGTACACTGGTCCTAATAACAACCATTTTATCTAAGTATTTTGGAAACGGTATCCATTACAGGAGATAATTTCATCAGATTGATTTGTTTCGTTCTCGAATCTTCAATAAAATGGTGTATATTCGAGTAACTCGAATACAACTCGATCCTTGAGAAATTCAAAAGATATAACTTAGGTTATGATGTTATTTTGTATTTCTGTATTTATGAATATCCATACGAGCGGAAAATTGAAAATGATTGGAATATTCAAAAAACTATTAATGCATTATAGATCAAAATTCCAGAAAAAATGAAAATGTTACTCCCAAGTAGATTTGTACTTCACCAAGAAATTCCGTATTCGATATGTACACTGGTCCCAATAATTACCGTTTTATCTATTTCGGAAACGGTACCCATATCTACCTATACACCAATGGAAACAAATTGGGACCGGTCCTCGCATATACCACAGCGTCTATAAAACTATTGGGTCCGGTCCAAAAAGTACCAAAGGTCCCCACATTTACCGCTGGATCTCCGAATCGGTTCCCATATGTCCCGCTGTACATATATATATATATATATATATATATATATATATATATTACAAAATTTGAAAACCAGAGTGACAAAATTATTACATGTTTCGATCAGCACTAATTGGTTTATAGTTATTTCTCTAAGGGCATTAGCGCGAGCGATTTTTTCTTCCATTGTGAGAGGCATATTGAAGGTGCCTATTGAATAAATTGAAAGAACTAATGGAAAAAAACGGAGAAAATAAAAACTAAAGAAAAGTCTTTCGAGCGGTACACACCACTATATGATCATAAACTTAAATCGGCTCAATGGATGGAATTTCAGAAAAGAAAGAGAAATACTGGAAATTCCCGAGTTGCTCCAAGGTGATAAGCACGCAGAATGGAGCAGATCGGTGAGAGGGGTACTTAAATCGATGTAAGATATCCTTTAGAGAATTGAGTCGTTCTGATATGTATATATATATATATATATATATATATATATATATATATATATATATATATTACAAAATTTGAAAACCAGAGTGACAAAATTATCCCATCAATCTCTGCTGAAAGATAATTTATCAAAACTTTTCAAAGTAATGAAAGAAAATAACTATCCAGAAAGATTATTGAACAAAATTATCTTCACTACCCCAAATTCACAACGTCAAATTGAGGAAATACCACAGATCGAAACTGGTGAAGAACTAATTGATGGAGTTCAACATGAGAAGAGAGTCCTTATCCTACCACATATTGAAGGATTTACTAAAAAATTGGCCAAAATACTAAAAACTGAAAATACTCTGGTGGCCCTACAAAATATTAGAACAACCAAATCATTGTACACAAAATTAAAGGATAAAACATCTATAAATAGCCAATCCAACATTGTGTACAGGATACCTTGCACCAACTGCGACTTGGTATACATCGGTGAAACAAAGAGAACCTTATCCAAGAGGATAACATCACATAAAAGTGATTCGAAAAGAAAAATCACAGCTTGTGCACTTGCTGTACATGAAAATCAAACAGGTCACCATATGGATTATAGTAATATCAAAATCCTAGAGTTTGAAAGTAAAATGTGGACGAGAAAATATTTAGAAATAATTCATATTATACAAGAACCAAATTCTATGAATAATAGACGAGATGTAGAAGATCTCAGTTCAATTTATGCTAATTTAGTAGAGATCGATAAAATAATTAAAACCAATCCTCAATTTGTAAACGATCACTCCTTTGAATCATTTCAGTAACATCGCCAAGAAATATCAATGATATTTGTCAATACTGACATTTATCAATCCAAAAAAAAATATATTTTTCGTTTTCGTCCGAACTTCTCATGGTTTTCAAATATATATATATATGTCGATATTCTGATATATGAACACCTTTGAATTTTATAATCTCAAATCCTGTAAGTTTGTTATATTTATTCCATTTTACATGTATATCTCACTTTGTCGATGTTTGTAGTGCTTCTGAAGAAGATAAAAATAAAGTTATCGAAAGCTTAAGCTATAAAGGAAAAAGAGTAATTCATCCAATCTGCTGCTATCCCAAGAATCTATTCTCTGTTTCAACTATATCAGCAAAGACTTCATTTCTTGTATATATATATATATATATATATATATATACAGGGTGTACCAAGTTCGACGGCCTATTAGACGTTTCTGGAGAACTAGACTTATTTGAAATCTGAAAATTGGGATTATGATATTGTTTGACATTATCTACCGAGCTAAAATATTCTTGGTGCCTGACCACTTTCAGTTATACAGGGAGCGAAAAATAAATTTTCAAAATTTTAATTTTCTGTTTTTTTCTTTTTGAATTTGATAGAGTATGCAATTCTGAATACATTCGTACTCAAATCGTTGCATTCGTCGAAACACTTTCAAAAATATCGAGAAAAATCTGAAGAAAAAGAGAGAAAAGGGTATTCGGTATTATGTTTATTATTCCTAATCTACATATCTTAAGCACAAACCGTTTTCACATTTTTGAAGTCAAAGACTGTGGAAATATTGTACATTTTTATAATTTTGAAAAACTCATCACAGGGTGTTCCAAATGTTGGGTCAAAAATTGGGATCAAGATTGGCCCATAACTTTCGTTTTTCAAATTAGAACCCTATTTTTTTATGATTGCGTTGGATTGTACAAAGAAAAATGATGATAATGTTTCAAAATGTTAATGCTCCTAAAATTGATAATTCTTAAGTTATTTAGGATTTTCTGATTTTATGTCGTACGTAGCGTCAAATTCATTAAATCTGTTTCATATCAACTATGACCTTGGTCATAGAAGATAAATTATTTCAATTACTCACTAGTGACACACCTTTTTGTTCAATTCATTCATCATTGTTGTTATGGAACAGATTTCATTAATTTGACGCAATGTACGACATGGAATCAGAAAATACTAAATAACTCAAGAATTATTAATTTTAGAAGTATCAACATGATAGAACATTATCATCATCTTTCTTCGCAGAATCCAACGCAATCATAAAAAAGTAGGGTTCTAATTTGAAAAACGAAAGTTATGGGCCAATCTTGATCCCAATTTTTGACCGAACATTTAGAACAACCTGTGACGAGTTTTTCAAAATTCTAAATATGTAAAATATTTCCACTGTCTTCGACTACGAAAACGTGAAAACGGTTTGTGGTCAAGATATCTAGATTAGAAATAGCAAACATTATACCGAATACTTTTATCCACCTTTTTTTGTTCGGTTTTTTCTTATATTTCGGAAAGTATTTTGACGAATGCAACGATTTCAGTAGGGATGCATTCAAGTGTGTGACATTAGTGGAATAATTCATCTTCTATGACCAAGGTCATAGTTGATATGAAACAGATTAAATGAATTTGACGCTACGTACCACATAAAATCAGAAAATCCTAAATAACTCAAAAATTATCAATTTTAGGAGCATTAACATGTTGGAACATTATCATCATTTATCTTCATACAATCCAACGCAATCATAAAAAAATAGGGTTCTAATTTGAAAAACGAAAGTTATGGGCCAATCTTGATCCCAATTTTTGACCCAACATTTGGAACACCCTGTGATGAGTTTTTCAAAATTTTAAAAATGTACAATATTTCCACAGTCTTTGACTTCAAAAATGTGAAAACGGTTTGTGCTTAAGATATGTAGATTAGGAATAACAAACATAATACCGAAGACCCTTTTCTCTCTTTTTCTTCAGATTTTTCTCGATATTTTCGAAAGTATTTCGACGAATTCAACGATTTCAGTACGAATGTATTCAGAATTGCATACTCTGTCAAATTCAAAAAGGAAAAAACAGAAAATTAAAATTTTGAAAATTTTTTTTTCGCTCCCTGTATAACTGAAAGTGGTCAGGCTCCAAGAATATTTTAGCTCGGTAGATAATGTCAAACAATATCATAATCCCAATTTTCAGATTTCAAATAAGTCTAGTTCTCCAGAAACGCTTAATAGGCCGTCGAACTTGGTACACCCTGTATATTATGAGCAATAATTAGAGTCAGTTATATGAAAAAAAAAGGGAAAGAGAGATATATCACGATACAACTGAAATACCTAAATAGAAGACTAGACAAAGCAAATATTTCAACACTGTTACTTCAGAATTGGTATTCCGAGACAAAATATCTCAATTTGAATAGAAAGATATGAATAACAAAGTAAAACTTCCTAGCAGAATCCGGCTCGAAGGACCATGTTTTAATTGCTATTAAATGAAAGAATGTAAAATCATCGGATTCGCTAGTTCGTGATGGTATTCAATGAAATTCACAATCGAAACAGTTTGTACCAGGAATCACAAGACTTAGTATACGCTGACAAAACACTATAAGTATGATATAGACTTACCATTACCGGTAGGACAACGTGGCAAAATCGTGGTACTGTGTATTATAGGAACTGACTCTGCTGGATGGTATATGATACTGGTCTCGTTGTTGAAGGGCTAAGGAGAGTCTCTATGATCCGCCCTTAGTGTGGAAGGGGGGTGGCCCTTGTCTTCTTCTTTTTCCTTTTAACTGGCCTCAGTATAAGCCATATCGACTTCTAGCGCATGACAGCAAGACAAAGTTGAAACAAAGCTCAATATCGAGACCACCATCCAAGCATAACAATTGCATCGTGACAATTAAAATAATGAATTAAGGGGGAATAAACATATATACATATATACAAAATAAGAACAGAACAACCTGTCCGAGCACTTCTATCGAAAAAATTTATTTCGTCTGTAATCTCGTCTGTTTCGTTTTCAAATGGCCACCCTGTATGTGTTGTTGACAACATCTTCCACAGATACTGTTAGTACTGAGTAGGCGATGAT
Source organism: Hippodamia convergens (assembly GCA_038502775.1). Lineage (NCBI taxonomy): Eukaryota > Metazoa > Arthropoda > Insecta > Coleoptera > Coccinellidae > Hippodamia > Hippodamia convergens. The sequence continues at coordinate 75,724,493 of CM076609.1, forward strand.
CTTCGATTGTGGTATTCACGTCTGGACCCATTAGATGATTGATCTTGATTGTCTGGATTTGTGATATCCTGATGTGGAACTCCTTCTATTGATGTATAGAACTTGTTCGATTCCTTCTATTGACTCTTTTTGTATTTTCTCCGAATTTTGTTGAGCCAGAACCACAGATTTGGCTAACTCGACAGCTTTTTGAAGAGAAATATCGAATCCTTGTAGTAGACGTTGTCGTATATTCGTTAGATATGAATTCATGTTTGCAATGAATATATCTCTGATTGAAGATTCTCGAAGATCTTTAAATTCATATTTCATGCTCAAGTTTCCCAAGTCTGTCATAAAATTGTCTATTCTCTCATTAACTCTTTGAGTTCTAGTGAAAAAAGTATGACGTAACATAGTGAATTTTTTTTTCATGTTCAAAACATCTATCGAATTTAGCTTTGACATTGTCTGAAGTTGTATCTGAGATTTTTATGGTGAATCTGTTGATTATTTGTGTACCTTTCGAACCAATGGAGTCAGTGGCGTAGCGCAAAATTTGGGACCACCCCGCTCCCACCCGCAAGATTCTAGTCGGGGGCATCCTCCATTGCTATGTAATATTAGGATCTCCTAATGTTTTTCAAAAAGAAATATTTAAGAAAATGTGATAAAAATAATATATAATATTGAATAACAACAATTTCTAAACAAAATAATATAGATTCTGATATAAAAATAAGTAGGAATAAATCAATGTGATGAAGAACTTCAGAAATCATTCAACGAAAATTCATTAATCTTTTCTAATTTTTTCGTTCAAACATATCTATCAACTTGTCGATGTCCAAGCTTCTTGTGCGAAGCTGGAGTAGGCTTGTTCGAAGTGTTTGCGACATTGAATTCCTAAGATGAGTCTTCATTATCGTAAGCCCAATAAAACGATCATTTGGCGATGTTTAAAGAGAGCCGTGAAAAGCATTGTTTTAGTTTTGTTCATTATATCATCAGAAAAAGATAGCAAATCTGCAAGTTCAATAGAATGAAATTATTTGGGCCCCATTTGAAGCCTGACACGCCACTATGCTGAATAATTGAATGTGACTGAGGCATTGGCTTATTAAAATATTAAAAAACCTTTAGTTGCTTAGAAAATGCATTTTTTCTCTCTGTAGTTTTTTTCGCTCTGACATTTTGTCTGACATCTGAAAAATAACGACATATTCAAACTGCCGTTTCTAATTTGCGCATTCAATAACCCTTCTTTTTTTCAATATTGAAATGAATGAATAATGAAAGAATACGAGAGACATTTCTTAACGGCAATTAAGTCTAGAACTAACCTTCAATGAAATTGTAATCATCAAACTAAAAGCACCAAAAAAGTCAGAATATTAAAAACTTGGTTTTTGAATGTAAACAAACTCTCAACGTGGTTTCGTATTCAAACACTTGTTACACTTTTGTTTCTCTCACTACTAGAATGGTAATGGAAATAAAAAGATTTCATAATATTTTTCACTTCTTCATGAAAATAACCTGATTGGAGAGAAATGACAATAATTTCTGCAATAACAGATAAGCCGCAAGCCACCTGAAGAACAAACAACACGTCAAATAAGCCTCCGAGCTCCCAATAAAACGATCATGTGGCGACGTTCAAAGAAAAATGAAGTAAAGCTTGACGCTATATAAAAAACTCTCGAAAATAGGGAAGCGCGGGGTGTTATTCAGTGATATGTCGAATCGAGTTATTGTAGACCTATGATATTTTTTGAATATAATTCAGGAATATTTCATTTTCATTGTTTAGGTTTTGTTCGTTATATCATCAGCAAAATATCGCGAATTGGCAAGTTCAATAGCTATTGGGTCCCCATTCAAAGCTTTTCTTCTGACTCGGAGGGCCCCCAGTTTTAGGTTACAAATAGTTACTAACGAGAGTCTTACGAATGCAGAAAAAAATTTCTTCATTTTCGAAAATGTGGGTGCTAACTTTGCATGTTGAGTGAGTCATTTGTCATTGAGGGTGAAGTTATTAATACAAACAAAAATTTTTAGGTTACAAATAGTAACTAACGAGTTGCTAACGGATGCAGAAAAAATTTCCGTCATTTGCAAAAATGTGGGTGCTAACTTCGTATGTTAGAGATGTGATTTTTTCATTGAGGGTGAGGTTGCAAACGGAAATTTGTAGGCTAACTAACGAGTTCCTAACGAATGCAAAAAAAATCCTCATTCACGCCTACTTCGCGTTCTAGGGGTGTAATTTCGCCATTAGGGGTTAGGTTACAAACGAAAATTTTCAGGTTACAAATAGTTACTAACGAGTAAATAATGAATAAAAGGAAAAATTTCTACATTATCGATAATGTGAATGCACGTGAAGTTGGCTCCCAGCGGAATTCAGCGTGTTTCTATCAGAATCCTCCAGCTACGAACGAAAATTTTTAGTTACAAATAGTTACTAGCGAGTTACCAAAAAATGCAAAAAATATTTTTCATTTTCGAAAGTGTTGGTGCTAACTTAACTGACACTTCAGTAGATATGCAGCACCGGTTCTAGCACAATTTCGACCATTTTTACATGTGAATTTCCATAAGGAATTCTAAGGTCCATTCTGCAATATTTGGTACCCTTTTGAAGCCCCGTTCAAGGTTGTTCGGTAGGGACAGATCAGAGGCTGAGTGAGTAGAAAAATATTTAATACAAGAATAGCGATTAGGCATATCATTGTTTATTTCATAATCTTAATATATATATATATATATATATAATTACATAATATGGCCCCATACTAATTAGATACATTGTTTATCTATATACCATTGATTCGATATATCACTATGTTGTATTTTGCAGACTAAGCAATGAACACCTGCAGTCAATACGCAGGAAGAATAAGATAAGAGAATGTTATAAATATCTGTGAATGACAATTTCTAGTCAGTTAATTAATCGATCTAGTAGCTCTACCAAGTATTAACGTTGTATTGTATTGAATAAAGTAAAGTAGTTTTTTTTAAAAACGAAGTCTTCCTCCCGAAAAACATAATTGGCGACGAGGTCTGGGATTGTGCCGGTTTTGTGAAAATCTGTGAGTTCCTGAAAAAGAAGAGGTTCATCCAGTCTACAACACCGTCGGTTTCAACCGTTGAGCACAAGACGAACTAGGTGAAGAAGACAGGAGCCCGATCACCCGAGTAGTAGCGCCCGTGACGGTTTCATTTCAACAAGACAACGTGGTGAGCAATCCTTTAATTACTCCCAGTTTACTTAATCTGGCCCAAAATTAGTCAACCTTTTCCCCAAGTTTTGAGCGTAAAACTTGTATAAAGTTTTTTCTAGGTTTCTTCCAAAAAACCGATTCATAAAGTTTTCTCTAGGTTTCTTATTTCAAAAACCGATTACAATAGTTTTTCCTAGGTTTCTTAAGAAAAAAGCGACAATTTGATTGAAATAATAATTGATATAATTGATAATTGATATAATCACATAATAAGTTAATAGGTTCTTTTGTTTCAACATTATTGTATTATTTTAGCTCTCTTATTCAAAAGAATATATATATATATATAATAATTGATATAACTGATATATTTGATTGAATACGTGAAATATTAAAATAATTCAATATTACGTCGATTAAACACTTTAGAGGTCGAAAGAATAAAACAAACAAAATGGCAGTAGATTTGTCGCTAGCTGAAAAGTTTGGTATGCTATTACCTAAATTTTCTGGTGTTGAGAACGAGTTGCATTCGTTCATAAAAAGTGTTGATGATTATCTAGCGATGTTCGTAAACGAAAATATTATGGTGAAAAATTATTGCTTCGCAGTGGTCAAATCAAAACTCATAGATAGAGCCCTAGCAGAAGTAGCAACGTCTGACATTCCGAATAATTGGGATGTTCTCAAACATTTCTTATACACTAAATTTGGTGATCAAATTAACCTTGATGTTTTGATACACCAATTGCAATTCTTGAACAAAAAGCCCAATGAAGATATAATTTCATTTATAGACCGAATAATTTCTTTAAAAATAAGAATAAATTATAGAATTGACGCAGATAGAATGCCAGATCCAGAAAAAGCAATTTATAAGAATAATATTTTGAAAATTTGTAAAACTGTTCTAATATCAAACGCGCCTATGGAACTAAGAACATATTTAATAACAAATAATGAATTTTCTTTTGATGACACAGTAAATGCAACGAAAGACTATATGTGCAATCTAGCCCAATACGAATTACTTGATAGGAGTAGAAAAAATAAAAATTTTGCTCAGAATCATTCGAAAAATGTTCCAAGAAACTTTAATTATACTTCACAAAATAGATCAAATCACGCATTTAATAATTACGGCGAAGTACCTAGATTTCCTTCGCAGCCAGTTCAATTTACTCAGAGAAATACTAATTACCAATACCCGAATCATAATAATGATTTTAAACCTAATCATTCAAGTAATGTTTTTAAACCAAATCCCAATCAAAGAATTACTACCCCTCCAGAGAAAATGTCGATTCAGACAAGAAATTATCCCCAGAAACGTTCAAATTACTCTACGCAATATAATCCAAATCCTCAACGTAACTTCTATCATAATAATGCTCATAATAATTACCAGAACAGAAATCAACATAATAATCCTAATTTTTACTTTGAAGAATTAACGCATTTAGATACGAGGAAACAGAGAAATGAAAATCAATTTAATTACTGTAAACCTTCAACGTCAAAAAACTACGGCAATGATAGTCGAAATTTTCGCGAAGTTACCCAAGAAGACGAATTGACTTAAATTATAATATTAATCATTCTAATCAATTACCCTTTATTGAATTTAAATATCCAAGATGTAAACTTTTAATCGATAGTGGCTGTTCAGTATGTTTGATAGATCCAAAATCTGCTTATAATAATTTCTATGATGATATTTTTCAAGAAGAAACAACATTAACGGCATGTATGAAGCAGGAAACTTCAAATGAAAAGGTATTACTTCCTTTATTTTCAGAATTCCGTATGAATGATAGTCACCCTTTTGTACTTTATAAATTTCATAATAATTACGATGGCCTTATAGGAGCCGATTTTCTTAATAAATACGGTTTAGCGTTAGACTTTCAAAACCAAGTATTAATGAATACCTATTGTAGAATTCCTTTTAAATATCAACAAGTATGTCAAAATCCAGTAAAAATCCCTGTTGATCTTAGTCATTTGGAACCCAAGTTAAGCAATCAATTAATGAAAATTCTCCAAATGAACTCAAAAGCTATTCAGTTGCCAGGACAACCATTGAATTTTACAAGTAAAATTAAACATAAAATTCGTACAAGCGATGAAATACCTGTACACTGTAAAATATATCGATATCCTGAAACTCATAAAGAGGAAATTAAAAATCAAATTGAAGATTTATTAGAAAAGAAAATTATTAGACCGAGCATTTCTCCGTGGTCTTTTCCCATTGTAATGGTCCCAAAGAAGCAAGATTTATCCGGAAAAACTAAATGGCGCATGGCTATAGATTATAGAAAATTGAATGATAAAACTATAGATGATCAATATCCTTTACCCCAAATCGAAAATATTTTAGATAAACTTGGAAATAAAAAATATTTCACTACTCTTGATCTAGCATCTGGTTTTCATCAAATTGAATTAGATGAAGAATCTATTGAAAAAACCGCTTTTACAGTTGATAACGGACATTATGAATTTCTTAGAATGCCATTTGGATTAAAAAATGCCCCTAGAACATTTCAGAGATGCATGAATGAAATACTTAAAGATTATATTGGAAAAATTTGCTATATCTACATGGATGATATAATTATATTTTCAGAATCAGTCGAGGAACACTTAGCAAATATTCATACTGTTCTTGAAGTCTTAAAGAAAGAACAATTTCAGATTCAATTAGATAAATGTCATTTCTTCAAGGAAGAAATAGAATTTTTAGGACATATTATTACGCCAGAAGGAATTAAGCCAAATCCAAATAAATTGAAAGCGATTTCACAATTTCCAATTCCGAGAACCCAGAAAGAAATTAAATCATTTCTTGGTCTAGTCGGATATTATAGAAAATTTATTCCTAATTTTGCAAAGATTACTAAACCCTTAACAATATGTTTGAAGAAAAATGCGAAAATTAATATTGATGATCCCAAATACATTGAAGCTTTTGAAATATGTAAAAGAAGTTTAATGAATGAGCCGATATTGCGTTATCCGAATTATAAAGAACCCTTTGTTTTAACTACAGACGCATCAGGATTTGCGATAGGTTCTGTATTATCTCAAGGCATTCCTCCGAATGACCTTCCATTGCTTATGCTAGTAAAACGCTTACTGAAGCAGAATCTCGATATAGCACCATAGAAAAAGAATTACTCGCGATCGTTTGGTCATGCAAGCATTTTCGTCCTTATTTGTACGGGAGAAAATTCACAATTTATACGGATCATAAACCTTTAACATGGTTATTCTCTTTGAAAGAACCTAATTCACGTCTAATGAGATGGCGTATTAAACTTGAAGAATTTGATTATGAAATTAAATATAGAAAAGGATCAATGAATCATGCAGATGCATTAAGTAGAATAATATTGGAAAATGGTGAAAATACGATTATAAATAAAGACTTCGCATATTTTAATGACATTACGTATGAAAACTTTACGAAACTATATGAAACAAATAATATTCCCGATTGTCATAATATTGAAGAAAAACAAGGAAATTTATTTAAAGCCCCTAATAAATATTCGTTAGCCCATTGCGTATCAGAAGATTTCCATATGAGTAGAGGCATTGCCCGAGATTTTAAGAGAAAATTTGGAAATATAGATGAATTAAAATCGCAAAATAAAAAAGTAGGAGAAGTAGCTATTATTCAAAATAAAAACCGTGTTATTTACTATTTGATAACCAAGAAATCCTATTACGATAAACCTACATACGAGAATGTATTTAATTCTCTTTTATATTTGAAAAAACTTATGGAGTCAAGAAACGAAACTCATTTAGCTTTACCGCGTATAGCGTGCAGATTAGATGAATTAAAATGGCCTATCATTTTGAATATGATAAAGTATATTTTTGCAAGATGCAAAGTGAAAATAATTATTTATTATTTATCGCCACTGCATACTGAAGTAAATAAAGAATTTATAGATTTTAATGGGATACTGCCGGTCTTCTTAAAAGTGAACGAAAAACATAATTGTCGACGAGGTAATAATATAAATTATAATGAAATTGATGATATTGTTTATGATGAAATTAATGAAGATTTACTAAATGATTTTAAACTTAGATATTCAGACGGATTGAACGGAAAACGTTCCGCAGATAGAAGAATTTTCCTTCCTTTTAAATACAAACCCTATTTACATTAAAAACCCTGTGGTTAGAAAGTTAGATCTACTTTACGAAAATTTTAATGCTTGCTAGATAGATAGTCATAGAATTCAAGATATGAAAAATAAACACATTTATCCTGAAAATATTACTCCCTTATAAAACAATTGATTATGAACATATTGATTTGAAACAAGTCGAGGATCTCATTTTAAAGTATCAGAAAGAAATTGATAATTTGAAAAATAAAGAATTATTGGATTTACACAAACGCCGCATTATGAATATTTAAAACATTCGAATACAATTAATATTAAAACATTAGAAGAACTTGTTAATGGAAAAATAAGAGTTAAAAGAGGACTTATTAATATTGGAGGTAAAATTTCAAAGATTTTATTTGGAACCTTAGATTCAGATGACGAAGAACTTTATAAAAATAAACTTTTAACTATAAACTTTTGAAAGTATAGCAAGAAACGAGGACACACTTATGAGGAATCAAAGACAGATTGCTACTGTAATTAATGATTTGAAAAATAAGTATATTGATAAATTTCGACAATTTGCAGATAATTATAAATTATTACGAACAATACCTCAATTGAGACACATTGAACATATGCATCTTCTCACATTTGAAATTAAGGATATTAAAAGCATATTAGATGAAATCCAAACAGCAGTGAGCTTTGCTAGATTACATATTCTACATGAATCTATTTTGCCATATACGAAATTCGAAGAATTAATTAAAAATGACACTATTATTCCAATGCATCATTTAAAAGATTATTATCAGTTATGTCATACAAAAATCATATTTAAAGAGAAAGTTCTATTATTTCTTATATCAATTCCGACCGTTTATGAAGAAAATTTTAATCTATACAAGTTTTACTACATCCCTCAGAAAAACTTAACCCTTCCTTATACCAATCCTTATATGCTCACTCAACAAGAAGAATTGAAATGGTCAACCAGTGAATGTCATGCAGTCGAAGAAGATTTCCTTTGCGATCAAGACTCCTTAACAAAACCTCCAGAATGTATGAATACTGTATTGAAGACACATTTAGAAAATTGTCCCAGGAAAAAAGTTATTCCTATATCAAATTTGAAAACTTTGGAAGATGGAAGCATCCTTTCGATAAATAATATAGAGATCCAAGAAAAATGTCCTCAGCAAACAAAATATTACTTCACTTCACCGATGGCGATAATCCAATCAAAATGTATTATAAGTAATTTCCAAAAAGAGATATTCCCAACTTCGATTAAAAATGAAGAAAAATACATAATTCTACCCAAGACGGCGATAGTCCCACGAAACCAATCCCAAGAAGAGGAAAAAGAAGAATTCCAAGAAGAAGATATTCCAGATGTCAAGTTAGAAGATATTAAAAGATGGAATCCAAGTACACCATCAGCTTTTATTATTATTATAGGAATATTTATGTTTTTAATTATTTTATACTTTTTATTGAAATATTTTGGAATATGTAAAGCTACACCTAATCAAGGTGATACCTTTATCCAAAGGGGGGAGGAATTACATAATATGGCCCCATACTAATTAGATACATTGTTTATCTATATACCATTGATTCGATATATTACTATGTTGTATTTTGCAGACTAAGCAATGAACATCTGCAGTCAATACGCAGGAAGAATAAGATAAGAGAATGTTATAAATATCTGTGAATGACAATTTCTAGTCAGTTAATTAATCGATCTAGTAGCTCTACCAAGTATTAACGTTGTATTGTATTGAATAAAATAAAGTAGTTTTTTTTAAAAACGAAGTCTTCCTCCCGAAAAACATAATTATATATATATATATATATATATATATATATATATATATATGAAATAGGTAGTTGACTAGATTAAATAGAGAGAAACTCATTTCGGATAGCAGTCTAATTCAATAAGTGTTCTCTTTTTTCCTTTACTTTCTCAAGCTTTCAGGATTTATTTATCCCTTCTTCAGTAAGTTACATTTTCTATTGTACCTAACCAAATTATATCATTAATTATTGTAGCATCTCCTGAAAAAGGAATAAATAAATCCTGAAAGCTTGAGAAAGTAAAGGAGAAAAGAGTACACTTATTGAATTAGACTGCTTTCCCAAATAAGTTTCTCTCTACTAATATTATAAATGCGAAAGTTTGTGAGGATGTGAAGATGTTTGTTACTCTTTCACGTGAGAACTACCGAACGGATTCAGATGAAGTTTCACATCAATATAGTTTATCTATACGAATAACATAATTTTCAAAAATTTTGTGGTATTTCAGCATAAAACAATGAGGAAATATCAAGCGAGTCGGAAAATGCCGGATATTTATCCGTTTCGTCTCATCGATACGTCGCTTAGTCGTGAATCACCCATGTTATTCTTACGGTGATATGCAAAAATGACCCTTAGGCCTGGCGGTTCTGCCGATTATCCTTTATCAGCTGTCGAACTGATGACTTATAGCAAAATTGATTCTTTTATCGTTTTCAGTTCTAAATGTAGATGAACTTTGTCTGTTACACAAATTAATTTGGACGCATAGTTAAAAAGTTATCACAATAAATATAAGATTGATCCGAAATCCGAATCAAGAGCGTGTGTTCCATAGACGGAATGGAGAGGAGTTAAAAGTTATAAATACGAGTTTGAATACGAGTGTCTGACACGAATCGAGCATATTGCTAATCTTATGCGTGGAGTGGAGAGTGGACACCGGATGAATTAAATTGTCTTGAGAAGATATCGTTTTATATTTTAGTGCTTTTTAAGCACATTCGCAAATTTTAGTAAATATGGAAATGCTGGAAACTACGTCGTAATATTAATTTGAAGGTTAATCTATGGTCCACGAATGTTATCGGTGAGAAATTCTTCTTCTTATATGTAGTCCCTTGGGTGAGTTCACATGAAAACATACACTGAACAAATTTTAAAATCAAATAACACAAAGAAGAAGAATTTCTCACCGATGACATTCGTGGACCATAGATTAACCTTCAAATTAATATTACGACGTAGTTTCCAGCACGAATATTCTAATCCTGACTCATAAACCGATATATTTTTGATATATTTTCTAACTTATGACGACTTGATGTTCCAATGATATGGGAACATTGAGATCCTTCTCGTTTTTTGATTCACCACTTATATGTCATAGCTTCGTAAGTCCTAAGATGTTACCTTGATGATATATTATAAAAACATCCTTTTAATTGCAGTTACTCCTGAAGATGTCCCAAACTGGGGACGAAATATAGAGTTTGAGAACGAATTGACCTTCATTTCGCCCTACCAATAAATCTAGTCGAATAGCCTTGAAATTCATTTATATATATATATATATATATATATACAGGGTGAGTCGGGAGGGAACGGACCAAACTTCAGGTGTGTATTCTTCAGGTCGAAAGAATTCCAAAAAACTCAAATGTTGTTATCCGATTCTCATTTATTTTCAAACTATAGGGTAATTAGAATATTTAAATAAGTTCAACCAATATTCAGATCAAGAGTTTTTATGACTATGGATTGGTCGCTGTGGTCGTATTAGTTGACCTCCAAAATCTCCAAACCTCACACCATTGAACTAATGTTTGTGGGGCTGGTTCAAAAACGAGGTATACAAAGTTAAAGTTGACACTCGGGATGCTCTAATTCGACGCATTAGAAATACGGCATTGCATTTTAAAGTAAAGCACGAATCAATCAGAAGAGCATCGAGCGCCCTTGGCAGAAGAATGTGTTTCGAGGTTAATGGCGGGATTTTCGTGCATTTATTAAAATAATGCTATAAATAAAACCATTTTAATATAGAAAATGTTGTTTTTTATAATGAAGCTATAGTTTGAGAACAAATGAAAATCGGATAACAACATATGTGTTTTTTTATATTATTTCGAGCTATAGAATACACACCTGAAGTTTGGTCCGTTCCTCCCGACTCACCCTGTATATATATATATATATATATATATATATATATATAACCTATCGTGATGAAATTTGATATCTTAAATCCCAAGCAATGATAAAGGCTACTTACTTTTCATCAACAGTCTACTCGGGCGAAGCCGCAGGCATAAGCATTTAACAGCTGTTTCGAGACGACATCATTTGGCGCAACACATATATATTGTACAGGACAATTTTATGTTCCCTTTCAAGGTATTATACAATAATTGTTTCTTATAATATTAAAGTTGCTCTTTTATTTATCGATTGAGGCAGTACGAAGTCTGCCGGGTCAGCTAGTATATATATATATATATATATATATATATATATATATATATATTAGACTGATTCAAAAAAATCGACTTCTTTTGTTTTCACGAAACCCCCCCCTGATTATCTTGAGGGTATCGAAAAAAGACCTCTGTGAAAATATCAGCTCCAAATAATAACATTTAGAGGTCACTCATCAATTATATCTATTTTGCCTACTAATAGCAGAAAAAAAATTTCTTTTTTCAATAAAAAAATTCCTAGAACACAAACCAATAGACGGATTTCTTTGTGTGATACATTTTCGTGTAGGCAATCAGATACACTACAAATATGTCCCTTTTGATATTTCGATAAAACGGCCTATTCAAAAGTTATTCGATTCGATGCATATATTGAGGTATTTTTGAAGAAAAATATTATTAAAAAAAAACGACTTCACTTGTTTTCACGCAACCCGCCTTCTAATTATCTTCAGGGCATCGACAAAAAGCGTCTGTGAAAATATTAGCTTTGAATATCAATATTTAGAGGTCGCTCATCGATGGTTTCTATTTTCGCTGCTGATGACAGGAAAAAAATTCTTTTTCCAATAAAACTTTGTTTTTCACCAACTAATAGACGGATTCTCCTGTATGATACATTTTGGTATAGGGAACTAGATACTCTACGAGAATGTTCCATACGATATCTCGATAAAACCAATCGTTCAAAAATTATTTGAACTTTTTTTTTAAAAAACACCTCAATATAAGGAATTAATATAGAGATATTTTTGAAGAAAAAGTTCGAATAACTTTTGAACGAGCGGTTTTATCGAAATATCGTATGAGACATTTTCGTAGAGCATCTAATTCCTTACACGAAAATGTATCACGCAGTGAAATCCCTCAATGAGTTCGTGAAGAAAAAATTTTTTATTGAAAAAAGAAATTTTTTTCCTGCTATCAACAGCGGAAATGGAAATCATCGCTGAGCGACCTCTAAATATTAATATTCAAAGCTAATATCTTCACAGACGACTTTTTTCGATACCCTGAAGATAATCAGAAATGGAGTTTCGTGAAAACAAACAGAATCGATTTTTTTGAATAATTTTTTTATTCAAAAATACCTCAATATTAGCATTGAATCAAATAACTTTTGGAGGGGCCGTTTCATCGAAATATCGTAAGAAACATTTCTGTAGAGTATCTGATTGTCTACACGAAAATGTATCACACAATGAAATCCGTCTATTGGATTCTGCTCTAGAAATTTTTATTGAAAAAAGAAATTTTTTCCCTGCTATTAGTAGGGAAAATAGAAATAATTGATGAGCGACCTCTAAATATTATTATTTGAAGCTGATATTCTCATAGAGGTCTTTTTTCGATACCCTGAAGATACAGAAGATACCGCCAGACTCTGGTTGATATATGGAAGGAAATCTGCCCCAATGGGTCTGCTTATACTCAGCTGCTGGCAAATCGAGTGAGATGGATAATCAACAATATCAAGTTATCCCAAGCATAGCTGAATGCTATAAAGATCAGTTGTTTTCCGCGAGTACTAATGGAGGATGAGGTCTCGATAGCAGGGCCAGACACAATACGTAGGACACCTGGACATCTGGACCTTCCTAAGAAGAAGTGGAATATTCTCCAGAGACGTAGATCGAGATGAGGTTGAGGAGGCCCTCATCAAAAACTCCATGAAATACTCTGGTATTTTGCCGCAAGATAGGCCGCGTATCCCTAGATTACCGTACAGCAGGCGGGCACTAGAATCTGTAAGAGCTGTGAATGCTTTCCTGGAAAAACAACTCCCAGGTGTAGAGACGCTCGAAAAAATTGTTGATTCCGTCTACGCTGGAGCTGTGACGGTGTGTGAGATGCTGAGTATTGAGATCCTGGATCGGCCTACGATAGGTAGACCGAGCGTAACACAACCATGGAAAAAACGACTGGAACAAAAAATCTCAAACATGAGAAGGAAAATTGGTGTGATATATATTTACCTCGGTACGACTACCCCGTCTAAAAGGGTCCTGAGATCTGTGAGAAAGGTGGCTTCAGAATTCAAAATAGAACGAAGAGACCCTAACTTCAAGGATCAGATATCTTTCAAATGCGATGTTATGAAACAAAAAATAAAAGCATCACTTAGCCGCATGAGAAGGTATAATGAGAGGGTCAAACCTTATAAAAACAATCAACTGTACGCAAAGGACCAAAAGCGCTTCTTCCGGGAGATCGAAAGGAAAGGAAGCACACTTGGGAACAAACAGCTCAACCCTATAGAGGCGCATAGATACTGGACGCAAGTTTGGGGAGGCCACGTCTCATATGATGAAGATGCATACTGGATCGAGGACGTTGCGGCCAGTTTGGGAGGTAACCAAATGAGGGAAGTTGAGATCTCCACCGAGGATATAGCCGGAGCTCTGAAGAATTCAAGAAATTGGGCATCACCAGGGGTGGACAAACTACAAAATTACTGGTGGAAGAACTTCACCAGTACACATAACAGCTTAGCTGGATTATTCCAGCAATCGCTAGATGACTCCTCTATGATATCGGAGTATTTCACTTTAGGAAGGACATATCTGGTACTGAATAGGGGAGAGTCCACTAACCCTGAAAATTACCGACCCATCACATGCCTTTCGTCGATCTACAAATTAATAACTGCTGTGCTTACTGGAAAAATAAGTGAACATCTCAAAAGAAGCAACATGATGGCGAGAGAGCAGGGTGGATGTAGTAAGAGGTCGAAAGCATGCAAGGAACTTCTCATAATCGATCACATTCTAACGAAGCAAGCTAAGAGAAAACTTAGGAACATATCAATTGCTTGGATTGATTATAAAAAGGCTTTCGATTCTGTGCCTCACGCGTGGCTTCTGAAAGTGCTTGAGATGCATGGTATTACCGCGCAGGTCGTCAATTTCCTCAGATATCTAATGAAAAACTGGAGAACTCCTATTCTTTTACAGATGGAAGATGGAATCCGAAATTGCGACCTGGTTAACATATGTCGCGGTATATTTCAGGGTGACACGTTTAGTCCGGTATGGTTCTGCCTGGCATTGAACCCCTTGAGCTGCCTTCTCAATGAGTCAGGATATGGATATGTCATCGATAAGTAGAGGAATGTGAGAGTAAACCATCAATTCTACATAGATGATCTCAAGCTGTTCGCTGCCAACAAAGACCAGCTGAAAAGATTACTAGAATTAGTTGCCTCATTCACTGACTCCATCAACATGCAGATGGGAGTTGACCAATGTGCTACGCTTGAGGTAAAACGTGGAAAGATCCAGGAGACGGAGGAGAAAACCATCCTCATGAACGCAGTCGCGATACCGGGCTTGGACCTGCATCAAACCTACAAATATCTGGGGATTAGGCAGGCTTTAGATATCAGGATGGCGGAGATGAGGGAATCCTTTAAAAGTAAGCTCTACAACCGAGTGAACACCCTGCTGAAGTCCAAATTAAACTCAAAATTCCTCTTTAATGCGATTAATGCCTGGGCTATTCCATCTATGACATTCTCATTTGGTGTACTGACGTGGTCAGATACGGATCTACGTGAAATAGATAAAACAATCAGAACAATGATAACAAAATATGGAATGCATCACCCGCATTCATCGGTCATCCGTCTTTACCTTCCACGACAGCAGGGAGGAAGAGGCTTACTCAATCTGGAAAGGACGCACAGCGATGTCATCAATAAACTGAGAGAATACTTCTTGGCACAACACTCACCATTCTTCCGAGCAATCCGCGAAGCTGATCAGAATATATCGGCGCTCAAACTATCTGAGCCGGGCAACCAAAGGATCGTTCCACCAACGCACGAGCTGATAGAGCAGTTTAGATCCAAGGCATTGCACGGCAGGTATCCGGGACATCAGGTTACCTTTTTCCGGAGACAGAAGCGAGACTGATTGCCATTCAGGATCAGGTCATGCCAACGAGGATGCACCTGCTAAACAGGATATTCCTTCGGATAGATGTAGAAGATGCTCTGCTGCACCTGAATCCATCCGTCGTCGGCTTGTCCCATTCTGGCTCCGAGGAACTACCCGGACCGACACAACGCGATGGGAAAAGTTTATCACCAACAAATTGCTCTCAAACTCGGTCTACTAAAAGATGAAATCCAGCAGCACCTATATGAACCGAAGATCCTATTGCAAAGTCAAAGATACAAGCTTTACTAGGATGCGACAGTTATAACGGACCGGGGTGTCGCACATAATCGACCGGATATCACACTGTTCGACTTGGACCAAAAGACTTGCCTTCTGCTGGATTTCACAATACCGGCTGATGAAAATTTAGCGAGAGCAAACACGGAAAAGGTGGTAAAATACGGAAGTCTGGCTCTACAGTTGAGGAAAATGTACGGGTTGCGATCTGTGAGTGTTCTTCCGCTCATAATTTCCGTGAATGGGCTGGGGGAGGCGCATCTTGTGGAGAACACAGAAAGGCTGTGTTTGGATCGATCAGTGATCTCGAGTGCACAGAAGCAGGTCGTGTTGGGGACGATACGGATAGTGAGAAAGATCTTGCAAGGGATGTAGCATATATATATATATATATATATATATATATATATATATATATATATATATATATATGATTAAATTATTTCGGGTACTCGGCTAGGTGGGTAGATTGAAGTAACCAATCGTCAATCAATACATCTATATTTCGGACCAAATGCGGTCCTTCATCAGGATGCTACAATGGAACATATAAAAAGGAAATATCTATGGGATTAACTGAATAAGCTTACATTTGACTAGGTTATAAAAGATAACGATATCCAAAAGCAGAAGACATAAATTAGACAGTGAAATTACTGACGTCAATATATATATATATATATATATATATATATATATATATATATGACTTATTTCTCATTGTTCTAGTTATACTGAGTGTTTCATCAATTGTTCAATATATTTTGCTTTCTTACACTCGTATATCAGAGTAATGTAGAAGTAATATAAGTAGACATATTTATGAAAAAAATTTGAAAAAAACTTGTTAAATTGTGTTTATTGAAGTATTGTTGAAATTGTAAATTCGAAAAAGTTGAAGATAATTCTCTATGTTCTATAAGTAGAATTTTATTCTAGATTTCGAAGAGTGCATGTGTCAAAGTTAGTTAAACAAAAAAGTATTTTTCACTAAAGTTACATTATTGAACAGGAGATTTAATTTACCAAATTTAGAAGAATTCAATAGGTTATGGGCCCACAATTCGAAGTTTAATTGGTAAAAAGACTGTTCAAGATTATTCTGAGTGTGCAGCATCATGGAGTTGACAAAACACATAAAACCCTTGGCTGGTGAGGCAGATTGGCCAATTTGGAAACATAAGTTACGTGATATGTTAGATTATCATGAAGGAGCTTTAGATGTGATCGATGAAAAATTGTTAAAACCAGAACCTTTAAGAAATGACGCTTCAGAGAGCGAAATCAAGAAGTAGAGACAGGCCAGTGAAATATTTCGTTAAGCAAATAGCTATGCAAAGTCAATGATTTCGAGTTCAGTGACTGATGCAGTTTATCAGAAAATAATGGATAAGAAAGCAGCGTATGAGGTATGGGAACCATTAAAGTTGAATTTCGTAGCATCGTCTAGAGATCAGCTTTTCAAAATATGCACAGATTTTTTCGCATTCAGTTGGGTTATTGGAGAAGCTGTCTCAACACATTTTGCAAAATTAAGAAATTCATGGAATGAACTTAACAACAGTTTGGAATCAAGGAATGATAATATCTTACCAGATTTAATTCTTGTATGTAAGGTTTTTGAAGATCTTGCCTAATGAATTCGAGAACTTCAAGTCAAGTTGGATGTTGTCGAAAAATGATTAGAAAACATTCGATGAGTTAGTTACTCAATTGTGCATGTTTGAAAGAAATTTCAGAAAGACCACAGATAGTGCAACTGGGGAAGCATTGTTTGCCAAAACCGATAAAACAAAAAAGTTTCAAGGGATATATGCAACTACTGCAAAAAGAAAGGACATTGGGTAAATACATGTAGAAAGTGGATTGCTGATGGAAGACCATCGCGCAATAGGGACTCTCCTCAGAGCATTGCCATAGATACCAATGTAGCCCTGTGTTCTAGCAGTGAAGATATTCTTCAAGATGAGGCCAGTACATCAGTATGGTGGATTGACAATGGAGCCACAAAGCATGTGACGAATTGTCCAGACCAGTTTGTAGATTTTCAAGAGTTTCGAAGCACATGCGAGATTAAGGCTGCTGGAAAGGAAACCCTTAAAGCAATTGGGAAAGGGACTATAGAGCTGTCATCCTTTATCGAAAATTGTACACTAAAGATGACTCTGAATGATGTATGGTATGTTCCAGAAATATCTAAAAAAATTTTTTCTGTATTAGCTGCTCAAGACTCGACTTCAACTGAGTGTTGGCTGGAGGTTGATGGAAAGATGGTTCTACATGGACATCGTGAAAAGGGTGGAACTTTATATAAAGCAGCAATCGAACCGATAATTCCTGAGAAAATGGAGAGAGTCCACATGGTCCAAGCAGAAAATTCCACACTTCAGCTCTATCACGGGAGGTGCGGACACCAAGACAAGCGACACGTAAGAGAGGTTATCAAGAGAGAGTTGCGTATTACTGTTAAGCTGGTAAGGGACTTTTGTGAACCTTGTATCTTCGGCAAAGCACATCGTTTACCATTTGGCACTAGACTGAAAGCAACGAAACCTGGGGAACTGTTTTCCGCTGATGTTGTAGGTCAATCTTTCAGCAAAAAAAGGTTTAAGGATAGCTATACTAAGTTTCTTTTATAGCTTTGTCATTAAACAGAAATCAGATGTTAAGATTGTTCTTAAACAGTTTTTTATCTCGTGCAAAAATACTTGGCCACAAAATTCTAGAGCTGCTCAGTGACAATAATAACTTGAGTGTCAATGCTGATAAAACGCAGGAACTGGTTATCACCACCAAATGGAATAATGGAGAAAGCATTTCACTATTTGGGTTACAAATCAGCAGAAACATAGGTTGGGAACAACACAGATCTATTGAAATATTTTCTGGGAGGTCTCTGCATTTTCCTGAAAACTTAATATGGGTTTTCTCTCCCAGTCTCTGAAATAACAAAGAATTAAAAAAAAATTTTTTTTAATAATATAAGAAAGGCCCCTGCGTAAAAAATTTGAGCACTAATATGTCAGGGGTCAAAACTTTACGAGAAAAAATGTTGCCTAACAATGAACAGAAAGAAGAAGAAAACACTTTGAAATCTTAAGCGTTACGTTTCGGAGTCTAAATCAGACTCCTTCGTCAGACAATAACTGATTTTCATGCAACTTTGTAGAATCGTGATAATTTTATTGATTTTTGGATTGACATTTGTCAAAATATGATGAACATAGATCAATATTGATTACTAGATGTTGATATCGTTATTTTATTTCAAAATTTCCTGGAATTAGTTCTTTTTTCAATAAATCCATCCAAATCTGATCTATTCCTACTGAACAATTGGCAAGATTATTAGCCTCATCCAACAAAATACAAGCTGACTCCTTGATATAAAATAACGATATCAACATCTAGTAATCAATATTGATCTATGTTCATCATATTTTGACAAATGTCAATCCAAAAATCAATAAAATTGTCACGATTCTGCAAAGTTGCATGAAAATTAGTTATTGTCTGACGAGGGAGTCTGATTTAGACTCCGAAACGTAACGCTTAAGATTTCAAAGTGTTTTCATTTTCTTTCTGTTCATTGTTAGGCAACAATTTTTTCTCGTAAAGTTTTGACCCCTGACAAATCAGTGCTCAAATTTTTTACGCAGGGGCCTTTCTTATATTATTAAAAAAAAATTTTCTAATTCTTTTTTATTTCAGAGACTTGGAGAGAAAACCCATAGTAAGTTTTCAGGAAAATGGGAACAACACGTAAATGTACTGTCTGGAAAACTTTCCACAGCGCTGTTCGCGATAAGAAATATAAAAAACTTTCCAACTGAAAAGGAAGCACTGATTGTGTATCATGCACAATTCCACGTAAGAACGACCTATGGCATCATCCTTTGGGGAGCGTCCTCGGAAGCAGGAAGAATTTTCCTGAAGCAGAAGCAAGCTATCAGAGTGGTGGCGGGGGTAGAAAGGACGACCAGGTGCAGACCACTTGTTCTGTCGTCAAGAACGGGTCAATTAAATCTATTAAAAAGGGTCCCTGGGTCTTGAAAAATATATTCACTTGTGTACTGACAAATTATTCTACTCTCAAACAATTATGACATGAACTAACTATCTATAAATTTTGAATTGCTGTCATCGGTGTCTGGATTTAAATTATTTACAATTTTTCTCAACATCCTCCCCCCCGATGACAGCAATTTTAATAGCTGGTCTTCTTAAAACTCCCCGGCTTGTTCTGATATCAGCCGAACGGATCTGTCCATCCTTTCCAGGTAACACCTGAACAATTCTACCCATAGGCCAAGAATTACGAGGTAAATCTTCATCACATATAATGACTAGGTCATCAATTTTTAGCGGTCTTGCTTTTAGGAACCATTTCGGGCGTTTAGTTAATGTGGGTAAATATTCTTTCACCCAACGTCTCCAAAAGTGATCTGCCATTTGTCCTACTTTTCGCCATTGTTTCCTGGAAAATGTATCGTCCTTTTCAAAATTGTTAGATAGAAACAAATAAAAATTGCCTCCCAGTAAAAAATGATTTGGAGTTAATGGTACTTCATCAGTTGCGTCCAAAGAAACAGGAGTAAGTGGTCTAGAGTTGACAGTGTTTTCCACATAAGAAAGGAGTGTTTGTAGTATTTCGTCGTTCGGATACTGTGACGTCAAAACAGCTTTCAGGCCTTTCTTAACAGATCTGATTAATCTCTCCCAGCAGCCTCCCATGTGGGGTGTGTGTGCTGGATTGAAATTCCACTTGATCCCTTCTGCAGTATGAATGAGAGTCTGTTGAATTTTCTGATGGTTCAAATCTTTCACTTGTTGCTGTAGTTCTCTATTAGTTCCGATGAAATTAGTTCCACAATCGGAGAAAATTTCTCGTGGACAAGGTCTACGACTGGTGAATCTTTGTATTGCCATTATACAACTGTCTGTTGATAATGAATGAACTACTTCAATATGAATCGCTCTGATTGACATACAGGTAAATAATAAGCACCAACGTTTTTCGTGTCGTCGTCGAACAGTAACTTCGATGGGTCCAAAGAAATCCATTCCTGTGTAAAAGAAAGGATACGGTGGTCTTGTTACCCTACACAGTGGTAGCGCTCCCATTTCCGGTACTTCAGGTTTGGAATATTTTCTTTTGCACCAAAAACAATTATTTTTTACCTTCTTGACTATCGTTTTGATTTTAAAAATCCAAAATTTCTTTCTTAATTCCACTACAACAGATTCTGTTCCTTGATGTAGAAACAATTTATGTACATGTTGTACTAACAATCTTACTGCTTTACAGTCATCAAGAATCACTGGGAATTTAGTGATTTGGTCAATTTCAGGAGATTTTTCTAAACGGCTTCTCATCTTGATTATTCCATCTTCATCGAAGAAAGGCGACAGCGGAAAAAGTTTACTTGATGTTTTCAATTCTTTTTTACTGCGTAGGTTGTTCACTTCATCTGGAAATAGGTAGAACTGGGTGGCGATTAGGATAACTCTTTCTGCTTCATTAATTTCTTCTAAAGTGAGTTCAGGCACATCGGGTAAACTGTTTAATCTGTTAATAGCTTTTGTTCGATTCTTCAAATTCCTTGTGAAGTGAATAATCCATGCTGTGCATCTCAGGAACTTCAACCAGGAGGAAAATCTGTGGACGTATGAATTCGGAATACTGCAAACAAAATCTTCTTTTTCAACATGAAGAGTCACATACTCTTTTTTAAGTTCTATGTCAGACCTATTATTCAAAAATATCGAGGGTTGGTTCGGCCACTTAGATTTGGAATGTTTCAAGAATGGTGGACCTTCTAACCATAACGTGCTCAGCATAGATCCGAATTGTTTCTTACAAAAACGAGTTGCTAGATCGGCAGGGTTTGAGTCAGTTGATATCCATTTCCACTCCTCAGGTTTTGTAAGGTCATGAATTTCTGAAATTCTGTTGGCTACAAATTGTTTGTATTTTTTTGAGTCAGATTTTATCCAATGAAGTACTGATTGGGAGTCTGACCAAAATGTTCTTTCTTTAATTTCAATTTCTAAGGAATCTTGAACGGCTTCCGCCAGTCTAGCTCCAAGAACAGCT
The DNA here is from genome assembly GCA_038502775.1 of Hippodamia convergens. Lineage (NCBI taxonomy): Eukaryota > Metazoa > Arthropoda > Insecta > Coleoptera > Coccinellidae > Hippodamia > Hippodamia convergens. The sequence goes on from CM076609.1 coordinate 75,746,405, forward strand.
GCTTGAAGTTCCAGTCGTGGTATCGAAGTTCCTTTCATGGGGGCAACGCGATTTTTCGACAATACAAGAGAAGTAGTGATAATTGAATCACTTTCGTTTCTCAGATAAGCTGCTGCTGAATAGGCTTCTTCGCTTGCGTCAACAAATATGTGAAGTTCCGTGTAGCCATACCTACTTGTTGATGTTAAGTAACATCGGGGAATCTTCAATATATTCACATTGTTTAGACAATTCAGCCAGGTTTTCCATTTCACTTGAAGTTCACTTGGTAGACGTTGATCCCAAGTAATATTTGAGCGCCAGATATACTGCAGAAGAATTCGGCCAGCCACTAAAATCGGGGATATAAGTCCTAGCGGGTCAAAGACACTCATAACAACCCTCAGTACTTCTCTTTTTGTTGGACTTTCTAGAGAAACATTCTTCAATTTAGTTTCGTTGATTCGAAAAGCAAATGAATCTGCTTTAGCGTCCCACCACATTCCTAATATTCTCTCAATAGAAATGGCATTGTCTGTATTAAGCTGTTTGTCAGTATTTGCCCTTAAATCTTCAGGAATTTCATTTAAAACTTCTTTGGAATTACTGATCCAGTTACATATCACGAATCCACCAGCTTTATGAATTTCAATAACTTGTCGAATTCTGGTAATAGCACCGTTGACTGTTTCACAGGAGTCCAAGTGGTCGTCCATATATTCCTTGGTATAGATGGCTTTACAGGCTTCAGGATATTTATTTTCGTATCGGGCGGTGTTCAGTTTCACCACATAAAGTGCAGTTGAGGGTGAACAAGTTGCTCCAAAAGTCATTGCTTTCATGATATAAGTGTCAGGTTTTTTATGTCTCTCCATTCCACGCCAGAGAAATCTTTGAGAATCAACGTCTTCTGCTCTTATATTAACTTGATGGAACATCTCTTTTATGTCTCCAACAAAGGCAATGGAGTGTTGTCTGAATCTCATAAGGACGCCTGGAAGTGAATTCAAAAGATCAGGTCCAGTTAATAAAACATCGTTCAATGAGACTCCGTGACTCTTGGCGGCAGCATCGAAGACTAGACGTAATTTACCAGGTTTATTTGGATTACGTACTCCGAAATGAGGTAAATAATAGGTTTTTCCTTGTACTTGAGCTGTCTCTTCTTCACTCAGTTTCCGTATATAATTTTTGCTCAGATATTCATCAATTTTGGAACAGTATTCTTCTGCTAATGTTGGGTCTCGGTCCAGTTTGCGTTCTATTCCATAGAGTCGATTCAGAGCATTGTTATAACTCGGTGGGAATTTGACGTTTTCTGTGGCCCATAAGAGTCCAGATTCGAAACGATCTCCTAAATAGGTGGTAGTTTCTTTCAAGATTTTCAACGCCTTTTCTTCATTTTTTGATAAAGAAGTTTCAGGACTTGGTTTTGTGATTCCGTAGTTATCTAGTTCAAATGATTTCTTTATCAACTGATGGAGGTCGTCATCGGATTTTTGATAACAAAAAAAACTGAATTCTGAATTGTCGATCATATCCTTTTTATAGCTAAATTTACCGTGAACCATCCATCCAAGCTTGGTCCAACTCAAAATTGGAGAGTTCGGCGGACCTTCATAAATTTTTCTTGGCATGATGAGATGATATTTATCTTGTCCCAATAAAATAGTCGGCTTAACGTCGTTTCTGAACAAAACATTTTGTGGACAAATAGACAGATGAGGCCACTTATCTTTCATCTTTGAAAAATCGAGATATTGGTTAGGCAAATTGAAACCAGTCATAGTCCGGATATCATTGATTTCATATTCTTCAGTCTCATAAAGTCCTCTTATCTTCAGTTTCACTCGACGGGAATTTCGGTCTTTATAGCTTGATGAGTTTGTCCAAGAAATATTCAATGGGTCTTCTTCTCCGATTAATCCTAGATATTCTGCGAGTTTTTCGTCAATTAGAGAAACAGTGGAGCCATCGTCAAGTAAGGCATATGTTTCAATAGTATTTTTCTCTCCTGACAGAACTACTGGGCAAATACGAAGTAGAACTTTTTCTTCGTTGATGTTGGAAGTCGTTGAGCATAATAGTGGTGGGCAATTCGGATTTTCGATTTGAACTTGTGATTCCAAATTATCCTTATGTAGGACATGATGATGGAATTTCGTACAATTGTTGATTCCACATAAATTCTTTCTTCTACAGAATTTAATTTGGTGGTGTCCAAAACAAGAGAAACATAACTTCTTTTTCGTAATGAGTTCCCATCGACTGTCGACAGACCTTTCTAAAATTTCTTCACAGTTCGAAGTCTCATGATTTTTATAACAAATTTGGCATTTTGGTGTCACTTGCGTAAGCATAGGTCGATGGTTGACATTTCTTGTCTCTCGGTGGTTGAAATTTCTAGTTTGTCTATGGTTGAAATTTTCTTGACGTTTTCTGTCATTTAATTCAGGTTGTAAAAAAATACTTAAAATTCGGGCTTGATTTTGAATCCATGATGCGAAAATGTCCAAGGTTGGCACTCGAATATTCAATTCTGACACATAGATTGCCCAATTGTACTTTAAGTGTGTTGGAAGTTTATTCAGTAGTTCCCTCATCATTTGTGGATTGCTCAAATATATTTCCATGTGGAGATTTCTTGCTGTAGCACTGAAATTTTGAACTTCCGTAGCAAATTTCACAAAATTGATCTGGTCATTCTCTTTCAAATTTGGTAGAACACGAATTTTTTCGAGGATTGTTTCTATTATAAATTCCGGTCGTCCAAATCTCATCTCTAAAGTTTCCATGATAGAGTGAGCATTTTCGAATGATAATAATAGCGGTCGAACAGCTTCGAGTGCTTCCCCTTTAAGGGATTTCTGAAGTCGAAATATATTTTCTTCGTCACTATAATGATTTTGGGTTCTTTCAAATGTAACTTTAAACATAGGCCAGTCTTCAGATTTTCCATTGAAAAAAGGTAAATCTTGAGAAGAATTATTTGTCTTGGAAATTTTCAGCACTTCAGATAGTTTACCAATTCCTTCTGCTATGGTTTGAGTTAGAAGTGTAATAGTTTCGTCGGGATTTTTTGACTTCGGAATATAATTCTTCTTTTCTTCATTTTCAAAATATTCTCCATCCAACCATTCATTTACTTTTTTCCTTGAGGATATTTCCGATGATAAATCAGATCCAGTGCTTGGTGATTTTGATGCTTCCTTCGACATTATCCGTTCTAATTGAATTTTATTTTCACTCATCCTCTTCTTTAAATCCATTAGATCTTGCTGGTTTTGTGTCATCTCTTCCAGTAATTCGGCTTTTGATTTCGAAGAAGCTCGGCTTGTTTTTGTCTTTTGAGATTTATCGTCATTTATAGAGTTGTCTTCTTGGGTTTCAGATGGGCAACGTCTGTCCGATTGCCTTTCATTGGAATTTGGAAAGCGAATTGGAGCTTGACCATTATTTTTTCTTTGACTTCTCCTTAATTCGTTCATGTTCCCGGGTTTCGGCACCAAATGTTCTGTCGTCAAGAACGGGTCAATTAAATCTATTAAAAAGGGTCCCTGGGTCTTGAAAAATATATTCACTTGTGTACTGACAAATTATTCTACTCTCAAACAATTATGACATGAACTAACTATCTATAAATTTTGAATTGCTGTCATCGGTGTCTGGATTTAAATTATTTACAATTTTTCTCAACACCACTTTTTATCAAATGTGGAATACTTACAGTCCCATGCTATTACATCATGGGGTGCCTTCTATATGTACGTAGGAACAGAAACAGGTTCCAGAGACACCTGAGCATTCACGGTCACGATACACGTTTCAAGAACAAATCTGTGCCTCCATTACATCGACTGGAGAAAACACGAAACATGCACATATACAACAGTCTGAAACTGTATAACAACTTACCGGATAGCCTGACATCACTACCTTTCAATAGCTTCAAAAAAAAGAATAAAAAGCATACTCAAAGAATTTGCATTCTACTCCATGGACGAGTTCCTATCGCATGTTCTTCGATGATTGTGTAGTCCTGTGCCTATAAATTTTTTATTTATACATATATGTGTAAATGTACATACCTATATATTATTGACAATGTCTGTTAATTTTGAGATTATTATTAATTATTATTATTATCATTATTATTATTAATGGAGGAGAATTCGACTATGACGAGGTCAAAAGGATTCTAGCTGAGAACGGAACCGTGCAGAGATTGACAGCACCATATACAACAGAACAAAATGGAGGCAGTGAAGGCGAAAACCGAATAATCGTTGAGATGGCAAGGACTTTCAAGTACTGGAACTGTGAAGCAGAATTTCCAGATTCTATATGGGCAGAGCTAGTGATGTCGGCTATTTACATTCTGAATAGAACAGGAAAATCTTCAGGAGATGGATTCATCCCTTTCCAGCTATGATTCAAGAAGAAACCAATGCGTGTAATTGGTTCATTTTGCTATGTTCACATACCCGCTGAAGAAAGGAAGAAGATGGGCCAAAAGGCAGAAAAAGGATTTCTTGTAGGATATGACGGAGATGAGCGTTATAGTCTACATTCCAAGCAGCAACAAGGTGGTTTTATCCAGAGATGTTCAGTTCCAAGAGAGAATCAGAGAATGTGAAGAACAAGTCAAACTACCATTGGAAGACGTAAAATATAAAAATCAGGACCAGACTGAAGATACTGAAACTGATAAGGAAGTATATTCTGAAGAAGACGATGATGGAATGCAATCCAAGGAAGATGATTATGATGATCAACCTGAAGAAAAGTTGAAAACGTCAGAAAGAAACTTTAGGATAGGTCAGAATTTAGAAAACCCAGATATCTTGAGGATTACACAATGATGGTAGAGGAGTTCGCAAACCAAGTAATATGTAATCCTGAGACCTATGAAGATGAAGGCATCTACGTAAGGACGTAGCGATGATTCAGCCGAGTGGAAGAAAGCCATGGATCGTGAAATGTCCTCCCTGAAAAAGAATCAGACCTGGATTTTAACAGAACTACCACCAGGTACGAAGGCCATTCCATGCAAGTGGGTATTCCGATTAAAGAAAAATCCTGACGGCAGTATGACCAAGTACAAAGGTAGATTAGCTGTCAAAGGGTTCAGCGTTTAGCCAACGGCATGGAATTGACTATAGCTAAATTTTCAGTCCTGTAGCAAAGATCGGTACAATCCGTTCAATTCTCAGCATTGCAGCTAGTGAGAAGATGCATTTGAAACAATTTGATGCATCAACAACATTTCTATATGGAGAGCTAGAAGAAACAGTATACCTGAGACAACCACAAGGGTACGAGGATGGAACCAGCAGAGTATGCTAGATGTTGGAATAAATGTCTTGGAGTTTTTCTAGAAAAAAATGGATTCAAGGTCAGTGATGCTGACCCATGTTTATACAGGGTGAGTATTTGACTTGTACCTATATTGAAACCATAGATTCTAGAGGTCAAGAGAAATACTTTTTTCGTATACTATTCTTTTCTATTCAGCCTAGATAAGAAGATATAGCCATTTTAAACTTTCATAATGGGCTATGCCAACCTTGGAAACATGACACTAAAGTTTGTTCGAGCATTAGATCTACCACCTCAACCTTCGAGAAAATTTAGAATAAATTTAATTCTGTGACTCTTTTAAAAAGAGTTGGATTCAGCCAAAGTAAGCAATTTTTCTTATTTCGTAGATATAAATTTACTTCAATCATGAATTTCTCGAAAAATGCGCATTTCATGAGATTCCACGGGGAACGCTTATATTTTCCAAAATGGCCAAATATTCATTAATTGGCATTCAACTTACTTCCAAGAGATAGGATCTTAGAATTTCTGATATAATCATGTCATGTCATGATGTTTATTGGTCAAAATGAAAAAAATAAAGCATGTGAATAAAATTTTGTGTTCGTAGAAGATTTTCCACATCAATTGGAACCTATATTCTGAAAATCAGTTCATTCGATGGAATCATTCACGAGATATATTCGAAAATTTAATTTTGTATGTATTTTCAACAGCCTGTATCTTTCCAACCGATCCGAATCGAAAAAGATGGTAGGGACAAAAAGTGCTTCTTTCGACCTCAGGAATCTCCAGTTCAAATATATGTACAAGTCAAAGACTCACCCTGTATATTAGAGAAAGAGATAACAGAAAGCTCATCCTCGTGATTTATGTGGACGATGGTATTTTAGCTTCAACAGACTCACAAGATTTGGACATTTTCATTGAACAGTTAGAATCAGAGTTAAAAATTATTTCAAAGAATGCTGATTATTTCCTAGGCCTTGAAATTAAAAAAAAACAGAGAAAGCCTATTCAAAGAAGATTTTAGAACGTTTCAATTTTTCAGGGTGTAAGCCAGTTACAACTCCAATACTCAAGAAAACAGAATCTTTCGTTTCAGGGAAAGCTGACAAGCAGTTGGGGCCCTGATGTATCTGATGTTTGGAACAAGACCAGATTTGGTGTAGGTACAGTGTGGGGTTTATTTCGACAACACTTGAAAATCCTACTCAAGAAGATGTAACCCGAGTCAAGAGAGTTTTTCGATACATCGCAGGGACATTAGATCTGGAAATAGTCTACCAGAGCAATACAGAAAAACGTTCTTTATACATTCACAGCGATGCAGATTTTGGAGGGTGCAGAACAACGGGTCGCTCAACCTCCGGAGTCCTCTTTAGGTACTCTGGTGGAGCGATTTCCTGGTTGAATCAACGACAAGCTGCAGTCGCCACCTCAACAACTGAAGCAGAGATCATAGCAGCCAACGAGAGAGCAAAAGAGGCGATCTGGCTGAATTGACTCTTCAGAGCGATCACGAAACTGGAAGAAGTTCCGATCATTCAAGTGGACAATTCGGAATACAAAGTTTCACCTTAGAACCAAACATATTTCTATTAAACACTTTTTTATCAGAGAAAAAGTGACAGAGGGAGAATTGGTTATCGAACAGATAACTACAGAACATCAAGTAGCAGACATCATGACGAAGCCGCTTTTCCAACACAGAGTGTCCCACCGTGAGTGCCCATTAGAAGATTATGTAGAAATAATCATTCGATTACTTTAAATTTTGTGTTAACGGGTGTGTGAAGATGAAAGAGTCTTCATTCATGATATATTTTCAAATATCAATGACTGCTTTCACCGAAAATGGTATCAACTTTTTTATTTCTAATGGAACACCCTGTATATTCTGACTTTTCGGATATATCTTTAAATGCCACATTCATTTAATGTTTCATTTCCTATGGCCATCTAGAACCGTTTTCAAGTTATCCACTGTTTTTTGAAAAAAATTACAAATTGAGGCTTAAAGAAGACGGAGTATTCAACGAAGGCACAAGCATTTTCTCAGATATAATTTTGAAAGGTGTTACAGTAGGTGGAGTCGTTCAAGGGTTCCCTTTGTCTAAAATTTATCATTTTAGAGATATTCAGTACTAACTTTTAGCTTCGAGCATAATATTGTATGAGATATTGTATGAATATAATCAATGTTCGCCCTTTCATAACAATCCAGGGAACTCTTGAAAAACCCCACTTATTGTTTCCACCAAATTAATATTTCTGTGAAAAAATTCTGTTTTCATTTAAAGAAAATCGAATTTTTGGCTATTTTCGAATCCCAACTTGGAGACACTCATTTTACCTTCTAGTATACCTCTCACAAATTCATGTTCTTCACAAAGTGATGTTGAATATCTTTTCGGTAACCCATTTCAAAAATCAGATCTGAGATAATGCATTTCACTTTCATCTTCAGTGATCTAATACAAGCCTCAATTTAACATTTAGAAAAAAAAAACAGTAAATAACTCGAAAACGGCTCTAGATGACTATAGGAAACAACATAAAATGAATGTAGCATTCGGAGATATATCCAAAAAAGTCATTATATATAGAATGTATATATGGAAATAAGAAATTTGATACCATCCGGTAAGGCAGAAGTCTTTAATATTTAAAAATCTATACTAATATTATTAATGTGATTGTCAGTGTGTATGTGTGTTTGTTTGTCCTCTATGGACTCAGGAACTAGATGACCAAATTTTGATGAAATTTTCACTACAATGTAGAGAATTTATTATTAATTAATTTTCATGAAAAAGTCGGTAAATAATTAACCCGTTTTTTTCAGGCTTTTACGGGCTGGAAGCAGACAATTTTGTTGTTCTCAAAAAGTTCTATAAAAAAGCCCGCGACGGCAAATGTCGAACTGCTGAGGACAACCCACGATAACCATTTTTAACATTTTCAGTTCAATTCAAAATAATGCTCAATTTGAAGAGGGCTCCCGCCTGGCATGAAATGAATTCATATAAAATTAATATTAGGCATTTATTCCTGATGAAAAATGCTTTTTACAGTATACTTTTCTTATGGATACTTCCAAAGATACCGTAGGTTGAACGACTGCGAATTTGAGCGAGAAATTATTGAATCTACGCGAATTCTCTCTGTCGCGTAGTCACGTGCCTGTCTCTCCTTCGATACGAGGTTATGAATGTGGGGTTGCAGGCCCTATCAGTACCGTTTTAAATTGAATTATTACGCTAGCGAAACGGCGGGTTTGAGCTAGTATATCATGAATGAATGTAAACTTAGCTTATATCTTCACTCAAAATTTGGGTATGATCGAAATATTATTTTTCTCCATTAACTTCTAATGGACACTCCCGGTGGGGAGCGCCAATTTGATGTATGACTTGTAAGATTAAGAAAGGTAAAAAAATTGCCATTTAAAATACTTTTTGCACCCAAAATGATATACTTATGTTTGACATGAAAAAAATCACTCAAACCATTCGGTCAGTATTCTTGATATTAGCCAATGTGTAAAATTTTCAACATTTTGGCGATATGTGACAAAAAGACACTTGTTGAGAATGTTTACTTTATTTTCTTGATTTTTATTAAATTGTTTTGTTAATCCTCATAAGCATTATGTAATTGTCGAATATTTTGAAATAGTTGGGGTGTTCTGGGAGGGGGTTATTACCCCCTCTACCCCCCTTAGGACCGCTCTTGAGAATTCCTCAATTGGCGGTAAAGAAGTTTCATCGAATCGTTCAATAGAATCAATATAATGAATTGGTTGAGGCTTTCGCGGCCATCGTTCAATGTGACATGTTCTTTCGAGCATTTAGGCCGTCGTCGTAGATTAGTTCTCGACGTTTCGCCAGTTCGAGTGTCTGGCATCTTCAGGAGTTATATTTCAGGAGATGTTCTCACTGGACTGAACTGCCTGAGTGTGACGGGGACGCAGATTGTACTTCCTTATATAACCTCGGTCGGGAGGCGTGGCTGCGCTCGACCGGTCTCGTCCCGATAACGAACGCGCGCCGTTTCTAAGAGTAATTCCAAAAGAGGAAATAATAGCAAATCTTGAGTCGGCCATCAGGTGTTTGCCCGAACATGTAGCCGAAGAAATACGAACGGATTGTTCCCAAATCTTGAGGAAGGCAAAACCACCGAAGCCAAACATCTCAACTAACGAGGCACTTGCTATCAAAGAACTCAACAAGGACGATAGCATACCGATATTGGGTGCCGACAAAGAAAACGCCACGGTAGTCATGAACAAGAGCGACTACAACAAAAAGATCAGTGAGCTCTTAGAACCACCAGTTTACAGAAAGCTCAAAAAAGATCCAACACAGGCAACCATCAGAAAAGTCAACAAACTGATAAAAGCATCTTCGTTGGAGGAATCAGTACAGAAAAGATTGTGCCGAAGCGAGGCCTCGCTTCCAAGATTTTATGGATTACCTAAAATCCACAATCCAGCAATCCAATTGTCAGCACAATAGGTTCTCCAACATACAACCTAGCAAAACATCTTGTCACAATCCTACAGCCACACGTCGGAAAAACAACCACGTACATAAGAGACTCCGCTCACTTCATAGAGAAGATCAAAAATATCGAAGTCGACACCAACGATATTCTGGTCAGTTTCGATGTGGTTTCACTGTTCACAAGTCCCACTGAATGAAGCAGTGGTAGAGATAGAACAGAAATTTCCAAGGGACATCAGCGAGCTGTTTAAAATATGCCTCACATCATCCTATTTCACCTTCAACCAGGAAATATACGAACAAACCGATGGAATATCAATGGGTAATCCACTGGCCCCAGTGGTAGCGAACTACTTCATGGAGAAATTAGAAGAGAAAACTCTGAATACCGCACCTCTCAAACCGAAAGTATGGTTTCGATATGTAGATGACACATTCGTCATATGGAGTCATGGAAGAGAAAAGCTCAATGAATTTCTGACACACATAAATAACATGCACCCAAGTATACAGTTCACAATGGATTAGAAGACCAAAACAGAAATTTGGCTTTCCTTGATGTGCTTGTCACACGGAAGGAAACTACTCTAGGACACACTGTATACCGAAAACCTACACACACGGACAGATATCTACACAACACCTCAAATCATCATCCATGCCAACGTAAAGGGATAATCAAAACGCTAGTCGACAGAGCGAGAAGAATTTGTGAGCCAGAACAACTAGCAACCGAGTTAGAACACTTGAAGCGCGCTCTCATGGCTAACGGCTACACGAAAAACGACATCGATAGATACATCAAACAAAGGCCTGAACACAACAACGACAATGTATCACGTCGCCAAGAATCGGAAACAAAAGCATTCTTGCCGTTTATCCCACGGGTGACAGATAGAATCGGACGAATTCTGGGGAAACATAACATTAAGACAATATTCAAACCGTCGAAGAAGATCAAGGACCATCTCAACTCCCCCAAAAACAAAAGGGATACACTCAGTACACCAGGTGTATACCGAATTCCGTGCAGCTGTGGAAGTGTATACATCGGTACAACGAAGCGATCCATCAATACGAGGATCAAGGAACACAAGGCCAATTGTAGACTGGGTCATTCAGAGAAATCCGCCGTCGCAGAGCACACACTGAACAACACGAATCATGCAATAGAATTCGACAAAACCCAAGTGTTGTGCACCACTACCGCATACTACCCCAGGCTCTACAGGGAAGCAATCGAAATTCATAAACACTCAACGAATTTCAATAAATCGGAGGAATCTTTGAAAATCAATAGAACATGGGTGCCAGTACTCAAAAACACAAAACCATTTCCCTATAATAATAACCGGGTTCATGAAGTGAATGAAGATCGGGAACCGGTTGTGAACTGGTCGGACACCGGCGCGCGTTCGTTATCAGGACGAGACCGGTCGAGCGCAGCCACGCCCCCCGACCGAGGTTATATTAGGAAGTACAATCTGCGTCCCCGTCACACTCAGGCAGTTCAGTCCAGTGAGAACATCTCCTGAAATATAACTCCTGAAGATGCCAGACACTAGAACTGGCGAAACGTCGAGAACTAATCTACGACGACGGCCTAAATGCTCGAAAGAACATGTCACAGCATCAATATAATTGTACGGCATCATCCCCTTTTGCTTGAGAAGATTTATGCGTTCTTCAAGAAATAGAGATTTGAGGTTGGGAAATTCCTTCAAGTAGGACGCCAGCTGATCTGAAGAGGAAGCCATGAATCGAAAACTAATTCGATAGTTATCATAATGTTTGGTAAAGCTTTTATGTTTCTCCTTGATGATTGGAAGTCAATCAATGTTTCCTTCCATTCTGGTTGCAACATCTTGGATGATGAAATGTGCATCATATCCACTCAAGTTGTGAAATACTATTAGTATAGTATGACTATCCTTATATTTGATGTTGCAGCATCCTTCGTGTGCTGCTCCACGATAATTATTTTCACGAATGAGATGATTATGATCTCGCACCTTTTTATCTTGAGGTTTGAAAACACCCCCATAGATCAGACAGTGGGTTGCTTTTTGGAATTCGGATTCCTGCTGCGGAGACATTTTGATGTCATGGGGCAGATGAAAGCAGTTTCAACATGTTCAGCAAATTGGCTCACCTCATCAGCAAACCATTTCATGCAATCAAGACCTCGATATGATCGATAAAAGCTCAAAGTATCGTCATAAGAACATTTAACAAAGTATCCAATTGCTGCAGCTTTGTGTTCTTGATAATTATTTTTTATGATTGCAAGTTTCAATAATATGCTTTCTAGGTCGGAATAAATTATGTAAGATGTCCTTTCCTCATTGGTATGATTTTTAAATTTCAGGATATTTTCCCCTAATTTCGGCATCTTTTTAGCTGTCTCATTCATTTTGCTGCAGTCTTCTGAAAATAATAATAGAAATAATAATAATAAACGTCTTTATTAGATAGATGCATAATACTCTACCCGGAGGCGAAGTCTAGCACAGCTATTCAACTTAATCCCCCAGGCAGAGAAGGAAAAACAAACGAAATACAGTTCATATCGAAAAGAAAAAAAAAATTCACATAAAAAAAAATCATAAGATATTCAATATTCTGAAACAGAAAACAAATAAAATATTGTAAGACTGAAAAACAAAAGCAAATAGCAACTTGAGAAAAAAAAATCAAGAATAAAATATTATAATTGAATTGAAAGACAGGAGACGGCCTCTCGGATCACGCAACTCATATCTCAATCTCAATGAATCTGCGGGTATGACCTATTGAGAAGACAAAATAGCCTCCTGATGGCAAGCTTAAATCTAGCGGAGGAAAGTGATTTAAGGGAATGAGGCAACCTATCATACTCTACAACAGCATTGTAGTGGAAGGATTTTTTGAAACTAGATGTGAAGTATCTGGGAATATGCAAAGTTGTTACATGTCTGATAGGGCGGCCAGATAAGTCACTTCTGAAATTCAGGAGACGACGAAGGTAATTAGGTGAACCAGTATCAAGCACCTTATGAACCAGGTTGAGCAAGTGAACCTTAACCCTGTTTTCCATTTTTAGCAAGCCAAGCTCCTTTATTCTTTCTGAACTATTGAGGGAATACTTCGGTAGATCAAGAACAAATCTGCAGCAATAGTTTTGCACCTTCTGAATTCGTCCTGTATCCCAGGCGTCAAGACAGAAGCAATACACGAAGTCACCATAGTTAAAATGGGACAGTACAAGTGACTCAACTAATTTCATACGAAGGCTTTGACTAAGAAATTCACGATTATTATAGAGAAGTTTCAAAGCAGTAAATGATTTTTTCAGCAGGGAGTTGACGTGATCGCTGAACTTGAGCTTACTATCAATAAATAAACCCAAATTTTTTGATCCCTCCACAACATGAAGAGAAGTTCCACTTATCGATATTTTAAAGTTATTTCTGAGAAATTTGATACGCTCTTTTGGACCATATAAGAGGAGTTTAGATTTGTCCGAGTTTGATTTCATGTTATGCGCAGTACATCACGAATATATTCGCATAAGATCACTCGAAATCCTTTCAGCTGCATCCAAATAATTATCAGGTAGAAAACCCTGATATAAGTGAGTGTCGTCCGCATAACAATGCATCTTACAATATGTACAATTCATGAACACGTCGGATGTATATATAATAAATAAAAGAGGTCCAAGGATGGACCCCTGCGGCACACCAGCAGAAAGAATATGCGGCTCAGACAGTTTGTTATTCAATTTCACTCTTTGAGAACGATGGGTCAAGTAAGTTTCAAACAACCTAAGAGCACTCTGATCAAAGCCTTAATACTCCAATTTAGACAAAAGCAGTTCATGATCTAATGTATCAAAGGCCTTACTGAAGTCCAAAAGCGTCAAAGCAACCAAGTACCCCTTATCTTTAAGTGCAGAAATATCAGAAATCACATCAGACAAAGCAGATACTGAGCTATGACCTCCACGGAAACCAGACTGTCTCACTGGAAGGATGCCATGATATTCCACAAACTCCGACACTTGTTGAAGAATTACCTTCTCAAATATTTTCGATATGGTGGACAGAATGCTGATAGGTCGCAGATCACTATAGGGCTCAGGTGACGCAACCCTCGGCAAAGGTAAAATCACCGCCGTTTTCCATGAATTAGGAAAAACGGATTGTTCAATGCATGAATTTATTAGGTGTAGAATAAATTTCAACATTTTCGCATTGATACCATCTAAACCTGTTGCGTTACTACGCAGAGAGTTGATCAATTTCGAAATATTCTCAGTATCTGTGAGTTTTAATTTGAACGAGATGTTGGGCTTGAAGCGTCTTCGTTTGTAGTAGTCCACCAACCTGCCATCATTATTTTTCGTGTTACCAATGCTTGAGAAATAATCACAAATTTTATTAACATCAGACAGTTTAGGAGGAATATTATAATTGCGTGATCGCTTAGCATTGAGAGATTCCAAACATTTCCACAGTTTACTTGAATTTTGATTGCTATTCGTAATTGTCTGAATATAACATTTCTTCTCATTCCTAATCGTCGTGAGAGTAGTATTACGCAATTCTTTATAATAGTTCCAATCTGCATCAGACCGCGATCGTTTAAATTTACGTAGAGCATCATCGCGCTTCGCGCTCTTTCATTAAAAGTTTCGTGTTGGAAGACAAGCAAGGGGCAGAAGGCTTCGTGATTTTTAAAATACGATAAGGTGCATGCTTATCAAAGCAATCATTTACGTAAGATGTGAGAAGTTCAGCTTTTTGATCAACATCTGGTTCACGAAGAAACCTATTCCAATTCATGTTCTGCAGGTCCTCTGCAAATCGATCATATCTAAAATACCTAAAGTCCCGTACTTCAATATTGAATTGAATTTTTAAATTTTGATGACAATTCTTCTAATTTTCAGAATTTCATCGTGATGCCTTGGATTCTGAATAACAAGATATCACAGATATCCAAACATTGCCCACCTCGTCAAGTTCCGTTATAAGGCTGTTCCATGAAGCTGTATAAGTAACTGAATGTAACTTTGTGAGTTACTTCGGGACCACCCTGAGTTTTTCAAAATATGATACTATGATGTATGTCCACCTCTGTAATAAGTTTCATTAATTTACAAGAAACAGTTGCAAAATTATTCAGGATTAAATTCGGATATCATATAATTATTCTTTAAAACTTATCGGTAGTTGAGATTGCTGTCAAGGAACATAGGTTTTTATTCAGTATAATTGATCCTTCGTGTTTTTGTAATTAATCTCGACTCATTTGCTTCTTCGGTGGACAGCTGATGGGCACCCCTTTGTATCAATGGTGGCATTCTGTGTGCAATTCCCAATTCCTCTAATAAAGGCAAAGCGTCTCGATAACCCCGGTCAACCATCAGAATATCATTATCTTCAAACCATCCTCTAATACCTTCTATATCCTGCCTAAATTCGTTCCGTAACATAGCAGCATCGTTGTTTTTTCCATCTGCAAAATAGGGTCCCTGCACAGCTAAAATGTAACCATCTGGAGCCACAATTAAGGCAGGTTTTATTAAATGCCGCCCTTTGTGGGTACTATAGGATTGCCTCAGTACTTGAAAGTTGCTACTTTTTTTAATATAACTGTATGTACGGTCAATATGAGCAATTGATTTTGGTTCAGCGGGATTAGGATTGTAAAGACTATTTGCAAACTCGATTACATGCTCCTTAATAAAAGTTCCTCTGCTGATGGCCCCTAATCCCAGATTATTAGGAACAAATGTGGCTACTAAGGATTTTATCACATTTGCTACTGCTAGGCTAACAGACTGCCGACTCTTATAATTAAAAATAGCTCTTAAGAAATCATCTGACAATCCTTTTTTTATTTTGCATAGAAAAGTGAGAAGATCTTTCTTAGAAATGTGCCTTGATTTGGTTTCATCTTCGTGAACTGGCAAACACTGTCTTAACAAATCAAGAAATTCGTCTTTTGTAATTCGACAAAAGGCTTTGAATTCTTCATCAGTAAAATCCTTCTCGTCTTGATACCTCCATTTAAGGGCTTCTCCATGGCATTCGCGCATTTTTTGTAGAAATGTAGAGATTTTAATTCGGTTCATTCTAATGTATTTCTTGGTGTATCGTAAACCAACCAGGAGAGGGCGATGTATAAAAAGATCCTCATTCATGTGGTGTCTGCAAATTCTAGCATTCTCACTAATATATATGTCATTTGCTATAAAAATTTTTACTCTGCACTTCAGTGTTAATCTGCATAGATCACCACCGTCTTCATTGCAAATGAAGCACGCATGACTTGGAGTTTGACGAAAAGTATTTAATTTAACTGGTACTGTAGAATCATCATTTATGTCGTTGATTTCTTCAGTTATCTCTTTCAAACAATTATTGCACAATCTCGTTACTTGGGTTACTTCAACTACAGGTAATTCTAATATTTCACGCTTCAAAACAGCCAGATTTTTTTTTTTTTATCGACATCATCATCTCTATCTATTCGTCTGAGGTTATTTAATAGAAACCCATGATTACTTAGGGAACATGCATATCTATTTCGCGCATTCATTGGTGTCTTTTTACATTAACTTTCTATAACTAATGGTCGCACCGATTAAAAAAAAAATAACTGAAAACTACTCAACAGAAGGAAAGCTAACCAACCGTTCAAACCATACCACAAAACGTCACTTTGAAAGGTCACAGAGTAGCCTATGGAATTCATAAAGAATCAAATAATTGACTGTAATCTCAACTACAGATAAGGTTAAAAAAAATTGTATGATATCCGAATTTAAACCTGAATAATTTTGCATTCCGATGACTACTATTTGGAATTTCTCTATGTTTCAAAACTTAAATTTCGACACCGAGTTGAATCTTCATTGATCGCAATACCTGTATTTTACAAGATTTTTCATTCTTTCAAGATACCGGATCGCTTGTTTACATCCCGGAGCTATTAATACAGCCATTATCTTATATACTCATAAAGTAGTGTGACAATTTTGAACGTCGGATTAGAGTCAACCTTTAATTAATTCTTGAATAATTCAGGAATAAGATAAGATCCCACAGGAGTTCAATCTTTTCATACTCGGATATTCCTATTTCATGAACGCTGTTCCTGCTTCTCGAAACACTTTTTCAGTTCCTCATTCTGCTACACCCAATACGTATTAATAACAACACATAGGGTCAGTTTCACAAAACTTTGATTATACCGTAAAATTAATTGAAGCCACCGCAATTCGTTGAAATTTCAAAACGAGTGATTTGATTGGTTGAAAATCAGGTAAGATTTTTTAATCGTACAATTAAAGCTTTGTGAAACCCGCCCATATTCGTACAAATGTAGATCTCTCAATTTCTTTCACAATCCTTTAAACATACAAATTCCTGTTGCAAATGACAACTAACTGGGTAACTATAACAACGAACATTAATTATTTTTCCCATCGACACGATTCAGTCCGAAGCACCGGTACGTCGACTGACTCATTTTCCTCTCTTGTTCAAGCCATTTCCCGTAAAAATAGTTTTAAATTTTCCTCCATTTTCGGTGATTCTTCATTGATTTCGGCCTCTTTTCCATGAGTGAATTTATGAAATAATTCTGAAATTCCTCACTCATGATCGTTGCAATAATTAATTCAATAGAGTAATGAAGAATTCTCATTCCAACTGGGACCATATTCTGTTGAAGATTTCTGAAGTGGATAGGGTATAACTACATGTATTTCTCTTTTTTTGTGACCATGTTTTTATTCAATGTGAACATTCTTTGTATGATGCATTCTTTGAGAAATTAAGTAATATTATTATTATTACAGTAGAACCCCGACTATCCGGTTCCGGTTTATCCGGGCGGCGGATTTTCCGTGCGACATGTCATAATGATCAACCTTCGAGTACTTATACGACTACACTATAAGTGTTTATTCTTACATATCTCATAAACTGCCGTACAGGGTACCCCGAATTGTTTGACTTTTGCTGTTTCTGGTACTTCTAGACTAGAAAAGTAAAAAGGTTGACTGGAGTCCTGACCAAATTTTCGTGAAAACACCAGTAATGAAAACCGTTTCACGATATCTTCATTTGTTTTGAAGAAATAACAAAATTTGATAAATTTTTCTTTTTCGGAAATATTTGACAAAGATTTAAGCTTTTAACAAGCACTATTTAAAATTTTATTTCATCTATAATTTTGGATATATTATATAAGACGAAAAACAATGCGTCCGTATTCAAAATGAAAAATAGTTTTTTTCACCCTAAGTACACGAGATAAAGATCTGACAAAAAAGTTATGGTAAATTTTCGAAATCCATAATATATCAAAATTGAAAAAAATGTGAATATATCAATTTGGGATTACCGTTACTGGCTCCGTTACTCAACTCAAGAATGTGAACAGATAACAGATACCAGATACCGTGCCGGTGCTATTGAAAAACTTGAACACAATTTTCTTATATACTATTGAACAAAAAATTAAAATTATAAAATAGTTCGAAAATAACAAAATCATTGCAATGTTAGCTGGAACATATAATATTGGAAATCAAACAGTTCGTAACATTGTGAAGAAAAAGGACTAACCACAGGGATACGTAGATAAAGCATACCTACAGTACAGGAGCTTTTTCGATTATCCGTGTTTTCGATTATCCGTGTTTTCGATTATCCGGCGAAGGCTCGGTCCCGTCTGGCCCGGATAATCGGGGTTCTACTGTATTATCAAAAAGCTCATACACTTGCTCAGCATTTGGTGGTGATATTGGCCTATCCCGAGCTTGAACACAAATAGGATTAGGCTCAAAATTTACATGTTCAAAAATTTACGAACAGCGTGGCATGTATTTAAGATTGCTGGTTCTTGTCAAATCAATAAAAGTGTTTTTGTGAAGACCGAGTTTTTTAAGACAGTCTTCAAGACTTCTGGAGATTAGTGCAGATGATATTACGATGATCGGTATCGCTCCCAATTTTTCTGCATGCCACATCCGCTTTACCTCTATAGCAAGATCGGTGTACTTGCCATTTTTTCATTATACAGGGTGACCACGGGAAGTATTTACATTTTTGATGCGACTGTACTCGGCCTTGGCAAATTAGGGGGGTTGGGCAGGCGGTCATTCACCTCCTTAGCAGTGGCCATTTAGGTATTCCAGTCGCAATGGAGCCGTGGACAGTTCAACATCGCGTATTCACGTACGATTCTTTCGGACCACAGGCAACATTATGGCGAAAAAACCGCCAGGCGCTACACGAACAGTGAGGACTCCGGGGAACATTGAAAGAGTGAGAACAGCAATGATTACGAGTCCTGGTCGTTCAACGCAAACCTCGTAATTTGGATGATTTGAATGAGGCAATTCGTGAAGAGGTTGCACTAATCACCGAGGAGACACTACAGCTAGTATGGCAGAGCTTCCTCAACAGAATTGAAAACTGCATCAGAGAAGACGGCCGTCACCTTCATGACATTATTTTTGCAAGTTAAATTGAATGGCATATCCTAACAAACATGTCAGAAAAGTAAATAAATTTTTTGTTTAAAAAATTAACACCGTTTTGCTGTTTTCAAAATGTAAATACTTCCCGTGATCACCCTGTATTTGTCTAAAATATTGTTGTTGTTGTTTGGAACTGCAATATCGACTAGCAGAACTGATTTAGCTCTTTTATCCACCACCACAATGTCCGGTCGATTATTTGTCACCTGTCTTAGTAAGGCAGCTACTAGTGCAGAAACCTCAGATGAGATGATTCCTAAAACATATGCGGATGTTGTCGTGGGGCAGAATGGATCCAAGGATACATCTTCCAGAGAATCTTTCCAGGATAATAGGGAGAATAATGTTATTTCCGAAAATAAATGGAACGTTGTTGGTGGAAGAAGACGAAAGGGAAGAATGATTGTAGGTGCTGGCAATGAATCCCATATAGAAACAAAGGTCAAGGGGGTGCCAAAAACGATTGACTTACATGTTTATAGGATATATCCAAATACAACAGCAGAAGATCTTGAAGATATGTTGAAACCTCACTTTGAGGAAGTTGTCACAGAAGCACTGGAATCAAGAAATCCAGACATATATTCGTCCTTTAAGGTGACTATTTTCCGAGATAACTTTGAAAAAGACATGGATGCTACGTTATGGCCTAAAAATTCGTGTGTTAGACGTTTTTTATACATTCGAAAGAAAAACGATCTGGTCAACGTTTGATATTTTCACCGACATTACTTTTTCTGAATGTTCAAACAATAAATATTAAGAAAATTAGTGAACTCGAAATTCTCTTAGACGAGTTCAGCTCTGTCAAATTTTTGTGTTTCAATATATATATATATATATATTCTTTTGAATAAGAGAGCTAAAATAATACAATAAATGTTGAAACAAAAAGAACCTAAGCTGAGGTAAAAAAATGAACGGGGTACCACAACATTCTTCGTATGATACTATAGTATCATACGATACTTTCATCACCAGTATCATACGATACTATAGAGCCAGGGGAAAAAACCTCAGCCGAAAAAACCTGTCTCCCCGTTAAAAAAATAAAATAAAATTGTTGTATCTGAATATTCTATATAGAAGGACATCACGATCAGCGGGACGGCTCTTCGGAGGAAGGATTTCCAAACACAAACTCCAACCTGAAAATAAAAAAAGCCAGAACAGCAAGAGAATTCAATTTATACTTCATCAAATTGATCTGAAATTTTCAACCCATTGCAAAAATGAGTTTGATATATTGTGTATGGCTCTAATGCCATCTTGGAATTTATAAATCGAACAATTATTAATTAGGTGTTCAACTGTTTCCTCTGATTCACCACATTCACAATTAGGACTATCAACCGAATTCCACTTGAAAAGCATGCTGTTGGTACGACCATGACCTGTTCTTATTCGATTAAGAAGGGACCATATTCTCCTGGGAAGGTTAAAACCAGGAACTTTATTCGATGGAACAGATATTAGATCTTTATTAGATAAAGAACATACATCCCATTCGGATTTCCAGATTTCGTTGTAGCTGAAGTTCGAATTCAGAAAGTTATTCGACCAAATAGGTTTACGAGATTTCAGTCTTGGAATTCTATTTTCTGGAACGTGGAATTGAATTTATTCCAAGAATTCCAAGTTGCAGACTGTCTTCGAATATGGGGAGGAACTATATTCGATAGCACTGGTAGCTATTGGATAGGTGTAGATCGGATGGTTCCAGTAATTATTCTCATTGAAAAATTGAGCTGTGCATCGATTTTCTGAACATGAACACTATTGAGCCAAACAGGGCAACAATATTCAGCGGTGGAAAAAACCAGGGCAAGGGCTGCTGTGCGAAGTGTAGTCGGGTCAGCACCCCATGACGTACCAACAAGTTTCTGTAGAATGTTATTTCTCGTTTTTAGTTTCATTCATAAGTCATCCAAATGTGCTTTGTAATTCAGAGAGGAATCTAATTTAACACCTAAGTATTTGGGGTAAAATTATGTTTCAAAGGAAAGTTCCCGAAAAGGACATTTAATTTTCTGAATTTTTGATGGTTATTCAAATGAAATAACGAAACCTCGGTTTTATTTGGATTTGGACACAAACGCCATTCGAAAAGATAATTTTTCAAAATTTTCAGATCAGAAGTTAAATTTTCCTCAATACTTCTAAAATCAGAATGACGGAAAGCGAGTGCAATATCGTCGGCGTAAATGAATTTTTCAGATGAAGTACAAGGAATATCGCATAAATATAAATTGAATAGAAGGGGTGCTAAAACAGATCCTTGTGGAAGGCCATTGTTCAATATTTTGAATTTACTACTATTATCATCAACAAAAACACGAAATCTTCTATCCGACAACATATTCTCTAATAAACGAATCATCTTTCCACATTTAAGATGTGTATGAAGTTTATAAATCAAACCATCTTTCCATACCGTGTCGTAGGCAGACGATAAATCTATGAAAGCTGAACCTGTTTTTAATTTATTATCGAAATCCGATTCGATGAATGTGTTTCAATGAAACTCGTCTAAAGGAGGATGCAATTAACCAGTTAACAATTTCTGGGTTCAAATTGGCAGCTTATTACTGTCGCCCCATCAAAAATGGTGGAGGAACAGCAATTTGGACTCGAACAAATATAATGGTAAAACAGATCAACTTAGAACAATATTCAATTGAGGGTCACTGTGAAATGTGTGCGGTCTCGTTCAAGCCTGAATCTGAAAATTTTGTTATTATAAATTGTTATAGACCACCTACTGGTGACGTTGATATTCTTTTATACAACCTTAATGCTGCCCTCGAATTGTTGTACAAACCTAGTCTTAAGTTTATTGTGTGTGGCGATTTTAATTCGGATAGTTTGAACGAAACAAATAGATTTAAAAAAATTTCATCCTTCTTGTTGCAGTTTGGGCTTGGCAACACTGTTCTCTGGCCAACTAGAGTGACGACAGATTCCATATCGTGTATTGATCATGTTCATCTGAATTTCATTGCAGGTGTTACATGTGTATTTGATTTCATATTTTCGGATCACAGGTTGATTCTCTCAGATATAAATTTTGGGAAAATTGGTGTTGACAAAATTCATTCATTATACGCAAGATCGTTCGACTGTGAAAATGTAGAATTATTTTATAATGATCTTCTTTTTGAAGATTGGTCTTCCGTTTATGTACTCAATCATTTGGAATCGGCTTTTGATCAGTTTTATGGGAAATTCGCATTTCATTTCGATAACCGATTTCCTTTATGCATAAAATATGTACACCCAAAACCAAAAAAATGGAATTATGAAGCTGTCAGAAGCTCTAGTAGTAATTTAAGATTCTTGTATTCCATGAGTCAAAAATATCCGAATTTGATAAACACCTATAAAGAGAAAAAAAGAGCCCATAAATCTCTCATAAGATTTCATAAGCGGAGGTACTATCAAGATCGAATCAAAGACAGTGACAATTTAACTAAGGAAAGTTGGAAGGTGGTATCGGAAGTGAATGGACTTAAGCAAAGAAAATTAGAAAATTTCACTATTTTGGATAACGGCATTAAAATAACTGATCCCGAAATCGTTTCCAATATGTTCAATGATTTTTTCAGGGAAGCACCCTTGAAGATTTTAGAAAAAATTAAAACAAAAGACAATAATGGCAGTAACATGACCATGCCATCTAAATATGATAATAAAGGTGAATTCTATTTATATCCGTTTAATGGAATAGAATTATATGAACTCATTATGAAAAAAATGAAAAATAAAAAATCTTATGGCGCTGACGGAATCCCATCTTTTCTAATTAAGAAAGTATTCCATCTAATAATGAGTCCGTTTTGCCATCTGATAAATCTTTCTTTTTGTGAGGGACGGTTTCCAAGTAAACTAAAGATCGGTAAAATTGTTCCCATATATAAAAAAAAATAATAAACAAGATATGAAAAATTATAGACCGGTTACGATTCCATCAACCTTCTCTAAAATATTCGAGTACTGCTTTCTCGAGAGGTTGTTAGTTTTTTTGGAAAAAAATAAAATAATTTCGGATTCACAACATGGCTTCTGCTTACAGAGATCCACAATCACCGCAATGCACGCTATACATCATAAGATTGTCACTGATTTGGATGCGGGAGAATGTCCTGTGGGAGTATTTTGCGACCTTAGTAGAGCATTCGACTGTGTTAATCACGATATATTGACAGCTAGACTTGAGAATATTGGAATAACTGGTATGTCACTAAATTGGGTGAAAACATTTTTGGGAGGTCGCACTCAATTCGTGGAGCTATCTAGTTTGAGGGATGGTAACTTAAGGAAAGTTTGTTCTGAAACCGCAGAAGTCACCATTGGTGTGCCACAGGGTTCAGTGGTGGCTCCAATGTTGTTTGTTTTATAAGTGAATGATGTGGACTCAGCTGTATTCCGTGAGTTCATTATCAAGTATGCAGACGATAAGTCAGTTATTGTGTCGGGCAGATCACAGCGAGAAATCAAAGATAGGTTGTCTACAGCTTTAATTAATTTGGGGTCTTGGTTCGCTGATAATACACTTCATTTCAACATGGAAAAAACGCTATTGGTTCAATTTCATAACCCACAAAAGAAGTTGGATCTTCTGGATGTTACGGTTGATCAGGAACTTTGTAAGCAAGTTGATCAAACGAAATTTTTGGGTGTACATATTGATAAACATATGAACTGGAAATACCACTGCGAAATATTAGTGTCAAAGTTACATTCAATTTGTTTCAAATTTAAAAATTTGCGTTATATTCTCTCCACAGAACAGATGATCATGATATATTATGCAGATGTTCAATCTCGTTTGAGTTATGGTTTATGCTTGTGGGGTTGGTCCACCAATATAGGGGAGGTATTCCTAGCCCAAAAGCGCGTAATTAGAAGTATTGCTGGGATAAGTGCTAGAACATCTTGTGCACAATATTTTTCGAAATATGGTATCCTCACTATATATGGTCTGTATATATTTGAGATGTGTGTTTATGTTCATAAAAATTTGAATACTTTCATTCAAGTTGATTCATATCATGAAGTCAATACCAGGCAAAAAAATAAAAACAATTTACATTTTCCTTTTACAAAACATGTATAACCCTATAGATCACCAAATTTTGCGGGTCCTCGTTTTTACAATATGCTGCCGAGTGATATTAAAAGTTTACCATTATTTAGTTTTAAGAAGAAACTTAAGAATTTTTTTCTTTTGAAGTGTTTATATAGTTTGAATGATTTTTCGGGATAAATTTGGGGATATGTGTTGTCTTTCTTGTTAATACTATTGCTGAATTGACTATTCCTTATACAATTGTATTATTGTCGCTGAGGAAAATAAAGTATTATCATTATTATTATTATTATTATTATTATCTATCGGTTGTGATGGACCTGTCGTAGTAGATCCTATGTATCATAGGGTGTATCCCCATATTTGTTGACTAATTTCTGGTGGATAATATACACAGTTGGTTGTTCCTGTGTAAATAATCGGTGGTGGCTATCCTCGAACATCCTGATGTTATGTGTTATATGGTTTCAGACGTTTGTTGGCATCGTCTACACTTGTCCGATGTAAAAGTTTGGTCTCAGATATCAATTTTTTGTAACTGTTAGTATTAATTACCTGATCCTGAATAGCCATCATAAATCCTTCAGACTCTGGGAATAAGGTACCGTCAACAAGTCACCTATTTTATACAGTTTAGGTTTAGGTCTCGATGATGTTGGCCATGTAAAATCTTTTGGGCCCAGCTTTCTTGTTTTTCCGCATCCATTGTTTTCTCTGAATCTGAATTGGAACCTGCTAAATTTAAGAGAGAATAGTTCATATCAGCTTCTACAACACCTGACGATTCCTGAGTGTTAACATTTCGGTAATAATCAAATGATTGCTCCCCCAGAATCCGTGGAGCAGACGGCGGGCATATCAAATACACCGACCGTGTGGGATTGTGAGCGTAGTACTCTACTCACCTGGAATTATATAGTTTTGAAATTCGACATAGTGTATGTTGCAGTTTACACTTACTGCCAGGTACCACCATTTTCCACTGGTGGGCCAGATAACTAGGACCCGTGGGGGCCTTACTCCCCATGTAGTAAAACTACCCCCGTGCGGGGTTTATTATTATCATTTTCATTATCAATTCTTTCTGAAACCATTTTCCGAATTTCTTCAATGTCGTTTTTTATAAAGTAATATTTTGTATGTTGAGGATCTAATCTTGATATTTCACACAACAAAGTGAAAACTGATTTATCAATTCCTAAGCTAAGTCTCTTGTTGATGAAGAGGGTTTTTCTTACCGAAAATATCAAATTGACAGGAACACAGAGAGCACGTGTAAACAACTCGTTCGCCATAATTACAAATATGATGCACTCATCATATAATTTCTTAGGACTGCAGTAAACATTGTTGAATCCTGAGCGTATTTGAGAAATGGTGTATATGCATTGAAATGCAACTGTGATCATGAATTATTCGGAAAGAGTTATCTCCAAACATGAAACACTTTGTGGTCTTTTATATATTTCAATACATTCCTCCATTCAGCATGTACTAGAGCTCCATTTTTCTCTCTGACTGAAATCTGAGATATAAATGATATTTTGTTATCGTTCCAGATTGAATCAGCCATGTCCATGACACCGTTCAGTGATGAATATGTTGGTGCTAAAGTAAACAGCATTTATAGTGGAGAAAGATCAGCAGGACAAGCAGGAGTTTTTGTCAATCTCACCTTGAATCTAGAGGAAAATTCCGATACATCTAGACCGACTGTTAGAGGAGATATACAAAAGCATCTTCTTGGTGTTATTCAAAGGAGAAGTAATAATGTTGGTAAAAGTGCAATATGGGTTGATAGCCCCCCAGGATCTGTGTCGAACCTACAAGGTTAGTGTATTCTGAGTGTGTCTGAATGAACATTGTTACCCATATCTGAAATATTGAATCAGAAACTTTTCGTTGTCTCGCAAATCACTATACGAATGTGAACAGTCACTTGCCCGGTTTGAGGAGAGGGTAGAACATCTTCCTTGTCTTCCATGTGATTCGGCTCATCGAAATATCCTCTCAAATAACTAGCAACGCGTAAGCGGATACTCTACCGAAATGAGTAGAGTATGGTATTTCCGTAAAAAACCGTAGAAGATCCGAACCTACCTCGACCTTCACCGAGCTGATAATAGAATAGAACCCATTTCATAATAAAATTCAGATGTTAGATAATATATAAAAAATAGGTTGCCTAAAAAAATCCTGGACAGAGTATTTTTAATAATTTTTTCAAAAAGGATTTTTCATGACATTTTGCAACATCATGATAATAAGAAAATTTCATACTGGACTTGTAGTATGAAACATGTAGAATCTGCAAACATAGGGTTGCCTCTTATTTACCTGGACGAACTACTGGTTGCCTGGTTTAGACAGGTATGTCAAAATGAGATAATTTCACCGGTGTGATAATAGAAAAAAAATTATATCAGCATAAGCGCTGTTTTATTGTGAACACGTGGATATAGGGTTGCCTGCAAAAAATTAGACCTAATAGGGGTTGCCGAGGTTTAAAGGTTGGATTGTTGTCGCGATAATAATAAAGGATCGAACATCGCAGTCGTATCTGAATGTAAACCAGTGCGAATGCTCGGTACGTATACCGACTATGGAGAGAAGAGGTATCCCTACTACCCTTCATAAACCATATTGAACACAGTACGGCTTTATCAATGTTACCACCTTTCATTTGGGAAATCTACCTAAGATCAATTCGAAATCTACCAAAAGTCTACCGGATTTTGAATGGAATCTACCAAAAATTTATCGTTTTTTTTTATGTATTCTCCTTATCTGACACTGTATAATGCTATTGAGAGTTCATTAAAGTGATCTCAACATGATATGAACTGCTCCACATGAGTAAGTCATATTGACTCAATTTGCAAAAGAATATATTTTAAATGAGATTTTGTGATGAAAATTCATATTAATATAATTTCAAGCTGGAAATTAAATTTAATTTTAGCCTGTGGGTCTGCAGCATATACAGGGTGGTTAAGAAAAATCGAGTAAAATATCGAAATTATATTCCCAGAGAATTTAAGCATTTCGAGGCTATAAATAAAATGTATGGCCTTCACGGGCATCAATAACAGCTTAACATCTGCTTTGCATACTGCACACGAGGTTGTTTTGCGTCATTAAATGATAAAGATGATATTTTGAACCATGAAAAAATTAATCACAGCACATATGTATGGCATGAAGCACTGTCGACAGTAAGCGCGGTTTCACACGGTCCGGGTATTTGTCCGTCCGGGTAATCGCCCGTCCGGGCGGCACCCGGAAGCTCTCTTCACACGGGAACTGCGAAAATCCGGATTACTAGGTGCTAGGTACGGGTAGGCACTTCAGTTTGCCTCTGATTTCTATGGACAGTAGACGCAAACATATTTTGATTGCTTTATTGAAACATCGGCGAAAAAAACAACGAAATAGGCAAATTTGGGTTCACCCTTTGCACTCAAATTTATACGAAATTTTCCCTCAACTTGGCACAAATATTTCTCTACGCTTCAGTTTTTTTAATTCGATTGTTGTAATCCTCCGCTTCTTTATCCGAGATTTCGGGTTTCTCCTGTACTAGAGTTATCAGGATTTCGGAATATATTTCTTCTAGTCTAGAACAATCAGACGACTAAACATCCGGATCGTGTGAACGAACTCATGGCACACTGTAGTCCGCTAGGGCATGGTCCGGGCGATTGCCCGTCCGGGCTCCGTGAGTTCTAGCGGGAACATCCGGGCGTTTTGTATGCCCGGACGGCGATTCACCCGTGTCCGGAAAGTGTGAAAGAACCTATGCTAAACTACGTATTTCTACTTGTCCGGTTGACGGGCGAAAACCCGGACGGACATACACCCGGACCGTGTGAAACCGCGCTAAACGATGCGAGAATTCGTATTTTCATGAAAAAGTACGGCGCAAAAAAAGACGGCGAACAACAAAATTAAAAGTTTTGACTCCAACTCTATACCGTTTTTGCAAAGAAAACAAATTATGCTTTAACTGTTTAAGTTCTTCTCATGACTTACGTTCTTGTACATCCACTCATTTATGTAAAGTATGTAAGTCAAAATTCCATCACACGCTTCTTCATGACAACGCTAAAAATCGCTCCGCTAATGATTCAGGTTCCTCAACCTCTGCAAAATCCTCCATGTCACAAAATACGCAAGAATCACGTCACCCGCAAAATGATTCGAATAAAGCTGATGGCACTTCAACTTTTGTAGGTGCTGGGGTTACAGTACGCCCCACTAATGTTCTTTTATCTACTGCTTGTGTAGATGTATGTGATAGGCACGGTAATTATCAACCCCTTAGATGCTTGATAGATTCAGGTGTTTCATCACAGAAAAGGCTGTCAAACGTTTGAACTTACGTAAATTTCCAAATTCTGTTGAGGTTAAAGGTTTAGGATCCATGAATCCTAAACTGAATAGTGGATCAGTGTCGTTATCATTGAAACCAGCAAGATCGGATAATCCGATTTTGTTTACTGACGCTATCGTTATAGACAAAATTTTTTTAAATTTACCTGTTCACCCAGTTTGCATTGATTCATGGAATCACATTCGCTGATGAATCATTTCATCGTCCCGGTGCTATAGACTTACTTCTGGGAGCGGATATATTTTCCCAAATTATTTTACCTGAAGTCGTTGCTCATAATGACAATCTACCTGTGGCTATAAATACTGTGTTCGGATATATTTTTCTTATTAAAACTAATATTACTCCTCCGCAACAAATTTCCTCCTTTTTCATAAATTCCTTCGAAAACGCGCTCGATTGTGAAATATAAAAATTTTGGGAAGCGGAAACTGTCCCAGAGGTCGAATATTTCAGTCGCGAAGAATCTGATTGCGAAAAACATTTTCTTGAAACGGTGTCTCGCGCCAGTGATGGAAAATTTATTGTTTCACTTCCTTTTGTGGACGATTCAACGCCACAATTTACAAATTTGCGTGATTTCGCCTTATCGCGATTTTACTCACTTGAACGTCGTCTATTGAAACAACCGCAGTTATATACACAGTACAAAGAATTCCTGAAGGATTATCTCAAATCAAATCGTATGGAAATTATTGCTTCCAATGAAATACAATCAAATTCAAATTATTTAATTCATCATTGCGTACTGAAACCTGAAAGCACCTCAACCAGATTGCGAGTTGTTTTTAACGGATCTGCTAAAATCAATTCTGAAAAATCGCTCAATGATCATTTAATGACAGGTCCAAAATTGCTACCGGATATCTCTAAAATTATGATGAATTTTCGACTCTTTCCTTTTGTAATATGCTGCGATATACGCCAAATGTATCGGATGATTTGGTTGGACTCCAGTCATCATGATTTCCAAAGAATTCTCTTTCGCTTTGCACCTAATTATGAGGTTCAAGATTTTCGTTTGAAAACTGTCACTTACGGACTACGATCAAGCCCATATTAAGCGCTTTGCGTTCTCCGTAAACTCGCAGAAGATGAAGAATTTAATCATCCACATGCCGCTGAAATCATTTTAAATAATTCTTATATTGGCGATTTTATATTTAGTGCTCCTACCATTGAACACGCTCGACTACTCCTTAACGATTTAATTTCTTTATTAGAAAAGGCTGGTTTTCAGTTGCGTAAATTTTGCAGTAATGAACCATCACTTTTGAGTGATTTACCAGCATCACATTTATCTGTTGATTCGCTAACATTTGATAATCAGTCAGAACCATTTTCATTAAAAGTTTTGGGATTGAGTTGGAATCCCAGCAATGATTATTTTAGTTTTTTCTGCAAACCAGTGAAGGATTCAAGGTGTACGAAACGGATTATGCTCTCTGAATTAGCAAGGGTGTATGATCCGTTAGGTTTTGTTGCACTCACGATTTTGAAAACCCGATGGCAAAAACCTTGATCCATCAACTTTGGATATCGAAAACCAGTTGGGATGAAACACCGACCCCTGACATTATTCGCGTCTGGCAACAATATAAGTCAGAACTGCCGTTACTCGCGGGTTTGAAAATTCCACGCCTTATTATCCCGACCGAAGATTCCAATTATGAAATTCACGGGTTTTGTGACGCCAGTGAAAAGGGATATGCATGTGTCATTTATTTAAGAGCGCTCAATGAAAATTCAATTTCTACGCACTTTTTGTGTGCAAAAACCAAACTTGCGCCCTTGAAAAAGATAACTATCCCTCGCCTCGAACTATGTGCCGCAGTTTTACTCAGTAATTTGATGAAATCCACTATAGAAGTCTTGAAACCAACCATATCTATAAGAAAAATTGCCTCCTGGTCAGACTCGCAAATCGTGCTCCACTGGTTAAACGGCGAAACTAATCTTTGGAAACCTTTCGTTGCTAATCGTGTCGCATTTATACGAACACATGTTCCTCAAAATTCGTAGTATTATATTAATACTGACAATAATCCTGCCGATATCGCTTCACGAGGTGTACTACCTTCTCACCTTCTTTCGGTAAATTCGTGGTTTACCGGACCGCCACTGTAGAAAGAGAATGAGATCGCAAGTTTCATTCCGACCTCTTCCTTTTCATACCCAATGGAGGAACAACGAAAATTAATGCTTTTGACCGTTTCCAACGATGGTAATTTGTTAGACAATCTACTTGACAAGTTCTCGTCATTCAATACTTCATTACGTGTCGTGACGTATGTTCTACGATTTGTACATAACGTGAAGAATAAGTTCAACAAATATATTGATAGTCTCTCTGCCAATGAAATGTGTTCCGCTCTTTCGATACTCGTCAAATACACACAACACAAGTATTTTGCGCAGGAATATGAAATAAGATGTTTTCGTTTCCTGTTCGCAAGTTAGGCGCGTTCATTGACTCTGAGGGTGTTTTACGAGTAGGAGGACGAATAAAACACGTTCATCTGCCGCATGACGCTAAATTTCCCATGCTGTTGCCTCGCCAATCTCGCTTTACTTTTTTGATCATCGATCATTATCATAGAAAATATCTTCATGCTGGTTGCCGTACCACACAATACCTAATTTCACAAAAATTCTGGATTCTCGCTAGTAAACGAGCAATAAATTCTGTAATATCGAAATGTATTTGTTGTTGAAAAACTGCTCCTAAACAGTATCAACCTCCTATGGCTTCACTACCAGAAAGTCGAGTAACGCGAGCGAAAGCTTTCCTTAATTCTGCTGTTCACTTCGGAGGACCTTACTACATAACTCTTACTCGTCATCGTGGTGTCAAAACCTGCACATCGTATATATGTGTATTTGTGTGCCTTGTTACCAAAGCTGTTCATGTAGAATTAGCAACTGATTTATCTACGGACACGTTTCTTTCTGCTCTGCAGCGTTCGATCGCCAGACGAGGGAGAGTTCAAACCATTTTTTGTGATAACGCTACAAATTTCGTTGGAGCAAGCAAATAATTAAAGCTGATGCAAGAGGCTGCACAACGTGAATTTATAAAATTCAAGTTTTCACTCCCCGCTGGTCCCCATTGTAACGGATTAGCTGAAGCCGGGATAAAATCAGTTGAACTCCATTTAACGAAAGTCATCGGTGATCAAATCTTGTCGTACGAAGAGTTCAATACAATCTTGACGTTGGTCGAATCAACTTAAAATTCGCGTCCGCTGACGCCACTTAAGCTTTGCATTTCAAGAATCCGTTTGAAAAACGGGTACGATTTTAAAAAGAACCCGCTTTTTAAACGGTTCCGTTTAAAACGGACAGAGTGCAATGTATGGACTGTGATGAATCAGTTTGTCGAACGCATCCCAACTCTTTCCTTCGGATAGTAGAAACAATATATATTGAGAAAAAAGAGAAATATATACTAGTTTCGTGTTTTGTGCATCAAAATAGTTATAATGGATGTTACTGACTTTTTGTTATTAAATTTGATAAAAAACATTGCGCATATATGTTTCCTTTCATCCACTTACACTACTCATTTTTCGGGGTAACTACAGATCTGTAAATAGATTATTTGAATTGGTTGAAATAAGATAGTAAAATAAATAATAACATTTCAACGTACCTTATTTTCGAAACCACGTGCTACGAAACGGATTGTCTCACTATGCGGTCCGAATTTTAATGAAACTCGTTGATTATAATCGGGTGGTGAATCGAACGGTACCGATTTCATTTCGGATCCGTTTGTTTACAATGCACATTGATTCAATTATAGGCTTTCATTATTTAACTAAACGGATCCGTTTTATATACGGAAGCAAAGGGATTCTTAAAATGCGTACCTTTACATATGATGGAACCGCCTTCCGCGGTTCCCACTCCCGAGTTTTCTGACGTGCCGCTGAACCGTTTGTCGAGATGGCAACTTCTACAACGAATCCATCAGGATTTTTGGCGTCGTTGGCATAGGGAATATTTACATACGCTTCAACAGCGTTCTAAATGGCTAGATCCACTTTCACCCCCTAAACTGGGTTCGTTGGTCTTGATAAAAGATGACAATTTGCCTCCGGGCAAATGGAACTTAGACAAAATTATCGATTTGTATCCTGGCAATGATAAAATTGTTCGCATAGTCACCGTTAAAACCTCTTCCGGTTTACTAAAACGCCCGCTTGTAAAACTTTGCCCACTTCCCAGTGAGCAAGCTTCGTCATAATTGAATAATGTAACCTTCTCTACTATTGCTCAAGTTTTGTTTATTTTGTTTTTTTATAATGAATATGATTTTTTCTGTACATATGCGATCAACGATCAAACATAATATTTTTTTCATTTTTTATTTTTGTATTGTGTTCTCGCACAAACTTTATTCTTTTAATAATTTGAAAAAATGCATTATGCATTTCCCCGGAGCAGGATGTTGGAGAAACAAAACTAGTTTTCTTAACACGCGTGATTCCATCTGGTATCAGGAATCTAGTTTTCCCTCCCCCCCCCATCCTACACCAACAAAAAAGACATTCATTAATTCATGAACGACAATCGCCGCAACATTTATTATCACCGCTCTCAGTTATTTTGTCCTTTTGATATACTTTTGCTCATCAAACTATTTTTGAGACTTTTGAGACTAATTGGTGAAGGTGCTGTGTTCTTCAATAAAGATTTACCAGTGCTCCATTGAAGATTCAAGGAAGGACTCAACTCATCCGTTGAACATTAGACCACCACCAAAAGGTAAGGTTTCAGATACCACCGCATTTGAAAATACAGTCCAATTTATCTCTACCAAGCTAAAGCTATCGTTTTCGCCAACACTTACCGTGATAATATATTCTCATTCAACCAAAAATTTGGAGTACATTATAAACAGTTTGTCTGTTAGTTCAGGAACGAATTGTTCTAAAGTTGTCATAATAATTTATAAATTCAACATGAACAGAGATCCTATGATCTCTGGGTGTTATTAATATTAATGGTTTTATCTGAAGATGACAGTTTCATTCCGATTATACTTTCAAAGTTTGGGGAGGTATTGGACTATTATAATACCATATTCTTGAGCCTTAACCCGTTATTCTTCATTGTTTTCACGGATATATAGACCCACACAGAACACACCCATCATTCTAACTCGCACAAGCTTTAAGTAGTTTATGAGGGGATTCACAGAAACCCACAATGCATGGAAATACATACATACATACACAAAAAATTAAAGCGGGGAATATATTTTGAAAATGAGTATATTTATTTCGATAAAATATAAATGAAATGAAACTTGCATAAAAATCGAAACATGAAAAGACATGAATAATAACCGTTATTGAAAAATAATTATCTGTCTGATATTCATAAAAAATAATTATCAGACAGCTTCAATATTCCTTATTTAGGGCGAGCGAATACAACTGCAAATCGGCACTTTTGCTGAATTGCATTACTTCGTGAGGATATGGCCCACATTCCAGGGTCATCGAACACACACCGCACTCGCTAAATAATATTGTTAAGTAATTAGTTAGTTACGTAATTAGGATTGACTATAAATAGATGTGAAAATTTTAAATAAACCATTCTTCAGTTTCTTCTTATTGCATTCACTGACGTGAATAGTCAAACTCAGAGAAGTGGGCCTTACAACCCCACTATCATGGTCCTTCGAGTCAAAGAAGAAATCCGGCGCTGTGAAGATACACTTCCCTGCAACCAGCCAACGAAGAATCAGAGCTTCAACAACCCCAGACGAGGAGTAGAAAATCCACGAAGCGGAAGAAGATCCAACTTGGTGACAGGATTTAATACCGGCATCCACAGTCAGCAGAGTCCAAGGAGTCCAACGCCTTGTGGTTTCCCGCCAAGGAGTTCAACACAGAATGGCACTGGATTCCTCCTTTCAGTCCGCACTTTGGAGGGCTCTGGGAAAGTGGAGTCCGTTCCACGAAACACCATTTAAAAAGGGTAATTGGTGAAACAACCCTAACCTTCGAAGAAATGACCACCTTGCTGTGCCAAATAGAGGCATGTTTGGACTCTCGGCCCTTATTACCACTAGACGGCCGACCTCAGGACACCAATCTATTAACGCCTGGGCATCTCCTAATTGGGCAACCAATAATCTCACCTCCTGATGATCACGACATCCCAGAAGATAAGATCTCACCACTTAGAAGATGGAAACTAGTCCAAAAAATGAAAATCGACTTCTGGAAAACTTGGACAAAGGAGTACTTAACAAGGCTACAGCAGAGGACAAAATGGCAGAATGTCACTAAAAATATCGAAGTGGGAGACATTGTATTACTGAAACAAGAAAACATCGACCCAAACAAATGGCCACTAGCGAAAATAACGGAAGTTCACCCTGGCCCCGATGGATTAGTTAGAGTAATTACAGCTCGCACAGAAAAATCAAAAGAAATAAAAAGACCAATAACAAAAGTCTGTAGACTGCCAATCAAGGATGAAAAAATAACACCATCTGACATGCAAACCAAGGACAAAAGGAACCCTTCAAAGCAATCTACTCCCGGTTTTTGCACAATCAACATAATGCTGACCGCCTTTCTGACTCTGCTCCTCATATCGACTCCAACAAAAGCTAATTTCACAATAAAAGCACTCAATCCGGGCCTTTACATCGAGCACCTAGGATCTGCGTACGTTGACGGAGGCACCTTTCGATTGGACTTCAACCTTTCCTGGGACCAGATTCATCAAGATGAAGAAAATGTCAATCATACAGCCGCAAAATACAAGCAACTATGTTCTCACGCTCTGGAACATGATGAAGATACCCACTGCAACGAACTGGTACACCATCTCAACGATGCGGCAGGAGAAATCTTACTACACATCAAAAACATTCGAGATTTTACGAAAAATCGATTCAAGAGAGGATTATTTGGAAGTTCATGACCTCTGTCTTTGGGGTGAATGATGAAGTCTACCACCAAATAGATGGATTACAAGAAAATCAGCAGCACCTCATCGACACAACAAGGCATCAGTCCAAACTTCTTGTTTCATCTGTAATGTCCATGGAAAAAAGTGAACAGAGAATTATGAAAAAACTAGAACACTTCTAAAATTAAATGGCACAAGGTCTCTTATTGATGCACGATCTACATGCATGGTATCGTACAGTGGACAAACACCAAATCACATTGCATATTCTTCTGAACTTCCAATTAGCCAACAATTATCTCCGAGAGGTCCTACAAAAGTACAAAAAAATCACAGGAGTTTGCTACTATAATGGCCATATAGGAGAATTCTTCACGCCTGATGAAATCTAGCACATAATTCAAGAGGCCAATTCGAAGTTGCCATCCACCATGTCCATTCTCAACCGGCCCATAAGCCAGATGAAAATTGTGAGAGAACAGGAATGTTTGAAAATATATGCATTCTTTTTCATCATTGACAGACATGGTTTCGAGCTGATCAAAGCTACACCTATTCCACAGAAAAAATCCAATGGAATTTTTACGACGATCGCAATGGAAAATTCTTATATGGCCATAGAGTACAACATTCAAAAATATTTCGAGATATCTGAAAACGACATAAGCCAAGAAGTGGAAATAGGACCACGTCTATATATTTTTGGACCCAGACTTATTCAAGATATAGAGCGTCATCCCCACTGCATCACGGATCAAATTTACAACACAACATCCAAACCACATTGTGTCTACGTCAAGCAAATCATCGAAGACATAGCATGGAGTCCCCTTCATGATAGTAGTTGTTTACTATTCACCACAAACAAAATAAAAGCGACTGCCATTGTATGCTCCGGTCAGAGACATCCTATCACATTACAAAACAGTGGAATCGTAAAACTATCACACGATTGCATAATTGGTACCAATGGAGTTTCGATACAAACAAAGTTTGCATGCATATGAACTTCCAAGCTCGCTGAATTGGAATGAACTGGTAGCAAATAACGCATCTACCTCGCGCAGCATCCAATTACAAATATTTACTGAAGGGAACAACATTCAAGATCTATCTAACCTAGAGAGAGAAGCGGAAGAGGAGAAGGATGCACTGTCTACCTACAGCTGGCGGAAAAACTATAGGCACATGGCCACAATAGGCCTAACATCAATTATTATTACAGCAGTAATAATTGCGACAGGACTCTACACATGGAATAAACGAAGAAACAATACACAGGATAATGCTCCACATGATCCAACCAAAGATGACTGGATCCTTCGCCCACTAAGATCCAACTCAGCTGGACCAAGGGAACCCGATAGCGAGTATAGCGAACCCGCCGCCCGGGAAAATGTCTGATATTCCTAAAAAATAATTATCAGACAGCTTCAATATTCCTTATTTAGGGCGAGCGAATACAACTGCAATTCGGCACTTTTGCTGAATTGCATTACTTCGTGAGGATATGGCCCACATTCCAGGGTCATCGAACACACACCGCACTCGCTGAATAATATTGTTAAGTAATTAGTTAGTTACGTAATTAGGATTGACTATAAATAGATGTAAGAATTTTAAATAAAGCATTCTTCAGTTTCCCCTTATTGCATTCACTAACGTGAATAGTCAAACTCAGAGAAGTGGGCCTTACAACCCCACTATCTCTTACATTATCATAAATATGAACTCAAGAATAAAATTTGTGACACCTTATTGCCGCTCAATTGGTTCCTATATTCAACAATTATTTGACCGGCTTTCGAAAATAATCTTTCTGAAGGAACGGACGTCGATAGCAACATAATCTTTTTTTAAAAATTTCATACAATCTAGGGTATGCTTCTCGTTTAGTATACCACCATTTGACAGGATCTTGTGATCTCGGACGAGTATCGCCGTTCTCGTCACGTTCCTAAATCCTAAATTGACTCGAGATCGAGAGTTGAGACTCGAGAATGGGAGATTGGTGACGATCCGATGTGTTTGTGTTTGTCGAGTCCGAGACGAGACTCTTGTCTTCCGAACCCCCCTTCATCATTCAATTGCATCTCCGATCTACGACTACCTGGATCGGTCCCGATCCCTGCGTCTTTCGGCTCTCCCGAATCGTAACGTAACCCGTCGTACCATCCTCCCCGCTCGATCGCCCCACAGGTGCGTGATGCGTAGTCGCGTAGACCCCATAGCTGCAGCATTCTGTCCTGACGTTGAGTCCGACAGATGATTAAGCACAGACCCGCATAAAGTCGGTGGGAAAAAAAAATAAAAAAAAAAAAATATATATATATATATATATATATATATATATATAGAGAGAGAGAGAGAAACTTATTTGGGATAGCAGTCTAATTCAATAAGTGAACTCTTTTTTCCTTTACTTTCTCAAGCTTTCAGGATTTATCCTGAAACTACCCTATTTTAGATATATATATATATATATTTATATATATATATATATATATATATATATATAAATATATATATATATATATATATATATATATATATATATATATATATATATATATTATATATATATATATATATATATATATATATATATATATATATATATATATATATATATACAGTGAAAGCTCTCCTTGCGGACAGCTCCAATAAGCGGACATCTCCCATAAGCGGTCAATTTTCTGGGAACCAAATGTTTGTGTGTATTTTTCCTATTAAGTACATTCCAACAAGCGGACGCTCTCCTAACCGGTCGCGGACAATATATTTTCATATATTTCTTACTCAAATCTCTTATAACCGTCCATTGTATTTGAAATCTCCTAAAAGCGGACACGAAGCTCAAATAATCGGACTTGATAAAATTAAATTCTGCTTCTAAAAAGTACAACGACATTATATTTTGAAAAAGCAATTCCAGGAATCATACGTCGAAATATGGCAAGTTTTTATACATTTTTTTAATATAAAACGTGAAATGGAACTACGAGCTTAAGAATGAAATGTCATAGAATGACAATAATTGTAGATCATCATTTTGTGGTAAAAACGTAACCACACCCCTCCAAACCACAATGTTTATTCTCGCAGTAACTCATCCTGCTGAGGATGCTTATCATTTAATAGTAACTACTGCTGTTGAAGTGTATCAGCAGTCTCATGAGTGTGTGGTTATTATTGGGGAGGACACCGACCTTCTTGTATTTTTGACTGCTCCAGATCCTATGTGTACCAACATCTTTGTACTAGAGCCTGGCCAAGGCAAGCAAGGTGATATTGTTTATCTCCATTGAACTACAAGTTCTTCTCTGTTTCGAAAAACAACATATTATTCCTTCATGTTTCAGTGGCTGCGACACAAAGTCATCATTTCTAGGTAAAGGACAGCTGAAATTTCTTAAGACGTTGGAAATCATATCAAACCTGCATAATATGTTGTTTTTCGAAATAGGGGAAAACTAGTGTGCAAAGGAGAATGGACAACATCGCCTTGCTTGCCTTTGCCAGTCTTTAGTAAAAAAAATGTTGGTACTTAGGGGCTGGAACAATTCAAATTACAAGAAGGTCAGTGTAGTCCCAAACAATAACCACCCACTTATGGGACTGCTGAGTAACAGCACTAGCTACGATCTAATGATCAGCATGCGAGATTAAACATTGTGGTTTGGAGGGATGGAGTTACGTTTTTACCACAATATGATGGTCTACAACTCTCATTCTATGACATTTTGTTCTAAAGCTTCTAGTTCCATAGATATATAACGTTTTATAGTAAAAAAATGTGTTTTTTTCAAAAAGTGCAAAAATTTGCCATATTTCGACGTACGATTTCAATGAAACTACTTGTTTGAAAGATAATGTCGTAGTACGTTTTAGAAGCAGAATTCAATGCTGAACACTTTTGACTATTACCTCCAAATATAGTATTCCTCAGAACCTGGTAAACCAAACCACAAACAAAATCACTGTAGAGTTTATTAGTCGGCAGTTGTCAATTTTGAAAGAAACACTACTAATAAATGGTTTTGCTGAATGACGATTTTATTTCTCTCGTATACGCTTATTTTCCACTGAAATAACTCTAAATCTACGAGAGTTATCAAATTTTCATTCAGTCTTTCACAAAAATTCATATACAATGGAACTTCCCTACAGCGAACGTCTCTAGAACGAATTTCTCTGTACAACGAATTTCGTATCTGTCATTGCACCTTGAATCCAAATACCCTGTTAAAAACACCCTCTAAAACGAAGTGAGTTCTCTCTATAACGAATTATTCCAAGAAAATCTCTCTCTAAGTGCGTATTGTTAAGAAGGTTTTTGCCCAGAGTATACTTATACTCTGGTGGTTTTCTCCGTAATTCTGTCGGACGTAGGTGATAAATCCCGATCATAAACTAAACCATTACGGCGGACGGAAAATTCCTTCTGAAACAGTTGTAGATGGACTCCTGGCTATACAGATTGTTCAGTTTTCAGTTTCGCTCTGATCGTTAATGAAAAGAGTAGTGCGAAAATGTCTAGAAGGGAGTGCTTAAGTTAAATATGTATAATGTATTCAATTAAAAAAAAAAAGCAAGTGAACATTGCTTTTTCTGACACTTGACACAATAAAAAAAAATTCTGCATAACGAAATTTCTGTATAACGAAATTTTTTCGCGGATTTAGCGTATTCGTTATAGGGAAGTTCCACTGTATATGTATACGTACTATTAATTAATACTTGATGATAGCTGTTATACCTGTATTTCTTTTTTTACTAATCAAAGGCATTTTACATAACGAAATTAAAAGTTCCCAAAGTTTTCGAAGAAACAGCAATATTTCATGGGACTATCCCTCAACCGGACATCTCCCATGACCGGACAAAAACTCTGGTCCCGTGAATGTCCGCTTGTGACTTCAATTGTTTTGAGTTTTTTGGAACTTGAATATTTTTAATGACTTCGATTTTGATTGGATCAGGTTTAACACCTGCTTCTGATACATGATGTCCTAAATATGTTATTTCTCGACAAAGGAATTCGCATTTATCCGCTGTAGTTGAAGATTGTGAATCTGTAATTGATGAAACACTTCTTCTAATTTTGAATTGTGATCTTCTAAGGAGGATCCATAAACAACTATATCATCAATATAACAAAAACTTTTAGTACCTTGAAGGCCGGAAAGAACAATATTCATAAGTCTTGCTAAACGACTAGGACTATTTTTGAGTCCCATAGGCATTCTGTTAAACTCATAAAGTCCCGATGGCGTTGCTATAGCCGTTTTGAATTTATCTTTTTCTTCTAATTCAACTTGATAAAAACCTGATGCGAGGTCTAGAGTAGAAAAAAAAATGCATTGCCTAATTGATCTAATATATTTTCAATGTTAGGAAGTGGATAACTATCACCTATAGTAATTTCATTAAGTTTTCTGAAATCGCAAACTAATCTCCATTTTTGTTGGCCTGATGCGTCCTTTTTCTTAGGAACTATCCAAATTGGTGAATTCCAAGGGGATTTTGATGGTCTTATAGTATTTTGATCGAGCATTTTCTGAATTTGAGAGTTGGCTTCTTTTTCATGAATTTTCGGTAATCGATAAATTTTTGAAGAAATTGGATTATTCGTTGATGTTGGAATTTCATGTTTCATCGTAGGTGTTGAATTTAAAGAATCACCTGGCAAATAGAATAGATTTGAATATTTTCTACAAATTTTGAGAATTGACGTTTTTTCTTCTTCATTCAAATGATTTAGGCGAAGATTTTCTTCTAGAATTTTGTTTCTTTGATTATTCCTTTTTTCGAATTGATTTCGATTAGTGTTCATTGGAAGATTTCAATAAATAGAATGTTCTGGTAGGAATTCGATAATTTGCAATGATGGTCTGTTTATAATGACCTCTTTGGAATTTA
Organism: Hippodamia convergens; assembly: GCA_038502775.1. Lineage (NCBI taxonomy): Eukaryota > Metazoa > Arthropoda > Insecta > Coleoptera > Coccinellidae > Hippodamia > Hippodamia convergens. The sequence goes on from CM076609.1 coordinate 75,788,098, forward strand.
AATTGAGAATTGGAACACGAGCTTTTGAATTATTATTTGTTACAAGAGTGTTAGGAATGAGAACGTTATCACATATATTTAATTTCTCAACGAGTCCCTCTCTTGAGTTACCAACAATATTGACTTCAGCAATAACTTCACAGCGAGGAGGTATGATTATTTTATCGTCTTTGATTTCGTTGTTGAAATGTATAGAGTGTACGTTTATGATGACTACTTGGTCTGCATAATTAAGAATAGCTTTTTGTTCTTGGAAGAAATCGGTACCAAGCAATCCGTCGAAGTCAGTCTGTATTTTTGCAGCGTTTATAACATTGAATTTATGAACAAGTTTCAAGGAGAATGCTGACAGGGATATTTCCGTTGTTCCAAGCGTACTGATAGGCATGTTTGAATTTATTCCATTTAATAAAATAATATCGTTTTTGTCAAGATGAGTTTGGCTAGGAATAAGTGCATCATGTTTCAAAATAGAACAGGCCGCTCCGGTATCAACCAGAAGGGTTACATATTTTTTAGGAGAATTGGGGATTTTGAATCTTAGAAATTTCAGTTTGTCGTAAAAGGTATTAGATTTATTCTGATTGCTAAGTCCTTTCGAATTTAATTGAATGCCTTCTGAATAAGTTCGTCGAAATCCTGGGCATTCCTCAGGTCCGACGTTTCCCCGTTTAAATGATTTATTTTAGAATTATTAAATTCTCGCTTCCTGCATTCTGATATAATGTGTCCTGACTTTTTGCAGTACTTGCAAAACTTGAAGGTTTGAGAATTAGAATTTAAAGAATAATTAAAAGGACTGCTTTGTCTGGAAGTTGAAGGTTGATTATTAGCAATTGGATTATTTCTTGTGAAATTATATCTGTCATTCGAAGAATTAGGAGGTTGAGTATTATAATTACGATTATGGTTCTGAAAATTATTACTTGTGCCATTCCTTTGATTATTTTGAAAGGAGGTTCTTTGATTGTTAGGATAAGAATTTCTTTGATTATTTTCGAAGGAGGTTCTTTGATTGTTAGGATAAGAATTTCTTCGATTATTTTCGAAGGAGGTTCTTTGATTGTAAGAATAAGAATTTCTTTGATTTGACATACGATTCATAGAATAAGATTCAGATTTAGTATAGTTGATTATTTTTTCCTCTTGAAGAGCAATTGAATAAGCTTCATTCAAATCACCTATATTTCTCGCTCTAAGCATTTGACAAATTTCTGGTTTGGAATGAATTATGAATCTCCTAAGAGCTGTTTGTTGAATTGATTTTTTAAGTCCAGGAAGTTCGTCAGGATGAGAACAATTTATAATTTCAGATTGAATACATTCGTTTTTAATTTTTTCTAAACGTTTGGAAAAATCAGTAACGCTTTCGTGAGGAGCTTGTCTAATCGTTTCAAGTTCTTCATGGGTCTGAACTGAATGTTTCGTCTGGCCATAAAATTGTTTCAGAAGAATTTTTAGTTGAGTCCAAGAAGTAACTCCCGATAATTCTAACTCATTAATTACATTGGCTGATAATTGTGATACAACATAGAGAGCAAACTATCGCTTTGATCAGATGAGGCTAGTGAGAAGGCAGAATTTGTATTTTGAATGAAGGTATTGAGTTCTGAGCGATTGCCATTAAAAGGTTTTATGAACTTGAAGAGAACAGTGATTGGTAAATGATTTGTAGAGCTTTCATCGTCGGAAAGATCGTCATTAGAAGGATTGCTTTTACTTTCATGTTCAGGATTAGACATATCGAAGGATTTATAGGAGGATATTGATTTTATTTGAGAGCAATTATGTATGAATGCTGGCGATAAGAAAAACAAGATGCACTTACGTTTATTTCTTCTCGACGGAATTAGGAATTCGAACCCGTGCGTAGACTCCAATAGTCCGGTGAATCTTGAGATCCAGTTACACAGGTGGTTTCTTCTGCGTAGACTCCGCTAGTCCGGTGAATCTTGAGATCCAGTTACAGAAGAAGAAAGCAGCTTTGGCTTATAGCTTGGGGTCTTTTCCTATTAAGAGCTATGCTCATGGAGAGGCGGTCAAGGTGTGATCTTCGTGGCTCTGAAGAAACACTGTGACTGCAATCCTGTAGATATCCTTCAGGTCCTCGTAGGCTTTCTTTCAGGTATCCTGTTGGCTCTCCTTTAGGAATCCTGTTGGCTCTCCTTTAGGAATCCCACCGCTGTCACCAATTTTTGTGTTGTATTCCTCTCGGAAACACTAGTTTTTAAAAACTGAAGCAGTATCGCTGTCACCAGGGCAACTTTATAAGTAAAGTTCTGATAAACCTTTAATTAACTAAGTTACGTAGGATATAGGAAAACTCGATATATTTCACTAGATTTATTGTTTCTTTGGAAAGGCACAACGACGGAAAATAACGATACGGAATAGAACTTGGCGTCACGGCAAATCGTTCAGAACTGAGGTGTTGGCGTCGTACTGCTCCTTATAAAGACTATGAAAATGCTGACTTAAGCACAAATACTTAACAATAATGCTTGTGTCTACAGACTGACAACAATATATTACGTATATCCCACGTTTTTTAGACTACCAACAGCGTTGCCATTTGTCGTCTGAACCAATTCTCTCAAATGAATTCAGTGAGTTTATTCGGACATAAACACAGGTTCATTCCTTTCATATTATGCGAACTTAACCCATCGGAGCTGTCGCGCGGAGTGAGAGTCCGAATGTTTTTCTGGAATTTTTTTGAGATTTTTGGAAAAAGCAGAACATTTTCTTTAGGATTCAATAATTCTCATTGTCCCGCACGTGATTCTGCTCAAAGGAAGCTCCAATTGAATATTCGAGTTTCTCTAATTTCGTAGAAAACTAGTTCATTGTAATCATAGCGGAACCATTTTTTTCGAATTGATAAAATATTTGCATTTTTCAATATTCTATTCGAAAAAAAACGGTTTGATTGAGAGAAATTCATTTGTAACTATTGTATCCCCCAAGGGTTGTTTCGAGTAGACTACGACTATTTCTACATAATAAATTTTGACAACTGGTACCTTCAATTGAGGAATTTGCATGAATGGGCTGAAGAGAATCCACATGCGGTCAGGCATACGATATCCCAATAAAAACTTTCTACAAACGTACGGTGAGGCGTTTATAAAAATCGAATGATTAGACCTTAGACCACAAGTCCTACCGCGACGGCTTAGATATGATCTTTAATCTTGGTGCACGGGAGTGTTTCGTCGTATTTCTGAACCCTCATAACTTGAGTTTGGAATATAGTAGATGAACAAAATTCTCAGGATACAATGCAAGTAGTGAACTCATCAAAAGTGCAAAGATTTAAGTGCATAGCTCCTACACTTCAGATTTTATAGACATCTAAAAACCCCTGATTTCGTCACTCAATCACTAATGATCATAAAAACTGTTAGGGTACTTCCCGATGTCCTATTTGTCGATATTTGGTATGTGAGCTATTTTCATTACACAAACAACGGAAAAATTCCTAAACTTGAAACTTTCACCCCCCGAAACTTAGAACCAGAGGATGTAAAAGTTTGTATGGGAGGACTGCTTGTTATGAATTAAAAAAAAATATCCAAGAATTCTCAGGAAAAATTGACCCCACATTTTGAATAAGGGGATAAAATGAAGCGCTCCTAAAACGCCTCATGTGTATTTACACCAAATACAATTTCCCTGTAATAACCTCAACCACAGATTCCATTGTGCAATTTCTCGTTGTGATCATTATATAATGATAGGATTATTCATACAATTGTTGTCATAGCAGCTCTCAATTACATCGGCATCGCAGCTTGAACCTATGTAGGTAAAGGTATATTTCTATACTTCGTACATTGTTGATTTTGAACCTAAGTAGTGAATAAGTTTGACTTGAAACAGATATCGCAATAATTATATTTTATTTAATTATTATTGAGGAAAAAATAAACAAAATGAAAGGATTTTGTCATGAGTAACTTACAAAAAGAATTGAAATCCATTCAAAAACATTTCAATGAAAAATATTGCCAAGACGAGGCCGTATTTCCAGCAATGTCAAAAACTCATCAGATCTCATGTAGAGCCAAGCTGCTAACTCTACATTCTTGATGTTCACAAGTCCTCATTTAACAAACTCTATGCCTTGGTAAAAATAAGTGACTTGGCCGTTTCGTAACTAAAAGAACTATTGTAAAACAGAAAAGTTATGAACAGCGAATGAATTTTTGACCTTACGCTCACGTGGCCAACAAGAAACGGCGAAGTCACTTATTTTTACCAAGGCATAGAGTTTGTGAATTGAGGACTAGTGAAGATGAAGGGTGTAGAGTAAGCAGCTTGGCTTTACATGAGATCTGATAAGTTTTTGACAATGCTGGAAATACGGCCTCGTCTTGGCAATATTTTACATTGAAATGTTTTTGAATGGATTAGATTTCCTTCAAAATCATCTTCCTGTATAACTCGAAGGTAAGCACATTGCAGGAATGAATTTTCAGCATGATGGAGCTCCACCCCATTTTAGAGTAATGCTCAGATATTTTTGAGATCATTACTTTCCAAATCTATTGATAGGAAGAGGTTGACTGCATTCCTGTTCCACTAGAACACCAGATTTCAATCCTGTTGATCATTTCATTTGATGTTATTTGAAATGTTCAAGATATTCATCTGACAAAAAAAGTGAGGAGATATTGAAGTCGCCTGTAATAAAATACGTTATGATCCAGAGATGATCGAAAAAGTATGAGACATATTTTGAAGCATGTGCATTGAGAATAGTGTTACTTTCGAGAACCTTCTGTAAATCACGTTGAGTGGTTATGTTCTTTTATTTTTTTTTATCTATCGTTGTTGACTTCGAATAAACTTTTCTCAATCAATAATTTTCTTCCGAAAACACACTGAAATGATTCTTCAGAATATTATTAAATAAGAATTTCCAATTAGTGGAAGGAAAAATCCAATTTGATCATTTCTGAGAATTTAGTGGAATTCCAATATTCGATTGGATCTTGCCCTGAAGCTTTCTTTGAGCAAAATCTCGTGCGTGACAATGAAAACTATTAAACCCCTAATAAAATTTTCCTCTTTTTCTAAATATCCCAAAAAATTTTTAATATACAGGGTAGGGTGTTGAATCTCAGCTTGAAAGAAGTCCCAAATTTTTCAAATACGAACCTGGAATTCTTCAGGAATTTAAAAATGAATTGATCGACCTGTGCAAGGTTACGTACGTTCCAAGTATCAACGGAATATACCGGTTGGTTCAAAAGTTAATAGCAATTGAAATTTTTGGTGAATACATGAAACACCCTGTATCTCGGTTATGGAATTGATCTGTATATAATCTTAATACAGTAGAACCTCGATTATCCGAGCAATTATGGACCGAGCCGACCTCGGATAATCGAAAACTCGGATGATACGGACTTCATTGAATAATTCTGAAAAAATATAATATTTTTAATCAAATTGAGTTTCATTTACTAAAACAGTAACTAAATAGATAAGTAAATACATATATTTTATGTAAATAATATCCGAGTATACAGATATGTTCCTCAACGAATGACAAGCACAGACACTTGCCACGCGAGCTAAGTTTGACCGGGTAAAATTGAACTATCCTGTGCTATCCGCGCGACTCGGATAATCGCGACTTCGGATAAGCCCGGTCGTCCACTGGAAGCGTATTTAAGCGGCTTCGCGCTCACGCAAAACAAGCGTTCGTAGATGCTACAACACAGGCGGCAATGGGCTGCAGGGTTCGTCCACTGGCAGCGGCGACGGTTGCGGCTTCTTGCGTGCCATTCAGTTATATAACCAATTGCCCGATACAAAGACCATTGTTTGTCTTCGAAAATGACATCGTTCGTATTCTTTTAGCATTGAGTGCAATATGCTTTGAATCCGGATGACTTGTACAATCAAGAGTCATGTTATTTAGTCAAAAGACGACGTCCTGCCGTTATTAGATGCACCCAAGTTTCAGAACCAAAAAGTCCTTGGGAGAATTCAAATATCTCCAAAATCAATAATTGGAAAAATATCCTGAGCGATTTTTCAATTCCAATGGGAAGAAGCAAAGAATATTTCTGAGTGTATTTGAGAAACGATAAAACTTCATAGGGACAACACTCCGAACTCTCAAGCTTTGTAACGTTTCGGAGTTTATATCAGACTCCCTTTTCAGACAATTTCTCAACATGAGCTTTACGGAATATTGAGAATTTTTGATTTCCGAATTGACATTCACCAGTCCATGATGATCATAGATTAATATTTATAACTATGATGGTGAAATTGCTACTTCATTTCAAAATTCCCTGAAATCAGTTCCATTTTCAACAAATCATTCCAAATAAGATCCGCACCCACCGAACAATTTAATAGATTATTAGTCTTTTATAACTGACAGGTTCCATCATTAGATTTTTCGTGTTATTCCAATCCATCATGTGATCGCCTATTGGAAGTCACATGATCGCGATCTATCAATATCTCTACATTGTATGTTATTTTAATTTCGAAAAGTGTTGATGTTTCTCGTGAATAGGTTTTTCCACAAATACAAGGAATATTGTAAATACAATTTTTTTTACTCCGTTTCTTATTTGAAGGTTAAATTTTTTTAAGTTTAGATCTTGAATCATTTCGTGTTTCGAAAACGGTTTTCATATTGAATTTAGAACCAATTCTTAGAATTTTTCCTGAAAGTCCATGAACATGAGAAATCAAATTAAATGACATTGTTTATTCTTGACGGTTTCTTTTTGGTCCCTGATTATCATTATTCTCTCTTGTAATACGCACCACTATATGATCATTATCCTTTTTTGTGTAAAAGTGACTTTGTTCATAAGGGGGTGTCTAGATGTTAAGGGGGTTGACAAATGAGAGCGGCTTCCTTGTCAACCTAACAACAAAATTTAGGCTCTCTCCACTTCGGAGAGAGGGTGGGTCCGGCCTTCTGCAGAAATGAGAAGGTCTTGGTGTTATTTTTCTTCTTAGTGAAAATTATGAGTATTAGGAATTATTAAAACCACTGAAATAACTTAACAAGAACATCTATTTTCCCCAAAATACCTACAAAAATTTACTGGAGTAACAAATTAATTTCTACGTCTGCACCTCAGACTATATAAATAAAATTTGTAAAGAAAGTATAAGTTTTTCTATTCATCTAAGTTACTTAATTACCCAGATTTCAACATAACATAATACTACGAAATTACACTGTGAGCTGATAGGAGATGGAAGATGGCAAGACTTTTGGACTCGACAATTCTCATCAAATAAAATTAGAAAATTCTGACCTTTTTATCTCCCGCACAGGTATGAAATCCAAGTTTCCTTCCTAAAATAAATCACTCCCGGCACGATTCACTCCCGTTTTCGCGAAACCTTAACCTAACTACCGACCGCGTTTCCCGACTCGAATATCCTAACTGAATAAAACGTAAAATTCCCCTTTTTACAAACAACTACTACTTCGGTTTCCCTTTCTCGAAGCTTCCTAGTATTTCCGTCAACTACGAAATAAACCTGTACCTTATTCCCTTAACGTACCTACTCAAACCGTTTCACCCTTCGAAACGACCTAATATTCCGAAAGTATCAAAACTTGAACTTTACCGATTCCCGACGTCTTCTCCGTCTTCCGAGTAATCTAAGGATATCTTTCGCGACCGGAGTCCCTAGATGCACTGAATTTTCCCTTTGGAAACTAATTTCCACCTCTGGTGGGTGGTTCCCCCTCACCTAACATTTTTGAGTAGAACCAATCAGGTATCAAAAATTTTCTCTCCTCTAAATTAGGCTTGTCTTGACAATGATTAAATACTCAATTTTGCAATTCAGCAAAGTTTTTCCTTCTCACGATTTTTCTGCTGAGGTCCCAAAGTGGAGCTCAGTTGGTACGAATATTTACAATAACTGATAAAAACCCTGGAGGATGTTTCATTTCATAGACTCCGACAGGAAATTATTCATTTATCTCCAGACGTCTAAGGCGTTGAAGATAGAATATCAGTTCTCTGATAATCCCATGATCAACACTGCATTTACGTTCATTTTCAACCATGTGAACTGAAAAATCAATAATTCCCATGGTTTACCACAATACACCCTCCTAAAAAAAAAGTTCTGACATCGGTTGCCATAACTTTTCCTTTATACTAGTTCTCAAAAGTCCAATGGTCCATCGTCTCCCATTCACATTCCTATCGATGCCCAACCAAAAATCAAAAATATCTAAATCAAAATAACACTAAAGGTTCAGCATGTAAACGAAACATTCTCGAATGGTTTACGTAAATACGAAATTCAAGAACCTACATAACTAACTCAACTAGTTTAAAGCATTATAAACCTAATCTAAACATCAACTCATCGGCTTCAAAACAAATATATGTTGGGTTCATTAAAGAAGTTCCAAAAAAATTGATCACCACTCTTCCTAAATGGAGTCTTTTACTGTTCACTGATCGATTTTCAAAAATCACTCGCGAAATCACTACATGGTGTCTCGCTCCAGCTCTAGATCTCCATTACCATGATAAGCTTCTTTTTCGGGAACTGACCTTCGCTTCGGGATAACCTCTTGAGATACGTGCCGATGTGGAACTCTTCTATCGCAATTAGCACGCGCACTTGATAACATCGCTAGGTAGTGTTTATTTACCAAACGTCCTTATGGTAGCGCTGATACCGACTTCGCACCAGGTTCGTGACCTACGACACTGTTTACGTTTCACTATTTTGGTACGACTGTGAAACTTGAGTACGCAAATTCGAATACACATAAGTGTACGGTGTTTTATGGTACTCTGACGTAATTCCCTGAGTTTCTTCTCCAATGCTCCCCTAGTTGGTCTGATGTCGGTCCATTTGCCCCAATGCTGAAGTATTCCGAAAACTGTCAACGAGGGTGATTTCGTAGCTAACATACATCTAGTTAAGGTGTTGCCACCTCCATATAGAATTACACCTTGCACATATTTCGCCATTCTAAGGATAGTATAAAATCCATTGGTCCACTCATTAAAGAAGACATCATATCCATAACCATATCCACGCAGCTGGGTGATACTCAATGCTCCTACTTGCGATTGGTTTTTCCCATCTTAGCCTTCGAAAAGAAGTTTGTAAACTGACATTTCCCTGCTTCCAAGTTCATATATTTAGTTAACTACACCCCCGGTTGTAATAAAGTTACTTTCACTATTCAGATCAAGTCTATTCAATTCATCTTGTCCATTAGTAAAAACTTTCCGTCACTCGTTCACTTTTATAAGGTCTCCCTCGTGTACGAAATTTCGCGACATCACGTATGAATACCACGATCACATCATTGTTTTTAAGTTCAAAATCATATGCTATTAGCGCTTCGACACTTATGTATCTCATTTAGTTTATCCCATCAGCTAGAATCAGACCCATCTCCATACCTCTGGACTACTGGTATCCATCTTCTATCTTCGTTAACTATGAATCAGTGACATAAGAAAACTATCAACTAATATACAATAACCATGATCAGGTAAATTGAACAACACAAAAAAATCAAAACTATAAAAGCAATACACTTTTACTTCTATACCATATTAAAATTATACAGCAGTACACTCTTACTTCTGTACCATCAACTCATAATTACTTTTTCTCAAAAACGTTGAATAACTCATTATATATTCAAAACCCTTCTATATTCATAGAAGTAAGTTTGCAGTACTTATCATTGCCATTCTCGTACCATAGAAAAACTAATAAAATCTCTCACAAGTGTGCGACCACGCCACTGGTGAAAAGTAACCTTGTGCTCGCCATTGAAAAGCGACTCTCCGCGTTAGTGAGTCCCTGGAATCTACGAAACGGGCAGGAAGTCGATTCAATTCTCCTGAGAGACTCGTCTAAAGACTCATCCCCTCGTACCCAACTTTTACCTTTAATTTACGAGTATCCCCGTCGTTCTGGTAGACGCCATGATCTACCAGATCGACGTTGAGGAATTTTCCATACTAATCCTTCATTCTCTTGGTCTTGTTTTCCTGCATTGTACTTTACTGGTGTTAAATCTGGCAACGCCTCCTATCGGAAATTTTGCGAACCATAAGGTCACAGGGGGTTTGGCAAGTACCGATATTCGAGTAGGGATAGAAAAGAGTGGGGATAAAGACGTAAAAGGAGCGGAGACGGACGAAAAGGCTCTCTTCTTGTTATTCTACGGTGGTGAATGTACACGAGTAAGTACTTTTGTGAAATAGATGTTAAACTGTTTTTGTGAATAAAATATCTAGACTCTTTTAAAGTGCTCCTCTTATTTCACCCACCCGAAAATTACCTATCCGAGAACGAAAAGTCCTAAGATTTTATCTTTTGATTTCAACAACTGGCGACCGTGACAGGACTTCGTGATTTTGTATCGGAATTTAGAGGTAAATTATTTTCGTGTTGGGTAAAATATTCGTGCCGTGAAGATGAATGCCAAGAAGAGGACGATCCGCCGCATTTCTTTCACCAAGGCCCTCAGATCCTTGAACACCTTGTTGGATGAAGGAAGTTTGAATACTGTGGGTATCAAAGCAGCTTTTGAATTGCTGGTGGTAAAATACCAAGAATTAGAAGAGGTTTCTAAGGCGATTCTGGAAGAAATGTTCGCGGGGGAAGACATCGACGAGGACGACCTAAAGAAGACCGCCGAGGACAACGATGCGTATGAAAGCCAATTCATAGCGGCGAAATGCCAGTATGAGGTCAGGATGGCTTCGATTGAAGAAAAGGCCCAAAGCGTACGCAGCAGCGAAAATTCGACGTGCAGAGCGAGGTGCTGTCTTCCAAAAGTGGAGCTTGCCAAATTCAGCGGGGATATTCGGGGCTGGTTGAAATTCTGGAGTCTCTTCAGCAAGATCCACGAGGACGCTGGACTGCGTGATGAGGACAAGTTCCAGTATTTGATGCAGTCAATGGTGCCGGGATCCAGAGCAGCTGAATTGGTGAATAGTTACCCTCCGGTCGGCGAAAACTACCAAAAGGCAATCGAAGGTCTGCAGAAGCGTTTCGGGCGCGAAGACCTACAAATTGAAGTTTATGTGAGGGAACTTCTGCAATTGGTGTTAGAAAACGCCGTTTTGAAGAGAAAAGTCGTCCTCGCCTCCCTCTATGACCGAATCGAGTCGTACATTCGGGCATTAGAAACTCTCGGTGTTACCACGGATGAATGCGCGGCGATGCTTTATCCGTTAGTTGAATCCTCGTTATCAGAAGACTTATTGCGCGTGTGGCAGCGGTCTAACAATTCCGCGGAAAACGGTAACGTAGGAAAAGCGTCGGATGTGTCGAAAACGCGACTAGATGGACTTATCCGTTTTTTGGAATCCGAGGTCCAAAACGAGTTGCGGATATCTATGGCAGTGAAGGGATTCGACATAGGCGGTAAGTCGGAACCGAAGTCGGAACCCAGGCCGGAACGTGAGCCAAAAGCAGAAAAGAACTTTCCGAGTGCGCGGAATCTGCTTGCGTCGGTAGTAAAAAAGGACACTTGCGTTTTTTGTGATAAGACTAACCACAACAGTGAGCGGTGTTTCAGAGCTAAGAAAATGTCATTAGCGGAAAAGCAAGAGGTGGCAAAAACGAAAAGAGTTTGTTTCGGTTGCTTGCAAAGCGGACATTTGAAGAGGCATAGCAAGAAAAAAGTAAAATGCTCAAAGTGCGGTAAAAGACACGTGGACATAATGTGCTCTGGACAAAAAAGGCGAACTAGTTCGCGATCTAGTTCGGAAAGCTCCGTAAGTGCGGCTAATATCCCGGAAGAATGCGCTTTAGCGTCATCAGCTGAAATCCCCGCGACGTTCATGCAGTCTCTGAGAGTGCGGGTGCGAAATGACGCGAAAGAAGTGGTCATTCGTGCGTTAATCGACACGGGGTCGCAAAACTCTTATATCTTGAACGAACTGGCTGAAGATTTAGATTACAAGCCGCGAGGGCAGCAAGATATGGTGCATTTACTGTTCGGCGGGAGTAAATCCGATGTCGCGACGCACCCAAAATTCAAAGTTCGTGTCGGGAATCTAGATGGGACTTATTGGTGCAACTTTGAAGCGCTCGGAGAACAAATAATTTGTTCTAACGTACCAAGTGTGCAAGGAGGTGCGTGGTTGAAAGAGCTGAAAGATCGCGATGCAGACATCACGATAAGCGACGTCGATAGTAAAGAAGAGTTCGTATCCATTCTCATTGGCGCCGATATAGCAGGAAAGTTGCTGACGAGACATGTGCACCAAGTAGAGAATGGATGAACAGCTATCGAAACTTATCTTGGATGGACGTTGATGGGAAAAGATCCTCCAAAGAAGAAGAGCATCAAGAATGAAGCAAACCTAGCCGTTATAGCCATCTCCATGTTGACGCAGGATGTTGACATAAAGTATTTATGGTCATCAGATGTCATAGGAATAAACGATCCTATAGACCATAAATCACGCAGGGACCACGACATTGAAGTTGAACAGTCGTTCAAACGGGGTATTGTGAAAAACCCGGAAAGGCGCTACGAGGTGAAATTGCCTTGGTTAGATAACAAGCACATGGCCTCGCAGAGATTGAAAAGAATGTCCGATAAGCTGCAAGAAACACCGAAATTCCAGGAATACGGTGGGATACTCCGAGACTGGCGCCAAGAAGGAATACTAGAGCAGGTACCAGCTCAAGACTACGATACCTGGGGTGTTAATTTGCCGCGTCACCCGGTTTTCAAGGAAGAATCTAAACCAAAGACAAGGACAATATTCGATGCGTCCGCAGGTAGTCCTACCCAGAATAGCTGTTTAGAAAAAGGACCTAACCTGATCGAAGAAGTAGTGGACATTTTATTGAGGTTCAGAGAAAGCAAGAAGCGGCCGTATTTCGAAAATACCTAGACGCTTAGTCTTGTGAAGCTCATTTCTTGTTATTGTTGTTTTTTTATATTTTGTTCGATTGATTTTTTTTTGTTATTGTGTTGTTATATTATGTCTGTACTTATTCGTGTGTGTAGAAATTGTTTTTATGTTTTGGCCAATGTCCGAATCTCGCAAAGTTGTGATGTCCTCACTCTTTTCTCGTGTGGGGAGGATGTTAAATCTGGCAACGCCTCCTATCGGCAATTTTGCGAACCATAAGGTCACAGGGGGTTTGGCAAGTACCGATATTCGAGTAGGAATAGAAAAGAGTGGGGATAAAGACGTAAAAGGAGCGGAGACGGACGAAAAGGCTCTCTTCTTGTTATTCTACGGTGGTGAATGTACACGAGTAAGTACTTTTGTGAAATAGATGTTAAACTGTTTTTGTGAATAAAATATCTAGACTGTTTTAAAGTGCTTCTCTTATTTCACCCACCCGAAAATTACCTATCCGAGAACGAGAAGTCCTAAGATTTTTTCTTTTGATTTCAACAACTGGATTGGTCCGTCCAAAACTCCTTGAAGGGCCACCCCAAAATTTCACCGGTATACCTTGCTCTAACCTCATTTTTCCCAAATATATATTATCTCTTGTTTCAGAATTGACTGTTTTTATCCCATTGGAACGTTTCATTTTTGATCTCTTCCCGCTTTTGCCCCACGGATTTCCCTCGTTTTTGACAATATTACCGTATCCGTGATTTTCCCTCGTCATCTTAGACTTCACGTTCGGCAATCGTTCACTTGCCTTCGATCCTACCTGAGTACCAACTTCCCTAAAGTTACGCCCCTTCGAATGTTGAGATTTCCTAAACTTAATCTGAGAAGTAATCTTGCGCTCACGACCTTCATAATGAATTTTTCCTATAATTCTATCCATACATTCGCTTTCCACGAGTGTCTGTTCCCCTAAATCTTTCTTATCATACAACCGAAATTTCCGTCCCCACATCATGACGGAGGGTTCCTCATCATAATGAATGAGTGCCTGATTCGCGTGAAGGAAGTCTCTACCCAAAATCACCTGCACCTTTCCTAATGTCACGTCATCGCAGAGGACAGCGGTAAAGTTTGTACCCAATCTTTCCTCGATCGGTCCCACCAATATATCGGCCGTACCTAACGTATGTAAAAGGTGTCCTGTCGCGCTCGTTAGCGGTATGCTGATTTCTTCCCTATATACTCTACGCTTTTCGACTAGCTCACTTTTTACAAGCGTCACCGCCGCCTCTGAATCGACCAGACAGATAGCCGATTTTCCGTTCACTCTCAATTTTAACATATTCGGCACATCGTTAAACCGTACCGAATTCGTTCCCTGAATAGCCACGACTGACGGTTTTTTCGGAGTTCTTTCCTCCTTCTGTCTCCTCACAAACTTTGAATTTCCCTCTACAGTAGTAGGACTTTGACTCTGGATTGTTAAAATATCCGTCGTCCCCGACTGTTTTCGAATGGTACCGATCAGATTACTGAACCCGGTAGCACCAGCCTCGTTTCTTTCATAGTCATTGTCTAAATTCTTCCCCTGATCCATCTGAGGTTTTTCGGTCTGAGCTCATCCTTCCAAGTTCTCGAGTTCATTTTTGACTCATCTTTGATGGTCCTGTTTTCGCCGTTCCTAGATCGCTGTCTTTCTTGACCATGTGAGTTCTCTGGACAATCCTTGGCCCAATGTCCCCCTTTTCCACAAGTGTGGCATGCACCTTGCATTCCCTGTCTTGGATTTTGTCTTTTCCAACATTCTTTGGAAAAACACCTTGATACAGTGTTTTGTCCCGTAGTCCTTTGGCTCTGCCGAACGTTCCTACATTCCCTAGCGGAATGTCCTCGTCTATCGCACAGTTGACAAGTCTGATCAACTTCAACTGCCGATATCCGCATATTCGTCATCCTCCCTTGCAGCATTCTCATATTCATTTCCTGCAATTTCACCAGTTCCTCTGCATTTTCTAGATCCAGATTTTCTTCCTTCAATAAAAGTATTCCTGTTTCTCTTGAAATCTCCTTCCTGAGTCCTATTTTAAATTGGTTTAGAATCAGGTCCCGATTTTTTTTTCTAATACCAGCTTCCTCCTCCTGGGTGGCTCCAGACAGATCTTCATTCAATGAACTCGCTCCTAGAGTACGTAGTCGCGTGCAGAACGAAGAAACGCTTTCGTCCTGCCTTTGAAAACAACGGCTAAAATCCCACTGAAATTCCCCCGGCAACCTTACTGCTGAGAATTTTTGTAGAAATTTCGCTTTCAGATCTTTGTACGTTAAAGTGCTGAACGTAAGGTCTGATTTATTAAAATTATACGCATCCCCTATTAATTTTAATTTGAGTAAAGTGAGGGTGTCATCCTCACTCCACCCATCTAATTTCGATCGTAATTCTAAATTTTCGAAATATCGATTTGCATCCTTTCCCGAGAAACTGTCAAGTGCAGTCGATAACATTCCTAAAGGATATACAAGCGGATTTTGTGCCATGGTTTCGAAATTTTTTTGAAAATACGAAAAAGATAAATATCTGACAGAAAAAATCAGCTAAATGACCTGCTTCTTAAAACTTCGACAATTCTCTGAAATACGACTCAGAAAATCTAATCAAATTAATCAAATTCGCGCAGATATATATTTCTTGAATTTATGACGAAGTAAGAAACCAATTAGATCCTGTTAACCCAATGATAACGGAAAATTAAATCAAATATACCTGAGAAAAAAAATATACCTCAAGAGAACAGAATATTTCCTGAAAGAGAAAGAAACAGTTCCTAAAAAAAAATGGTTCCTGAAAAAAATAGTTCCAAAAAAAATAGTTCCTGAAAAAAATAAATACAATTCAATAATATTTCCAATACGAATCCCCAAAAATATTTTCAGCGTCCTGAAAGAGAAAGTATACTATATTTCGCACTGGATCGAATTTTGAGAAGATCAATACTTCCTGCAAATGAACTCCGCTTTACCGTAAGCTTCACTTAGATTTAGTTTGTTTTTTCTCGAAAACTTAAAAGAATCTAGTCCTGAAAATTAATCTATTCTCAACACTTAAACGCCGCAATTACTTCTACTTCTCAAAATTCACAATCCTCACTCTACTCTCAATAAAATTCGTTTTTGCCAAAATAGCACCAATAGATATAATTATTCCGCATAAAATATTCCGTTCAATCATAAAACGATGGTCCTTCCTCCAAAAATCTCCCACACCTCAAACTTGGCACTCTACACTGCCTATCACCTCACAAAAATACTTTTTCCTGAACTCTATTTATTCACTTTCCTATTCATAAAATGACACATCTTCAATTTTCTTGAAAATCCTCGATCACAAAAAAAGACCCCAAAAAAAAATTTCTCAAAAAAAATTTTTTTTTCGAAAAAAAAATTTCAAAAATTCCAAAACTAAAACTCTCCCTCAAAGAAAAATAAACACAATCCCATAGCGCTGTCACCAGTTGTAATACGCACCCCTATATGATCATTGTCCTTTTTTGTGTAAAAGTGACTTTGTTCATAAGGGGGTGTCTAGATGTTAAGGGGGTTGACAAATGAGAGCGGCTTCCTTGTCAACCTAACAACAAAATTTAGGCTCTCTCCACTTCGGAGAGAGGGTGGGTCAGGCCTTCTGCAGAAATGAGAAGGTCTTGGTGTTATTTTTTTCTTAGAGAAAATTATGAGTATTAGGAATTATTAAAACCACTTAAATAACCTAACAAAAACATCTATTTTCCCCAAAAATCCTACAAAAATTTACTGGAGTAACAAATTAATTCCTACGTCTGCACCTCAGACTATAGATAACTTGATGAATATTTTGGTTGGGCGAAATCTTCTGACACCAAAAGATGATTTCAAAGTAACTCTATTCGCCGATGATACCTCAGTAGCGGTTACTGCACCCTCTTTTGAGGAATTACAAAGTTCATGTGAACTTCTGGTGCGAAGCTTTGTGGATTGGTGCCGCGAAAATGCCCTCATGATAAATATTAACAAAACTGTTTGTATCCATTTCACATCCGGAATTGAAAATCGCAAGTTGGTATTTGGTTATCGTGATACAGCAATAATTTCCAAAGACTGCACTAAGTTTCTCGGGATTCATATAGATCGGAACCTCAAGTGGTCAATACATGTTGATTTATTATGCAGAAAGCTCAACAACTCATACTATGCAATATCCAGGATCAGAAATACAGTACCCATGAGTACATTGCTGAACGTTTATTACAGCCTTGTCTACAGTCATTTGTCTTATAACATTTTATTATGGGGCAACTCTACAGATGTTAGTTGAGTTTTTATACTCCAAAAACAGATTGTGCGGTTGATTTTCAATATCCCGCTTCGCTCTTCCTGTAGACCCCTTTTTTAAATCATGGTGTATTAACATTACCATCTATTTTCATCTTGAGATGCTTAGTATATGTAAAGGAGAATGAATTGCACTTCTCCAGGTTATCTGTCTTTCACAGCTATAATACCAGAAATGATAGAACTTTATTTGTACCCAAACATAAAACGACCAAATTTGAAAAGTCTCCATTTTATCAGTGCGTTAAATTATTTAATCATTTACCGAAGTGTATCCAATCTCTTACTGTAAACAAGTTTAAAACATTGGTTGAGGCTTTCGCGGCCATCGTTCAATGTGACATGTTCTTTCGAGCATTTAGGCCGTCGTCGTAGATTAGTTCTCGACGTTTCGCCAGTTCGAGTGTCTGGCATCTTCAGGAGTTATATTTCAGGAGATGTTCTCACCGGACTGAACTGCCTGAGTGTGACGGGGACGCAGATTGTACTTCCTTATATAACCTCGGTCGGGGGGCGTGGCTGCGCTTGACCGGTCTCGTCCCGATAACGAACGCGTGCCGGTGTCCGACCGGTTCACAACCGGTTCCCGATCTTCATTCACTTCATGAACCCGGTTATTATTATAGGGAAGTGGTTTTGTGTTTTTGAGTACTGGCACCCATGTTCTATTGATTTTCAAAGATTCCTCCGATTTATTGAAATTCGTTGGGTGTTCATGAATTTCGATTGCTTCCCTGTAGAGCCTGGGGTAGTATGCGGTAGTGGTGCACAACACTTGGGTTTTGTCGAATTCTATTGCATGATTCGTGTTGTTCAGTGTGTGCTCTGCGACGGCAGATTTCTCTGAATGACCCAGTCTACAATTGGCCTTGTGTTCCTTGATCCTCGTATTGATGGATCGCTTCGTTGTACCGATGTATACACTTCCACAGCTGCACGGAATTCGGTATACACCTGGTGTACTGAGTGTATCCCTTCTGTCCTTGGGGGAGTTGAGATGGTCCTTGATCTTCTTCGACGGTTTGAATATTGTCTTAATGTTATGTTTCCCCAGAATTCGTCCGATTCTATCTGTCACCCGTGGGATAAACGTGGGATCTTGTCACAATCCTACAGCCACACGTCGGAAAAACAACCACGTACATAAGAGACTCCGCTCACTTCATAGAGAAGATCAAAAATATCGAAGTCGACACCAATGATATTCTGGTCAGTTTCGATGTGGTTTCACTGTTCACAAAAGTCCCACTGAATGAAGCAGTGGTAGAGATAGAACAGAAATTTCCAAGGGACATCAGCGAGCTGTTTAAAATATGCCTTACATCATCCTATTTCACCTTCAACCAGGAAATATACGAACAAACCGATGGAATATCAATGGCTACCACTGGCCCCAGTGGTAGCGAACTACTTCATGGAGAAATTAGAAGAGAAAACTCTGAATACCGCACCTCTCAAACCGAAAGTATGGTTTCGATATGTAGATGACACCTTCGTCATATGGAGTCATGGAAGAGAAAAGTTCAATGAATTTCTGATAGACATAAATAATATGCACCCAAGTATACAGTTCACAATGGAATTAGAAGACCAAAACAGAAATTTGGCTTTCCTTGATGTACTTGTCACACGGAAGGAAACTACTCTAGGACACACTGTATACCGAAAACCTACACACACGAACAGATATCTACACAACACCTCAAATCATCATTCATGCCAACGTAAAGGGATAATCAAAACGCTAGTCGACAGAGCGAGAAGAATTTGTGAGCCAGAACAAGTAGCAACCGAGTTAGAACACTTGAAGCGCGCTCTCATGGCTAACGGCTACACGAAAAACGACATCGATAGATACATCAAACAAAGGCCTGAACACAACAACGACAATGTATCACGTCGCCAAGAATCGGAAACAAAAGCATTCTTGCCGTTTATCCCACGGGTGACAGATAGAATCGGACGAATTCTGGGGAAACATAACATTAAGACAATATTCAAACCGTCGAAGAAGATCAAGGACCATCTCAACTCCCCCAAGGACAGAAGGGATACACTCAGTACACCAGGTGTATACCGAATTCCGTGCAGCTGTGGAAGTGTATACATCGGTACAACGAAGCGATTCATCAATACGAGGATCAAGTAACACAAGGCCAATTGTAGACTGGGTCATTCAGAGAAATCCGCCGTCGCAGAGCACACACTGAACAACACGAACCATGCAATAGAATTCGACAAAACCCAAGTGTTGTGCACCACTACCGCATACTACCCCAGGCTCTACAGGGAAGCAATCGAAATTCATAAACACCCAACGAATTTCAATAAATCGGAGGAATCTTTGAAAATCAATAGAACATGGGTGCCAGTACTCAAAAACACAAAACCACTTCCCTATAATAATAACCGGGTTCATGAAGTGAATGAAGATCGGGAACCGGTTGTGAACTGGTCGGACACCGGCACGCTTTCGTTATCGGGACGAGACCGGTCAAGCGCAGCCACGCCCCCGACCGAGGTTATATAAGGAAGTACAATCTGCGTCCCCGTCACACTCAGGCAGTTCAGTCCAGTGAGAACATCTCCTGAAATATAACTCCTGAAGATGCCAGACACTCGAACTGGCGAAACGTCGAGAACTAATCTACGACGACGGCCTAAATGCTCGAAAGAACATGTCAAAAGTTTAAAACAGTTGTTGAAGCTATTCTGTTGAAAAATGTTTATTATAGTTTAGGGGAGTATTATTCCGACAATAATTGAGAAATTTTCTTGTATTAATTTGCATATGTATGTATTTATATTTTTTGACATGTCCTATACATCTTCGATGTCTTAAAGGATCAATAAATTATTATTATTATTATTATTATATAAATAAAATTTGTAAAGAAAGTATAAGTTTTTCTATTCTCTAAGTTACTTAATTACCCAGATTTCAACATAACATAATACTACGAAATTACACTGTGAGCTCATAGGAGATGGAAGATGGCAAGACTTTTGGACTCGACTATTCTCATCAAATAAAATTAGAAAATTCTGACCTTTTTATTTCCCGCGCTGGTATGAAATCCAAGTTTCCTTCCTGAAATAAATCACTCCCGGTACGATTCACTCCCGTTTTCGCGAAACCTTAACCTAACTACCGATCGCGTTTTCCAACTCGAATATCCTAACTGAATAAAACGTAAAATTCCCCTTTTTACAAACAACTACTACTTCGGTTTCCCTTTCTCGAAGCTACCTAGTACTTCCGTCAACTACGAAATAAACCTGTACCTTATTCCCTTAACGTACCTACTCAAACCGTTTCACCCTTCGAAACGACCTAATATTCCGAAAGTATCAAAACTTGAACTTTACCGATTCCCGACGTCTTCTCCGTCTTCCGAGTAATCTAAGGATATCTTTCGCGACCGGAGTCCCTAGATGCACTGAATTTTCCCTTTGGAAACTAATATCCACCTCTGGTGGGTGGTTCCCCCTCACCTAACATTTTTGAGTAGCACCAATCAGGTATCATAAATTTTCTCTCCTCTAAGTTAGGCGTGTCTTGACAATGATTAAATACCCAATTTTGCAATTCAGGAAAGATTTTCCTTCTCACGATTTTTCTGCTGAGGTCCCAAAGTGGAGCCCAGTTCGTACGAATATTTACAATAACTGATAAAAAACCTGGAGGATATTTCATTTCATAGACTCCGACAGGAAATTATTCATATATCTCCAGACGTCTAAGGCGTTGAAGATAGAATATCAGTTCTCTGATAATCCCATGATCAACACTGCATTTACGTTCATTTTCAACCATGTGAACTGAAAACTCAATAAGTCCCATGGTTTACCACACTCTAAATTTGAAATAAATTTTCTAATGAAATTCGTTGGATATTTATTATCCTCAAGAATACTTTTAATGAAATCAATTTAATTATTTCTTATTTCATTTGTAGATGAAATTAAATGAGCCCCACCGTTAAGTGTTTTTATAATACCTGTTTCAACACTCATTTGACTGATAAGAATATAAATTTAGATATCGGTTGTTGTGTGACTTTTTTCTGAAACCTCTTGATTCTTCTTTGTCATGCTGTCAAATCACGAAAACATCATCGGCATAACGTCATCGAGTCTTTAGGCATTTCACCACAGACTTTTCATCACACAAGATTTGACATCAAGATTTCCTTGAATTTCATTCATATGTGAGGCAAGTGTGTTCAGAAAAAAAACACACAATCGATATCAAATGAGTGTTAAAACAGCTTTTATGAAAACACTTTATGATTGGGATCATTTAATTCATCTACAACTGAAAAAAGAAATAATGAAATTAATTTCATTAAAGATAGTTTTGAGGAGGATCCTTGTCCAACGAATTCCATACGAATTTCTCTACGCGGAAAGGATTTTACTTCGTAAATAGAGTAAGCGCTTCTAGCGTTTCGAGCTTACACGCGCTGTGGTGCAATCACTAAAGCCTTGATGACGTTATGCCGATGATGTTTTCGTGATTTGACAACATGATAAAAAAGAATCAAGTGGTTTCAGAAAAAAGTCACACAACAATCGATATCTAAATTTATATTCTAATCAGTCAAATGAGTGTTAAAACATGTATTATAAAAACACTTAATGGTGGGGCTCATTGAATTTCATCTACAAATGAAATAAGAAATAATTAAATTAATTTCATTCAATTATTTCAAATTTAGAGAGTATAATGATAATCAGGGACCAAAAAGAAACCGTCAAGAATGAACAATGTCATTTAATTTGATTTCTCATGTTCATGGACTTTCAGGAAAATTTCTAAGAATTGTTTCTTAATTCAATATGAGAACCGTTTTCAAAACACGAAATTATTTAAGATCTAAACTTACAAAAACTAAACCTTCAAATAAGAAACGGAGTAAAAAAATTGTATTTACAATATTCCTTGTATTTGTGGGAAAACCTATTCACGAGAAACATCAACACCTCTCGAAATTAAAATAACATACAATGTAGAGATATTGATAGATCGCTATCACATGTGACTTCCAATAGGCGATCACATGATGGATTGGAATAACACGAAAAATCTAATGATGGAACCTGTCAGTTATAAAAGAATAATAATCTGTGAAATTGTTCGGTGGATGTGGATCTTATTTGGAATGATTTGTTGAAAATGGAACTGATTTCAGGGAATTTTGAAATGAAGTAGCAATTTCCCCATCATAATTATTAATAATAATCTATGATCATCATGGATTGGTGAATGTCAATTGGGAAATTCTCAATATTCCGTAAAGCTCTTGTTGAGAAATTGTCTGAAAAGGGAGTCTGATATAAACTCCGAAACGTTACAAAGCTTGAGAGTTCGAAGTGTTGTCCTTATGAAGTTTTATCGTTTCTCAAATACATTCAGAAATATTCTTTGCTTCTTCTCATTGGAATTGAAAAATCGCTCAGGATATTTTTCCAATTATTGATTTTGGAGATATTTGAATTCTCCCAAAGATTTTTTGGTTCTGAAAATTGGGTGTATCCAATAACGGCAGGACCTCTGTGTTTCCGTCGTCTTTTGACTAAATAACTTGACTCTAGAATGTACAAGTCATCCGGATTCAAAGCATATAGCACTCAATGCTGAAAGAATACGAACGATGTTATTTTCGAAGACAAACTCTGGTGTTTGTATCGGGCAATTGGTTATATCACTGAATGGAACGCAAGAAGCCGCAACCGTCGCCGCTGCCAGTGGACGAACCCTGCAGCCCATTGCCGCCTGTGTTGTAGCAGCTACGAACGCTTGTTTCGCGTGAGCGCGAAGCCGCTTAAATACGCTTCCAGTGGACGACCGGGCTCAGGCGGATCAAGCGGCGAAGCTCATAGCCACTCGTATACGCCCGCTCGAAGTCGCCTGTAGTGGACGCAGCTGCATTGGAATACTTGCTTGGGATTCGTAGCAACTTGCCGCACGTTTACTCCCGTTTCGCGAGAGCCATAAAACGCTCGAAAACGCTTCCAGTGGACGACCGGGCTAAAGCGAGCTCGAATAATCGGGGTTCTACTGTAGTCTTTTTTTTTTATTTTATCGAAAATTTATTGTTCGAAGCTTTCCAGATTCACTTTATACAGAGTGGTCTCTTTATATGTTTCGAGCTGAAACTCGGACTTTTCCTTATAGTTTTCCAACCAATGTCACAATGCTTCTGATATTGTCTCTTAACTTGGATATTACTACTTTGAGAAGGTATCTAATGTAGCCAAACAATCAACAGGGCGGTTTCAAAATTACTCAGTGTTTGAGATATCTGCGGAGTTATAGTCCGCGCGACAGCCGCGGAAGGTTAATAGTTTGTAATCTAATATTTATTTTTGTTCGCTCTTTCGAAGGATGTATATAAATACGGAATCATCCTCGTACAAACTACAGACTCCTCGATTTCGCTACATTTGATTCCGCGAAGAAGTGCTTCATGCGAAAAAACTGACGATTTTCTGATTTTTCAAGAATCCGGTGTGAAGACACTTATTGGTTAGCTGTTTACAATTTGACTTAAAAAATTTTATTATCTCAAAAGTAACCCTGTTCCGTTTCTGCAAAATTACCAAATCATGCATTTGTATTTTGTCATTTGTAATTTGTAATTGAAGAAATCAAATTCTTCCAACTGATGGGTTTAATGTTTCAAAAATTTTACTCACATACATGGTGATTCACGGCGTTGGCCTATTATACGTTTCTCGAGTTTTTTCGATGGCAATTTCTCCAATATACCATAACTTGGATAAAAGCTCAACGGTTTATGAGTTTTTGAGATTGTCATAAGGAATAAGGAAACCTGGGACTCGAAGTTTTTCGAATATTTCTACAGAAAAAATATTTTCGAATGAATCTTCTTTATTTTCGATAAGACCGATAGGAATTATAGACGGTTTGCGGTTTGGGCGTAAAATGTGTAGGGCGTTTGTAAGAAAATCATTACCTTGGAACACCCAGATTCAACGAAATCTAAAATTTTTCATTCGAGATCTTTATGAGTATGTATCTGTACATCCTCCATCTTTTTGCTTTACAAAATTTTAAATGAAAGTAAGGCTATAAAGTTGTTATTGAAGAGTTTACAGGACAGAAGGTTAAGGTTTTACAGATCCATGCTAATCGTTATAATGAAATATTCACGAATTTTGAAAAAAATGATGTTTAATCGCCCTTTGATCAGATGATGAATTTATTTATTAGGCACGTGATATAATTTCAATTATTTCTATACATCAACCAATCTAACAAATTTATATCAATAGACATTTGTAATAGATATTACCTTCAGTTAGAGAAGGGATCATATGACGACAATTCTGGAAATATCTGCCCTCAAGCACAGGATTGAAAAATTGAAAAACAACAAATTCACTGATAGATGATGTTCAAACTGAAATTTTCATTTTTCTCAATTAATCAAGTCTGATAATTTGATTGATTAGTTTTTGATGAATAATGCCATTATTTATTAGTTCATCGGAGAAAAACAAATGAATCTAAAGCAAATCACATCGAAACCTGAACAAATCAGGTAACTTTCCTTATTGGGTGACCTTCTCAATTCACGCTGAAGTTCCGCTTGCAAGCAGTTAATTCCGTTTTTAAAGAATTATTGGGAATATTCAACATAGAGATACCGCAAGAATTTCATGTTCATATTTTCAGCATGAGCGTAGTTAAAAAATTTATATTTTTCGTGAATATTCATTAAAGAATCATCAGAAACATGAAACATGCTTCTGATATCTTCTCGAAATAAATTCATTCGTAATCGCTTTCGACTAGGTTTGACATCTGATATTGGACATCCAAGAAAAATGGCCCTCAAACAATCTGACTTCTGGGAGCATTTCACTTGAAGAGCCCAGTGAAAAACGTGACGATCTGAAATTGTTCATTTTCGGCCCACTTGATGTTCATTTGTCAAGTTATTGCCATATAAAGAATTGTCGATATTGAAATTCATGATTTTTTAAAATAGTTCATCGAATTTAAAAATTTATTCCGAAATATTGAACATAGTACCTATTAGCTGTTCCCTTTTGAGATTTTACTTCAATGAGCCATTATTCAGCTGTTTTCTGGCACATTTCTGGGAGAGCTATTGCTTGAACACAATGATTGACTGATTCGAATTCTCGATAATTTTTTGTAGGGACAACTAAAAACGAAATTTTATAAGGTTGAGATAAAAATGAGAGAAAATCTAATTGGAAGAATTCTCGTGGAATGTAATATCATGAAACAAAATCAAACTCTCAGTAGAATGTCAATTGAAAATTTAGTAAAATGACTCTCTCAAAATTCATCTGAAATCTGATCTTTACCGGAATCACACTGTATATTTATTGGATTGTCATTGGCTCCTTTATTGTGTCTGAATTTCTTTTCTACGAATTAAGTGAATCAAATAATAATATGTACTTCTTCTTCTTGAAAATGTAGGTATATGAGAAAAATGGATTCTTTTATAATTCATGACAGATGATATATGAATTAGGGCTGAAATTTTTTTGTGAGACGAATACCAGTGTTTTCAAACACTGGTTCCATCCCACACAATTCCACCTCACTCTCTCTCGCTTAGGTATAGTTTGAAGTTGAAACATCGAAATGAAAAATTTCATATTAATAATCCTCGTGTTACGGTGGTAGTGTACGAAAGCGATCTGAAACGTTTCGACCGAATTACATAAAACTTTTATGAATATTCGGTGGATAGAATAGTTCGTGATCCATATTCCCTAGCAAAATTCATGAGGTATTAAAATCTTCTTGAACTTTTTTCCACTATTCATATTGCACGATAAAAAAAGTATTTCTTCTGGAAAATCCAGAATGAAATATGTTGCTTATGTCAAAAAAATACATGGAATTGAGATGATCAATAGTTGTGGTCTTTGTTTCTTTCGACGTCTGAAGCGCGTCATCCGTATTTCAGCGATGAATTTCCCCCCACATACGATTCCCCATTGTCGATCATTATCCATAATATTCCCTAAAAATAATTTGTATGGCAAAACGGAAAGATCAATGAAAAAAAGGTTTACAATATTCCATAACTTGAGGTTACATGAAGTTTGCCGCCAAGCAAGCCTTCTTGACGTTCATCAGACGGAGATATCTGTATTCACAAATAGGGAAGCGAAAACCGAGGTCATGCAAAGAAAACAGAGTCTTTATAAATAAACACGTATAAAAGACGTCTAGCAATCGCACCGTATGAAAATGATTATGAGACTATGTTGCCAAACCTCATGTCGTCATATGCTATTAATGTGAAATAGGAAAAAACGTATATATTATATACGCAACTGCTGGTAGTCAGCGCCACTATCGTGACTTGGTTGAACTGAAATATATATAAATTAATGTCAATATATCCGGTCGTGAAAGCCTGAAACTATTTATGAAATATACGGTTTTGTACAAGATGAGAGTATCTGACGTCATCTGCGAAATTTGGCATAACGACTCAGGACGTTCCATGACGTCGAAAAACACTGAAAATTTCTCAAGACAATCCGACGTCCGTATATCGGACGTCAGATTGCAAGCGGACGTCGAAATGATAGTAAACTGTCAATGTATGGCTCTCCAAAGGCGGTTTACTGTAGGGTGAGTCGGGAGGAACGGACCAAACTTCAGGTGGGTATTCTGCAGGTGGAAATAATTCCAAAAAACTCATATGTTGTTATCCGATTCTCATTTGTTTTCAAACTATAGGGTAATTAGAATATTTAAATAAGGTCAACCAATATTCAGATCAAGAGTTTCTCGGACTATGGATTGGTCGCTGTGGTCGTATTAGTTGGCCTCCAAGATCTCCAAACCTCACACCATTGAACTATTGTTAGTGGGGCTGGTTCATGAACGAGGCATACAAAGTTAAAGTTGACACTCGAGATGCTCTAATTCGTCGCATTAGAAATACGGCATTGCTTTTCAAAGAAAAGCACGAATCAGAAAAACATCGAGAGCCCTTCGCAGACGAATGTGTTTCGAGGTTAATGGCGGTATTTTTATGCATTTATTAAAATAATGCTATAAATGAAACCATTTTAATATAGAAAATGTTGTTTTTCATAATGACGCTATAGTTTGAGAACAAATGAAAATCGGATAACAACATATGGGTTTTTTTATATTATTTCGAGCTATAGAATACACACCTGAAGTTTGGTCCGTTCCTACCGACTCACCCTGTATATATATATATATATATATTATATATATATATATATATATATATATATATATATATATATATATATATATATATATATATATATATATATACATATATATATATATATATATATATAGAGAATAGATTCTTGGGATAGCAGCAGATTGGATGAATTACTCTTTTTCCTTTATAGCTTAAGCTTTCGATAACTTTATTTTTATCTTCTTCAGAAGCACTACAAACATCGACAAAGTGAGATATACATGTAAAATGGAATAAATATAACAAACTTACAGGATTTGAGATTATAAAATTCAAAGGTGTTAATATATCAGAATATCGACATATATATATTTGAAAACCATGAGAAGTTCGGACGAAAACGAAAAATATATTTTTTTTGGATTGATAAATGTCAGTATTGACAAATATCATTGATATTTCTTGGCGATGTTATTGAAATGATTCAAAGGAGTGATCGTTTACAAATTGAGGATTGGTTTTAATTATTTTATCGATCTCTACTAAATTAGCATAAATTGAACTGAGATCTTCTACATCTCGTCTATTATTCATAGAATGTGGTTCTTGTATAATATGAATAATTTCTAAATATTTTCTCGTCCACATTTTACTTTCAAACTCTAGGATTTTGATATTACTATAACTATTTAGAAATTATTCATATTATACAAGAACCAAATTCTATGAATAATAGACGAGATGTAGAAGATCTCAGTTCAATTTATGCTAATTTAGTAGAGATCGATAAAATAGTTAAAACCAATCCTCAATTTGTAAACGATCACTCCTTTGAATCATTTCAATAACATCGCCAAGAAATATCAATGATATTTGTCAATACTGACATTTATCAATTGAAAAAAAATATATTTTTCGTTTTCGTCCGAACTTCTCATGGTTTTCAAATATATATATGTCGATATTCTGATATATGAACACCTTTGAATTTCATAATCTCAAATCCTGTAAGTTTGTTATATTTATTCCATTTTACATGTATATCTCACTTTGTCGATGTTTGTAGTGCTTCTGAAGAAGATAAAAATAAAGTTATCGAAAGCTTAAGCTATAAAGAAAAAGAGTAATTCATCCAATCTGCTGCTATCCCAAGAATCTATTCTCTGTTTCAACTATATCAGCAAAGACTTCATTTCTTGTATATATATATATATATAATATATATATATATATATATATTTTTTATATAATATAAGGATAAATAATGAGGGATCGGTGAAGTACATGGAAAAGATTTAACGGACATAACCCTCTGAAACGAATATGAACCGTAGACAGCTGTTTCGGGCTTTCAGCCCTCATCAGTACGGTGAAAAGTTGGAAATTGAAATCACATAACGGAGTCAACACAAGGGAGCCAGCCCCAGGTGGCTAAAGCTGCCTCCGTGGTGACGTTGGATGGTGCCCTGGAATGCAGGGTCTTCCAACCGAAATCGCAAATGTGCGGCTGGCTCCCTTGTGTTGACTCCGTTATGTGATTTCAATTTCCAACTTTTCACCGTACTGATGAGGGCCGAAAGCCCGAAACAGCTGTCTACGGTTCATTTTCGTTTCAGAGGGTTATGTCCGTTGAATCTTTTCCATATATATATATATATATATATATATATATATATATAGTTACGCAGGGTGGCTCTCTAAGAGCCATCGGGGAGTGACGACCCCGCGTACCCTAGTCACACCACTCTGCCAAGGTTAGCATCCTTGACAGAGGTATTTTTCAGCTCCCATTACTAGAAGTATGAGAAATCAGGGCGGCGAGGAGTCTCAGACTGGCTCTTCTCGGAACCGTCCAGAGGATCAGTCTGTAGGAGGTACGTGTGGGGCAAGCGGCGCACCCCTCCGAGATGGCACCGTAAGGCCACATCCTGTATCTCCTCGTGGAGATAGTCCTGGTAGCTTGAGTGGACATAACGCTCACTCCGCTGTGAGGACGAGAATACGGGATAGGCGCGAACGCTGGTCTAAAGACGATAATTGTATGGTCATGCGGGCGCACTATATTGCGACGGAACTTGCTAGAAGTCTTAACACCACCTATGGAAACCTTCTCCTGGCTATATGGCGAGAGATGTGCCCGAACAGACCGGCATACACTCAGCTACTCTCTAATCGCGTTAGATGGATAATGGGCAAACAAAAATTGTCCAGAGCTGAGCTGGAATCTGTCAAAGCAAGTTGTTTTCCCTCTTACATGGAGATACGCACTGTCGAACTGCGGGAAGGCCCTAGGAGATCGTCTACGGCGGTGAGAAGGAGTGGGCTGTTTCGGAGGGAGCAACCAAGCAATGCCGTCGAGAGAGGTATATTTGAAAACTTATTGAAGTACTCTGGCATTGCTGCGGAGAAAAGACCAAAGATCCCGAGAATTCAGTTCTCCAGAGAGCTTCTTGACTTGGTGAGGTCAGTTGACTCTGTCCTGCCACAGCACCTGGAAAACGTTGCTTCATTCGATCGGCTGGTAGATGTTGTATACGCGGGGCTGCTACGGTCTGTGAGAGCCTTGGCCTACAGGTTGGGCAGCAACGTGGTCAGGGGAACAGCTCCACGCCGCCGTGGAAGATACGCCTGGAGAAAAAAATCGTAAGTTTGAGAAAGAAAATAGGTGTGATGCATGCTTACCTTAGTACGCCGACACCATCGTCGAGGGTCATCGGGGCGGTGAGAAAGATAGCATCCTACTTCCAGGTTAAAAGTAAGAGTCCAACCTTCAGAACCGAAATCACCATCATCTGTGATAAGCTGAAACAAAAAATTAAGGTGTTAGGAAACCGCTCCAGGAGATACAACGAAAGAACAAAACGCTTTCACAACAATAGATTATTCTATAACAATCAAAAACAGTTCTTTCGTAACCTTGAGGGGAGTGAGATAAAGAGTGCTGAACATCTGGAACCTGAGGCAGCGTATAGATTCTGGAGTGGAGTGTGGTCGGAGGATATCGTACATGATGATCGGGCATACTGGATCGAAGAGGCGCAGTCTCAGATCCCGAGTGCGCGGATGGGGGACGTAGAAGTGGATGAACGCATAATTAAAGAGGTCTTAAAAAAATGCAACAACTGGGCCTCGCCAGGTGCCGATAAGCTGCACAACTACTGGTGGAAGCACTTCACAAGTGTTCATAAAACTGTGGCGTCGCTGATTCAAAGAGCCTTGTCAGACCCATCCGGTGTGCCAGATTTCTTCACGTTGGGAGTCACGTACCTAATCCCCAAAGATGGAGACATGAAGAACCCTAAGAACTACCGTCCCATCACATGTCTGCCAGCAGTGTACAAGATTCTCTCTGCTGTTCTCACTAGATCAGTGACGAGACATCTAAAGGATAACAACTTGATGGCCAAGAACAAAACGGATGTCGCATGAAAACAAAGGGATGCAAAGAACTATTGGTTATAGATCAAATATTAACCAAACAGGCGCGGAGAAAGCTGAGAAACATATCTGTCGCATGGGTGGACTATGCTAAGGCCTTTGATTCTGTCCCTCATAGTTGGCTTCTGAAGGTGTTACAGATGCATGGTGTGTCGGGGAATGTAATAAATCTTCTCAGGCATCTTATGCAAACCTGGAGGACTTCACTCATTGTGCCTGGGGGCGGGCATGTGGTAGAGTCGCAGCAGATCAGGATAAGGCGTGGAATATTCCAGGGTGACACCCTGAGCCCAGTGTGGTTTTGCTTAGCACTTAACCCTCTGAGCATGCTTTTGAACAACACCCGGTATGGGTATGTTATTAGCAAACCACGGAACATAACCATATCTCATCATCTGTATATGGATGATCTCAAACTGTATGCTGCGAACTCCGACCAAATCCTCAAACAGCTGGAAATCGTGTCGACCTTCAGTGAATCAATAAAGATGAGAATGGGTATTGAGAAGTGTGCTGTCCTTAATGTTAAGAGAGGGAAAATACAGGAGGCGGAACAGATAACGTTGATGAACTGCGTCTCAATACCAGCTTTGAGCAGCCACGAATCTTACAAGTACCTTGGAATCAAGCAGGCATTGGACATCCGAACAACTGAAATGAAACATCAATTCAGAGAAAAACTGCTGGCAAGAATTAGTTTACTCCTCAAGGCCAAATTAAATTCGAAATCCCTTTTCACTGCGATCAATATCTGGGCCATCCCTTCTGTGGCCTACTCCTTCGGTATCCTTACCTGGTCAGCGACTGAGCTTCGTGAAATGGACAGAAAAATCAGGACGATGCTAACAAAGTTTGGGGTTCATCACCCTCACGCGTCGAGTGTTCGGCTCTACCTCCCGCGACACCATGGAGGTAGAGGACTGCTAAACCTGGAATCCCTCCATGCAGATAACATCGATATGCTCAGGAAATATTTCTATAAAACCAACTCACCTCTCTTCTCCGCCATACGTGAAGCTGATGAACGTATATCCCCATTGAAACTAGCTGATCCAGAACATCAGGTAGCTAGAAAATCAGTGAACGAACAGCTAGAGGAATGGAACTCTAAAGCCCTGCATGGTAGATATCCAACTCACCTAGAAAGTGGGGATGTAAATAAGATAGAGTCTACTACTTACCTGCGTGCGGGGTATCTTTTTCCTGAGACAGAAGGTCGGGTTTGTGGCAATCCAAGACCAGGTCATGCCGACAAGGATGTATCTAAAGCACATAGCTAAACAAAACATCCCCTCGGACAAATGTAGAAGATGTGCCCAAGCGGCTGAATCCATCCAGCATATAACCTCGTCCTGTTCTATCCTAGCTCCCCGAGAATATCTTGAACGGCATAATGCCATGGGGAAAATTTACCACCAGCAGATTGCACTGAGGCTCGGTTTGCTGCAAAATGAAGTCCAGCAGCATACTTACCAGCCACAACCTCTTCTGCAGAACGAACGTTACAAGTTGTACTGGGACACAACACTTGTGACAGACAGAGGAGTTGTACACAATAGACCGGATGTTGCATTATTCGATAAGGAGCAGAAAACATGTATGCTGCTGGATTTTACAATACCAGCGGACGACAACATAACAAGGGCATATACCGATAAGGTCACCAAGTACACAGACCTGGCATTTCAGTTACGAGAGCTCCATGGGTTGAAGTCGATAAGTGTGTTGCCGTTGATCATTTCGGTGAATGGTTTAGTGGAGGACCATCTTCCAGAGAACACGAGGAGACTTTGCTTACACCGGAATATAATCTCGAGCTGTCAAAAGCAGGTTATTCTCTGGACAGCGAGAATAGTGAGGAAATTTCTACAAGTACCTTAGCGTCGATGCCTGCTTTGAGGTGTCCTCCGGCAGGTGACGATTTTCCCGATTAAGGCGGTGATTAAAAAAAAAAAAAAAAAAAAAAGTTACGTATTTAGTTTTGTTGCCAGCGGAAGAGGTGAACTGCAGGGTGGAAATAACCATCCTGTGATCAGACCGACCGAGGGGATCCAAATATTTTATGTCAGACACCAAATCCGGATCACTTGTCAGCAGCAAATCGAGTGTGGAAGGCATCTGACAATGAACAATCCGTGTAGCCTCTTCAACGATCTGGTGGAGGCCAGTATCATCAAGCAAGTTAAGAAAACGCCCGGCCACGGAATTTGGGGAGGGGAAGAAACTTACTGGCCATTGTAATTCTCTGAAATTAAAATCTCCAGCTATGAAGACATTAGAGTAATTCTCCGATACTTAACGAATATGGTTCCGAAGTAATTCATCTGACGGGGATGGATGGGGTCTATAGACACAGCCAACACAGATAGAAAAGGTGGGCGAGGATATCCTCACGAATAAATTGTCAACATGCGGAATGTCATAAGAGAATGTTTCAGTAGTGAAAGACTTGGAAATGACATCACTTAAGTATACACAGACACCGTTATACCCAACATTGAGTAGACTGTCACATCGAAATAGAGAAAAACCCTTGATATTGAACAATTAATCCGGATGAGCATCATGCAGCCAAGTCTCAGTAATACAGATGATATCAGGTTTCAGGAGATCAACGTACACGCATAATCCACAAAACTTATTTTTGATTGTTCGCGCGTTGAGGTAGAGTACTGTCCACTGGGAAGTAGAAGAAAAATTCAATTTTTTGAAAGGGAAGATGTCGAAATATCAACCACCTTCGGGATACCCTTTATGAATTTAATGGTCAAGTTTCTCTCCTCGTTTGACTCACGCCGCCGCAGCTCCTCCCGTTCCTGCTTCAAACAGGTATCCTGATCTGGAGTTAAATCGTCAGAAAGCCTAATTTTCTGGAGAGGTGGTGATCTTGATAGAATTGCCTTATTTTGCAGTATTTTCCGAACGAAGATAGAACTGGAGAAACTTATAGCAGTAGGTCTAGGCATGCGGGAAGACGACCCAAGCCGAGAGTGGTGTACAATATGCTGGGAACAAGAAAACAGGATTTGATCGACTATTTCCTTCACTATGATTTCGTCGGAAGGGCCATCAGAATTCTCAGGAACGAAACGCGCAATAATATTATGTGAACGACGTACTCTATCAATTATTTCGGATATTCGACTGCATTAGTGGAAACTGGATGGTCATTTACGATTTCGGCGAGCAGGCGTATGTGCATGTGCGTGATACCTTGCGTAGTATATTTTCGATTAATTTTTCACAGCTAACGGAGAAACTTGCTTACTGGCCGATTTCGAAGCAGCCAATTCAACATCACTTACAAATGAAACGTTGCCCTTTTCTTCGAACAACCGATCTTTCACCGGTCGTTTTTCATAACCAATCACAAAAATATTCACTAATGCACGATCAGTTTCCTCGGCACCCGCAAAATAGGTGCGTCTAGGTGGTGACTCACTTGTGGAATTTTAATATGAAAATATTTTGGGAATTTTGTGCCAATTTGTGCCGTATGTTAAAAATTTTATGCCCATTCAGTTTTCGAGATATTTCGAGTTTTCACTATGAGTCACCAACTTGACGCTGTTTTTTCCTGAAAACTTGATATGGGTTTTCTCTCCCAGTCTCTGAAATAAGAAAGAATTAGAAAAATTTTTTTAATAATATAAGAAAGGCCCCTGCGTAAAAAATTTGAGCACTAATTTGTCAGGGCCAAAACTTTACGAGAAAAAATTGTTGCCTAACAATGAACAGAAAGAAAATGAAAACACTTTGAAATCTTAAGCGTTACGTTTCGGAGTCTAAATCAGACTCCTTCGTCAGACAATAACTGATTTTCATGCAACTTTGCAGAATCGTGACAATAGATAACTTGACGCTGTGACTCATATATGGAATTTTGGAAATTTCTTTTTTCGATAAATTGTGCTTATTTTGTGTCAAATGGTGCCGTAAATTAGGAATTTTGTGCCCATTCAGTTTTCGATATATTTCGAGATTTCACTGAGTCAAGCGTCAAGTTGACTCACATATAGAATTTTGTAATTTTTTTTCTCAATGAATTGAGCCTATTTTCTGCCAATTTGTGCCGTAAGTTACGAATTTTGTGCCAATTTATTTTTCGAGATATTTCGAGTTTTCACTATGAGTCACCAACATTATGCTGTGACTCATATATGGAATTTTGTAAATTTTTTTTTTCCATAAATTGTGCTAATTTTGTGCCAATTTGTGCCGTATATCATGAATTTTGTGCCCATGCAGTTTTCGAGATATTTCGAGTTTTCACTGAGTCAAGCGTCATGTTGGTGACTCACAAATGGAATTTTGGAAATTTTTTTCTTTCAATAAATTGTGCCTATTTTATGCCAATTTGTGCCGTAAGTTACGAATTTTGTGCCGATTCAGTTCTCTAGATATTTCACCAACTTGACGCTGTGACTCATAATAATAATAATAATAATAATAATAATAATAATAATAATAAATTTATTGATCCTTTTAGACAATGCAGTATAGGACAGGTCTTTGAAAGAAGAAAAAACAAGAATAAATCAATACATTCTTAACAATAATAAATGAATCACTCCCCAGTACCAGAGCATGAGGCCAATGCATCATCTCTGAGGTATTCAGATACCGAATAATAACTCTTTTGTAGTAAAATTTGTTTGATCGATTTCTTGAACTTATTTAGATCTAATGACTTCAATGAAGCTGGTAAATGATTATATAGCCGTATGCCCTGATAAGATGGTGAGTTCTCATATTTGGATGTTCTATGGATTGGCACAGCCAAAACGTCTGTATTCCTGGTAGAATAATGACATCTAGATACCTTGGTGAAATATTTCAAATTGTTCCTGATATATAACAAACCTCTAAACAAATACAGACAAGCAGCAGTCATAATATTGTGTTCTATAAGGTAAGGTCTACATGATGATCTTGGATGAACATTGAAAATCATTCTAACAATTCTTTTCTGACAAATCATTACTCTGTTCAGTTCTGATGAACTACCCCAAATTAAAATATTGTATGCTATATGTGGATAGCATAGACAGTAATAAACGTCTAATACAGATCTTAGAGGAAATAATTTTTTGACCTTATATATCGCGAAATAAGAGCTATTCATCTTCTTACATACAACATCAATGTGTTGATTCCAACGCAATCCGTCGTCTATATAGATCCCCAAGAACTTAGTGAATTCTTTCGATGATATTATTGTGTTTTCATGGGATACTATGATGGGATTTCTATTAAGAGGTTTCAAACCAAAACGAACGCAAATAGTCTTTTCAATGTTAACTATCAACCTGTTTTTAGTGCACCAATCAGTGAACACTCCGATAATCGTATTGGATAATACCGTAAGCTCCTCAGGGCTCCGAGCCGTGACCAGAATCGAAGTATCATCTGCAAAAAGCGTAAGCAAAGCCATGACTATATGATCAGGTAAATCATTAATGAATAACAAAAACAATAATGGTCCAAGCACCGACCCCTGAGGAACCCCCAGTACCAACCCATACTCATCTGAACTCCTGCCATTAACTCTGACAGACACCTTGCGTTCAGAAATAAAACTTTCCAACCAGTCTAGAAAAATGCCACGGAATCCCAAATTATAGAATTTACTCAACATGAAAGCAAAAGTCAGAGAGTCAAAGGCTCTAGAAAGATCAAAAAACAATCCCGCAACGCACAGACCCTCGTCTAAACTTTGATAGACACTTTCTACAAATGAAAATGCTGCTGTTTCTGTCGAATGACCTGGTCTAAAGCCATGTTGAGAGATAGTGATAATATTGTATTTATTTAAAAATGTGAGCATTCTGTTAAAAAATATTCTCTCAAACACTTTCGAGAAATTACTCAAAATTGTAATGGGTCGATAATTTGCTATGTCATGTGGGTCCCCCTTC
Source organism: Hippodamia convergens (assembly GCA_038502775.1). NCBI lineage: Eukaryota > Metazoa > Arthropoda > Insecta > Coleoptera > Coccinellidae > Hippodamia > Hippodamia convergens. The sequence continues at coordinate 75,824,893 of CM076609.1, forward strand.
TTATGAACAGGAACGACAATTCCTTTCCTCAGAATAGCGGGGAATTTGCCACTAGACACAGACAAGTTGATCAAATGAGCAAAATGTCCTGCAATGGAATCATTGATTGCTTTCAGAACCCTTGTTGATATTAGATCTGTTCCTGTACTTTTCTTGTTATTCATCAGTTTAATAACACCCATAACTTCATCATCCGAAACGGGATAAAAGAAGAAATTGGCATTTATCAGCTTAGAAGTTGAGCATGATTGGGACAGCGACAGTCCGAAATGTCCTACGAGTTGAGTTGAAGCTACCGTAGAAAAATATTGACAGAATGATTCTGCAACTTTATTTGAATCCGCACATATGTTGCCATCGACAAGCAAAGAAATTTCATCATGGGTCTTATTTGTTTTTCCAGTTTCCATATTAACTAGTTTCCACACCGTTTTATTTTTCAGATGAGAGTTCTGTATTAAATTTGCATAAAAAGTTTTTTTAGCATCAGAAAGTAGTCGAGTGTACTCTAATTTTGCAGTTTTGTATATCTTCAAGGAACGTTCAGTCTTCAAATTACGATGTAACCAATAAAGATTTTTAAGATTTAAACTTTCATGCTTTATCTCCGGTGTTAACCAGCCCTTTATGACATCAGGTGCTGTACTAACGAGGCGCCGCAGTGGGCAGCATTCTTCGAAAATACATTTTATCATATTAATGAAAGTCTCAAAACTATGATCCACATTACTACCAATATACAAGCTAGAAAATCTTGTTTCCTGACAACATACTCTCATAGCATCTAAATTATTTGGAGAAACATGTCTTATATATCGTATCTCTTTCTTTTCAATTTTATCTGGCAAAGTGCAGCAATATTCAAGTGAAAGAACTATATATGGTATTTTGGAAATTTTTTTTTTTTTCGAAAAATTGTCCTCATTTTGTGCCGTTCATCATGAATTTCGTGCCTATTCAGTTTTCGAGATATTTCGAGTTTTCACTGAGTCAAGCCTCAAGTTGGTGACTCAAATATGGAATTTTGGAAATTTTCTTGTTTCGATAAATTGTGCGCCGTATGTAACGAATTTTGTGCCCATTCACTTTTCGAGATATTTTGAGTTTTCACTGTGATATCACCAACTCATATATGGAATTTTGGAAATCTTCTTTTTTCGATGAATTGTGCTCAATTTGTGCCGTATATTATGAATTTTGTGCTCATTCAGTTTTCGAGATATTTCGAGTTTTCACTGAGTCAAGCATCAAGTTGGTGACTCACATATGAAATTTTCGTCTTCCGAAAAATTGTGCCATTTTTATGCCAATTTGTGCCGTTTGTTCTAAATGTAGTGCCCATACAGTTTTTGAGATATTTTGAAATTTCCATGTCAGTAGTCATCAACTTTATATGACTCTTGTCACATGTGAAAACTTTCTCTTTTTTATTAATTGCGCTCAATTTGCGCCAATTTGTGCAGTATGTGCAGAATTCTGAGCTGGTTCTGTTTTCGGAATGTTTCGAGTTTTCACTGTGAGTAGATGAATTCGCAAGAATATTGTTGAGGTGCAGAAAACCCATTTTCAGATATTCGACATTTAAAATCTTCTTCACCTTCAATAATTCAAATTCAAATTCATTTAATTCCTCAAAATATACAGGAGATATCAAAAAGGGTAAATTGGATATACATATATATATATATATATATATATATTGTTGGGGTTGGTTCAAAAATGTGAAAATTAGATGGATTCAGAATAGTTGAAATATCCGGAAAATTAAGAAATTTGAAATTTATCAAAATTAAACAAAATTGATGAGCTATTGGACTGTAGTTTGTAGAATTAAAATTAGGAAACAATGTCCCAACACAATACGAAGTGGATAAGTGAACAAGTCGAAAATAATAAATTATTACCTTCTCCAGCAGAGGGTAGTTGTTAAGGATCTTGATGTATTGACCACCACAATGAACAGATTGATTGAGCTCAACAACCGAACACAGGGCAGGGCGTCTGATCCTGTAGCTGTCGTACTGAGAAGACTTCTTCACTTATCCTTGTGACCGTTTGCGAGTCACGCAACTGACTCGAATACGCATTTGAATTGTCCAAAGGTTGCACTAAATTGCAATTAGATGTTCTCGGATTGAGATCGCGAGATTGAAATGGGTATATGGAAACTTTATGTTTTGAATATGGAAACTTTGAATTAAATCGAATTATCGGAAACAAAATAAACTTGTTGAAAACGGTAGCAGATGCTTCGTGAGACGAATTTTCTCTCTTACTGACTAAGAAGGCATAAATGTGTTGATAAAAATGAAATATGCGTCGACTCAAGAAAACCTACAGCTGGTAACATATGGTACATATCACGAATTTGAATTCGAGCGGAAGAATTAATTTATTTTTGATTTCAAATTATGAAAGGAAACAATGATACTTTATTTAATATTATGAAATTATTTTCCGTTCACTTGGCGTGAACAATCCGCCCGCTTGAAATTAACCTAATTTTACATGACAAATATTATACAAAAAAAATGTTAATATTAGAATGAATATTTTAAATATTTAGCGGGACTAATTTCGCTACAGCTCTAGTGTAAGTACCGGTTGCCGTCTTAACTGACGCAACTCGAGAAATACGGTCGGGTCCGGGAAACAATTCAATGATTCGGCCAATGGGCCAAGATTCCGAATTTGAATCTACTCCCTTAATAAGGACTACGTCGCCAATAGCTGGGCAAGCTTTATCCACATGCCATTTGTTGCGTTGCATTATCGTATGCAAATACTCTTGAGACCACTTTTTCCAAAACTGTCGAAACAGCTTTTGTTGATGTTCCCATCTACTTACGGGAGTATGATTGTCGCAATGCGAGATATCCGGTGGAGACAATAAGGGAGCACCGATCAAAAAATGACCAGGTGTTAAGAAATCGCTCGATTCAGAAGGGTCTGAAGAAAGAGGACATATTGGTCGACTATTTAATACAGCCTCGATACGAGAAAATAGAGTAGCTAATTCTTCAAAGGTAAACGCGACAGAACCAAGCTGCTTAGTGAATAAGTGTTTCGCCGATTTTACCCCGGCTTCCCATATTCCACCGAAATGGGGCGAATACGGTGGAATGAACAGCCTTGGTGGCTAGACAGACAAACAACGCTAAGTATGCCTTCAACATGGTTGGCTTTCTAGAGTTATTTGATCTATACAAGAATGGTCCAGCAAAGTCAACACCCACTTTACTAAAAGGCCGTGATACGTTTACTCTCACTGAAGGCAAAGGGGCCATTTGAGGCTGATAAGTAGTGCCTCTAAATCTTGCGCAAGTGGGACAATTCCTGACACACTCTCTTACGAGACCTCTTAAGGACAATATCCAATATTGTTGACGAATTAAACTCATGGTGGTATTAGGACCAGAGTGCAAAGAAATTAAATGGAAATGGATACAAATTAAACGACTAAGCGCGGATCTTTTCGGTAAAAGAATTGGATGCTTGGCTTCTTGGGGCAATGAAGAAAATTGAAGCCTTCCGCCCACTCTGATCAATCCAAGTGAATCAATATAAGGAGTTAATGTACTCAAAGATCTACTGATAGATCTTTTTCCTTTCAAATCCCGATGAAGATGTGAAAAATGACTTTGCTGAGTTATCAATATCATTGTATGAAGAGAGGCTTTTAATTCTTCTGGATCAATCGGGCCAGACAATTTAGCTTGAAAATTCAATTTCGAACTACAATTGTGAATGAATCTCCGAATATAAGCAAAAATTTTCTTGACTTTATTCAAACTTCTAAAGCGTTCTATTATTTCCAATAATGTGTTACCAGGAACTGGAGTAGCGGCGGCTATATTGATATTGGTTTTCAGTTCGGGGACGACACACTTAGGGGAATAACGAAAAGGTTCTGGCCAATCAGAAAAAGGCCTTTTCAAAAATTCCGGACCTTGCAACCAAAATTGAAACATTTTTGTTTCCACGAACTGCTGAGGCGCCACACCTCTAGAAGGTAAATCGGCGGGATTCTTTCAGTTTCAATGTGATGCCAAGAGGCATTGGGAACATACTCTCCTATTGCTACGACCCGATTAGCAATGAAAGTTTTGAGAAGATGAAGTGATGAGTTGATCCAGGAGAGGACTATTTCGGAGTCGGAAAATAAATGGACTCCAGAAATTGATATAGGGGTATTAATTTTCAAAATATCCGCCACTAACTTGGCTAATAATAATGCCGCGGATAACTCTAATCTGGGGATGGATAACGTTTTCAGAGGGGCTACCTTAGTTTTAGAAGCCAATAGATGAGCTGAAATGAAGTTGCCATCTATGACAGAAATATAAACGGCGGCAGCATACGCCTTTTCAGACGCATCGCAGAAACCTGCCAATCTTATTTGACATTCTCGGGAGAGAACTACTTTTCGTGGAATAGTTACCTCGGAGACGAGTGATATCCGATCAATAATTTTGAACCATTCGTTTCGAAGAATGGCGGGAATATACTCATCCCAACTTAACTTCTCAAGCCACAATTTTTGTATGAGAATTTTCATACAAACAACTATAGGAGCTAAGAAACCAATGGGATCGAAGATGCGTGCGATGTAAGACAAAATTGATCTTTTTGTTGGCTCTTCATTGAATGTAATGACGTTAAAACTGAGTTTGTCGGTTGTAGGAAGCCAATTCAAACCCAAAATTCTGAGTCCCAACTGATCATCGTCAAAGTTCAATTTGGATTCGATGTGATTTGAAGGTATTCCCTTCAAAACTTCTGGACGACTGCTCGACCATTTTTTCAATGAAAAACCGCCCTTTTCCAATAAGCTTTGGAGTTCGTGACGCAATTCAACTGCTTGCTGAATATCGAAAGCTCCAGTTATAATATCATCTACGTATATATCATTGTGAATAACTTTGGATGCTTTTGGGTAATTTTTGCCCTCGTCATTAGCTAACTGATTGAGTACTCGGATTGCCAAATACGCCGATGGTTTTAAGCCGTACGTAACGGTATTTAATTCGAATTCAGACACCGGTTGATTAGGGGAAGCACGCCAATATATATGCTGATATTTTCGATCAGAAGGATTCAATAAAATTTGCCTATACATCTTTTCGATGTCAGCACAAATGGCAACTGGGTACAACCTGAAACATATCAGGATGTTTTTTATGTCCTTTTGAAGTTTAGGACCGCTGAGCAGACGATCATTCAACGACTTACCGAACGAATCAGAATCCGAGGCATTAAAAACAACTCTGAATTTTGTCGTTGAACTTGATTCTTTTCGAACTACATGATGAGGTATGACGTAGTTATTTTGAACTTTCGCAAGAGACATATGGTTTAAGTCCAGGTATTCCGACATAAAATTTTTGTAAGCATCAAACGAATCTTGACTTTTCAGAAGTCTCTTCTCCAGTGACAAGAAAGATCGGAATGACCTATTGGAATTATAACCGAGTTCTGAACATTCTTCCTCGCGTTTGAAAGGTAAAGAAACAATATACCGGCCGCTTTCATCGCGGGAATGAGTCTCTTGAAAATGCTTCTCTACATATTCGTCGGTTGGATTCAATACTTGAGCTTCGGCAACTTCTTCCAACGACCAAAATTTCTGAAACGCATCATTAAGAGCACATTCAGTGAGCAACATTGAATTGGAGGTAGAAATTATTCTATCTGTGTTTATAGGACCGATAATAGCCCAGCCGAAAAATGTATCGACTGCTGTCGGGAAGACAGTGGATGACAAACGACCATTCCTATCGAATACCACTGAATACGTGTCGGCTCCTAATAACATATCCACAGGATGCGACAAATGAAAATCTCTGTCAGCTAAATCTAAATGTTCGAAGTGTTCAATAACTTCGGACGACAAGCACGTAGAAGGTAAGCTATTGGTTATGTGGGGTAATACGACAGCCTGCAACTCTAGCACATTTGAATTCGATATTGGGTATAATTTACATTCTACTATACCTAATGTCCTAGTCTTTGATTTACCGATACCAGAAACATGAACAGCTGCTGGATTGACTTTCAGACCTAATCTATTGACCAAATGTTCAGTGATCGCGGAGACTTGGGAACCTGGATCCAGAACAGCTCTGACGGAAACCATCGAACCATCTACTGCTTCAATTCTTGCCTGAACAGTACCTAAGAGAACTTGCTTGGCGGTGGCTACCTTCTTATTTAAATGACAAGAATTGACTACATTGTCGCCAGAAGTTTGGGCGTCGCACTTGACACCTTCCTCACTGACTGAAGCAACGAGTGAACCACGAGCATGTTCACCTGATTTGGGGAATACATGACCGCCAAAACTAGAAACACTTTCGGTGTGTAAACTGGTGTGATGACGATTAGAGCCACAGAACTTACATGAATTCTTTGACGAACAATCCTTAATATTATGTAGACCTGAACAATTGAAACAGCGTTTCGAACTTTTCAAAAAATCAAGCTTAGCTTGTCGTGACATACTGGTGTATTGTGAACAGGTGAATAATGGATGCGAGTCATTACATTTCGGACAACGAAATTTTCGAAGATTTGGGTTTCTGCGAGATTCGTCCGTAGTTCGAGTTTGAGAAGTGGAATCAGAATTAGCTATAAACATATTGTGCGTTTTAGGCTTAACTGGATTAGCCTGACGGGAAGTACTTGGTTTGGACGTGGTCTTGGAAGAGTTTTGCTCATAAAATTCATGTGCCTGAAGTTGCTGGGTAACGAAATCCATTAAAATTTTGTACTCTGGAATTTCAGACGTACCTAATTGATTTTCAAATAATCTCCTCGTATGAGTATCGACGTTCCGTCACGCCAACGAAAATAGTAAAAAATCAGTTAAGTCTTTGATCTGTAATGCTTTGATAGCATTGACAGCTGTCTCATGACAATTCAAAAACTCCTTCAGATTGGCAGCCGAGCTATTATGGAAAGGTTTGAAATTCAAGATTTCATTTAAATACATAGTTGCAAGAAGCCTTGGATTTTGAAATCGATTCTGCAAAGCTTCGTAAGCTAAATTATAGTTAGCATTTGACAATTGTAAACCCGATATTACAGCGAGGGCGTCATTCCTCAAATATGACTTCAAGAGTTGAAATTTCTGAATGGGTGCTAAACTTTGGTTCTCATGTACCAACGAGTTGAACAGCTGAAAGAATTCTGGCCATTCTGAACTGTCGCCAGCAAATGTTCTAATATTAATTTTTGGGAGTAAAAGAGGTGAATCGGAATTAAACTGGGAATTTTGCGAATTAATTAAAGAGGTTGAAGATGATTCTTGGCGTTTTAAAGATAAAAATAAGGCTCTCATTTGAGTAACTACGCCACTGAATGCTAATTCTGCGCTATTCGTGTCGACACGTTGTTCCGCGGAAAGAGTAAAATTCAACTCCATTATTTCCTCCTGTATCTCCTGAAATCTCGATTTATAAGCAAGAATTTTTTCCTGATACGCTTCCAGTTCAAATAACCTTGAAAGATCGAAATGCTTCACTAGATCCCAAATCCCGGTTACAAACGAAAAAACATTAGCTCTCTTTTCAACTAATTTGTTCAGAGCAGCGTTGCCAGTGTCAGTTTTCGGTGCCATCTTCGTTTATATTAATACAAAGAAACTGGAAACGAACGCAAGCACGCAAGGATTGTTTTCAATCCGATTGATGAACTGAATTGAAACAGATGTTGAAAACTTGAAATCGAAATACGCGGGCTTACCAGCTGTAGGCGATGTTGCCAGACGTTGATGAATGTCTGGTGGAAGGGAAATCTTTCACAGAGGGTGAGTATTATACAAAATGAATGAATTTCGAATATTCTTTCTGATTTATTAATCGAAGAGCGCAAATAATCCGGCTCGAAGGACCAAATAATGTGTTGGGGTTGGTTCAAAAATGTGAAAATTAGATGGATTCAGAATAGTTGAAATATCCGGAAAATTAAGAAATTTGAAATTTATCAAAATTAAACAAGATTGATGAGCTATTGGACTGTAGTTTGTAGAATTAAAATTAGGAAACAATGTCCCAATACAATACGAAGTGGATAAGTGAACAAGTCGAAAATAATAAATTCTTACCTTCTCCAGCAGAGGGTAGTTGTTAAGGATCTTGATGTATTGACCACCACAATGAACAAATTGATTGAGCTCAACAACCGAACACAGGGCAGGGCGTCTGATCCTGTAGCTGTCGTACTGAGAAGACTTCTTCACTTATCCTTGTGACCGTTTGCGAGTCACGCAACTGACTCGAATACGCAGTGAAAATACACAGTCTTTGAATTGTCCAAAGGTTGCACTAAATTGCAATTAGATGTTCTCGGATTGAGATCGCGAGATTGAAATAGGTATATGGAAACTTTGTGTTTTGAATATGGAAACTTTGAATTTAATCGAATTATCGGAAACGAAATAAACTTGTTGAAAACGGTAGCAGATGCTTCGTGAGTCGAATTTTCTCTCTTACTGACTAAGAAGGAATAAATGTGTTGATAAAAATGAAATATGCGTCGACTCAAGAAAACCTACAGCTGGTAACATATGGTACATATCACGAATTTGAATTCGAGCGGAAGAATTAATTTATTTTTGATTTCAAATTATGAAAGGAAACAATGATACTTTATTTAATATTATGAAATTATTTTCCGTTCACTTGGCGTGAACATATATATATATATATATATATATATATATATATATATATATATAAATACATATATATAGATATATACATATGTATTATGTATACATAAATATAAAATCAGGCTATTATATAGTAAAAAACAATAGGATAAAACAATATAACACACACAACAGCAGAATAAAACAATAGATAATTATGAGTTTAAAACTTATGTGACATGAACTCGTCCACGGAGTAAAAGGCACCTAATACCTAATACCTAATACCCCGTCACTTAAAAGGTTCAATTCAAATAATGTTAACGTTAATTTACATGGTGGCCATTGAAAACGAAACAGACGAGATTACAGACGAAATAAATTTTTTCGATAGAAATGCTCGGAAAGGTCGATTTCTGTTTCGAGGGGGACAACTTAAGATGTAGGTTACGGACGCATAGCGCTTCAACCCTTGGTACTACAACCCTCACCCCAAATTTTTGAAAAGGGGAGATGGGGTGTGTGATACCTCATTTGAAAGGTATTTTTATACTGATTTCAGCAGAGTAATTGTTTTTTCATTTTATGCATTAGTTCTCGAAATACAGGGTGGCCATTGAAAACGATACAGACGAGATTACAGACGAAATAAATTTTTTCGATAGAAATGCTCGGACAGGTCGATTTCTGTTTCGAGGGGGACAACTAAAGATGTAGGTTACGGACGCATAGCGCTTCAGCCGTTGCTACTACAACCCTTACCCCCAATTTTTGAATGGGTAAGATGGGGTGAGTGATACCTCATTTGAAGGGTTTTTCACAAAGAAACACTACAAGTGCCATGAAAACACCACTTCATTTTCAAATGCTTAGTCAAGAATATTTCGAGAACTGATGCATAAAATGAAAAAAACAATTACTGTGCTGAAATCAGTATAAAAATACCTTTCAAATGAGGTATCAGTCACCCCATCTCCCCTATTCAAAAATTGGGGGTGAGGGTTGTAGTAGCAAGGGTTGAAGCGCTATGCGTCCGTAACCTACATCTTAAGTTGTCCCCCTCGAAACAGAAATCGACCTGTCCGAGCATTTCTATCGAAAAAATTTATTTCGTCTGTAATCTCGTCTGTTTCGTTTTCAAATGGCCATCCTGTATATAAATCTATGCATTTTCATTTATGACGTTGACACATCATTATTATCACATATCATTTCAACAAACTAATATTCTACTTTTTGTTTCATGGTCAAGTTCGTGGTCAAGTATACCAGGATGAGAATATCCAATAGATCAGACACTATAAATATATGCTCATTCATAAAACTGTCAGAACAAAACACAACAAAAATGAGAAGGAACATGAAATAAAAATAATAACACGAAATATACCAGTGCGTTTCAGGATTCACATTGTACTTAACTTTACAACCATGTATTTCTCTGTCACTTTTTCTTAGGTGCATCAAGTTGGTGACCCACTCCTGGAAGTTTGGTATTAGAATGTTTTTATCCAGTTAGTGCCGTATATTTTGAATTTTTTGGCTGTTCAATTCTCCAGATAATCCGAGTTTTCACTGCCCATCACTAATTTGACGCTGTGACTTACATATGGAAATTTAATAATTTTTTTTTCGATATTTCCGAATTTTGTGCCCATTTCGTGCCAATTTGTGCCGTATGTTATGAATTTCATGCTCCGTCAGTTTTCGGCAAATTCCTGGTTTCTCTTGTGGAGATAGATAAATACTCGTATTAGAAATCATTGACGAGCGTTATTTGTATCTCTCAACGATAGACATAAATAATATTAGTCTGATGTCATAATATTTTGTTATGATAATGTGTAAGTTGAGCAATTGGCAGGAATTCGGTTGAGGTGCTGAAAACCAAGTTTCAAATAATCAACGTCTCAAATCTTCTTGATTGATCTGGTCACTTACAAACTTCAATTCAAATAATGTTTACGTTAATATATAACTCCATTATAGGATCGTCTAAGCCGTTGGTACATCCATATTATCACATATCACTTCAGAAAACTAATATTCTACTATTCAACTCATATCGATAAGAATCATAAGAATAAGAATAATCAATAAACTTGGTTTATGCACCTCAACCGTATTTCTGCGAATTAATATACTCACAGTGAAAACTCGAAATATTTCGACAACTGAATGGGCACAAAATTTGCAACATATGGTGCAAACTGGTGCAGAATGAGCACAATTCATAGGAAAAAGAAAATTTCAAAAATTCCATCTATGAGCCACGGCGACAAGTTGTTGACTCGCAGTGAAAACTTGAAATATCTCGAAAACTGAATGGGCACAAAATTCGTAACATACGGCACAAAATACGCACAAATTATCGAAAAAAGAATATTTCCGAAATTCCATATGTGAGTCACCAACTTCACGCTCGATTCAGTGAAAACTCGAAATATCTCGAAAACTGGATGGGCACAAAATTCGTAACATACTATATAAATTGGCACAAAATAGGCACAATTCATCGAAAAAAGAAAATTTCCAAAATTCCATGTGTGAGTCACCAACTTGACGCTTGACTCAGTGGAAACTCGAAATATCTTGAGAACTAAATGGGCACAAAATTCGTAACATACGCACAAATTGGCACAAAATAGACACAATTTATTGAAAAAAGAAAATTTCCAAAATTCTATATACGAGTCACAGCCTCAAGTTGGTGACTCATAGTGAAAACTAGAAATATTTCGAAAACTGAATATGCACAAAATTCGTAACATACGGCATAGATTGGCACAATTTCCAAAATTCCATGTGTGAGTCACCAACTTGACGCTTGACTCAGTGAAATCTCAAAATATCTCAAAAACTGAATGGGCACAAAATTTATAACATACATTCGTACCAAAATTCCACTAGTGAGTCACCAACTTGACGCACCTCCGCAAAATTATACATGGATACCAAGCAGCGCAGTCGAGCTGCCCATTTTTTAGGTGACTCGTCCGCCATTTCCTTGTTTCGAAGAATTTTTCTCGACAAGAAAACACCGATGTGACAGGTTTGAAATGTCCATCCAACAACTTGATTATGTCTGCATATGATTTTACTCCGTTTAAGCAGGAATAGACATATTATATAGCAATTTGTATGCTTCTTCGTTCAGAAGACTTAACAGGATCGCACGTTGACGGTCATTTTCTGTTGTCGCATTTGCCGTGAAATAATTGTGTAGTAGTTTTTTATAAATCGACCAATTGGACGCCGACGGCACAAATTTTTGGATATGACCCGTATACTGCTTCTCAGTCATATTATCTGTATTTTACACTTTTTTTTAACTTTCTCGTCGCCACTGTAATATATTCGTGTACCACTAATATGAGGATACCGATATATTTTTGGGGTACCTATATTAATTTGAATAACACCACACCTGAATTTCTTAATCATTCTTTCTCAACTGTTGAAGAAAACACTTGTACAAATTTTGTCAGGCAGTTAACACAAAAAATCCCTTGGTTGCGCAGAAACATAAGCAACAAGAAAAGATATATTATACTTACTATAACAGGTACCGACCCATTATTGAAATTAGTCGAATGAGACAATTCTTGAATATTTACTCACTTAATTACTTTGGTATTAAGTTTGCAATTTAATTCAAGATATTTCATAGCAAAGATGAATATATTGATACAAAGCTTCTTTTAATTTTCACTTAGAAACTGAATGCACTTCGTCAATTTTTGATACATTCCTTTTTTCTTAGATCTGGATGAATGTTCATCTCCGGAACTGCACGATTGTCATCAATTAGCGAAATGTGTGAACGTATTCGGAGGGTTCAAATGCGAGTGCGGAGAAGGTTATAGAGATCAATTTCTGGATAGTAGATATAGAGCAGGGAGATATTGTGAACAATGTCCAAGTCAATATTGCAACAACAGAGGAGAATGCAAATATCAGAATGGACATGAAGTTTGCGAGTACGTATGCAGTTATTTTATGATGATGTTTATAATTATTACGAACAAATATTTAGATGTTCTGGGAACTATTATGGCAATCAATGTGAACTGGACGGTGAAGTACTTGGAGTCGCAATTGGAGCGAGTGTCGCAGCAATTATAATAATAGGCCTGACATTAGTGGCTCTCGTGATGTGGAGGTATGGGATTCAACATTCACTGAATCATAGCTTTTAATTATATAAAAATCTTCTTCAAATTTATTTTCAGCCGGAAGTGGCAGAGAGAACAGAAGGCCACTGTGGGGAGCCCAGTTTTTGGATATATGGCAGCGTCAAGTAACACAGTCAAGGCACCCATCGTCGGTGGGCCCCCATATCAAATGACCATAGAAGATAGAGTCCGGTGGGCCCAACTAGCAGATGTTATGGCGCAAGCCAATCATTACGCAGTGAGTAAAAATTTTCACTGATGTTAGGTATTACTAGCGCTCAATTAAATTGCGTCCATTAATTCAAGGTCTTGAATGGGCGTTATGTCAATAGCCGCGAATTTTCAATTCAATGTAGATATTGTCAATATGTTGGAGGAATTCCTTTGCGAGCATGTGCTGGTGAATCGCCGACACAAAAAATCAAGCGCGTATTTCTTGCGCGCGCCGCAATGAAATCTCACCCGAAAATATGCGTTTTTGGTTTATAATCTCCTGAAAAGTGTTCGGCGGTGAATTTACGACATTATAATTTTGTTTTAAAATTCGTTATCAGGAATAAGATCATATTCATGAAAAATTCCATAATATTCATAGTACTAATATTGCATTATTATCGTAACGGGTAATCCTGATTTGAAGACAGAAAGACTGACCCAGATATGCCCAAAAAAAATTCAGCCGATTTTAAAAATTTTTTTCGTTATTAACTACTTCAGAGCACCCAATAAAACAATTCCATGTTATTTTTGGAAAAAAAATATTTTAGAAAGGTCATTTTGTGGCTATCCTACATATAGGACATTGGGCAAATAAGCATCTATTAGAACTTTTAATTTGGAATGATGCATCAAGAAATACTTGACTTGTAAACCCAAATCACACTCTTGACATCTTGTTGTTGTCTTCAGATGACATTCGGCGCACCTTGTTTGCTTTTTCTGTGGAACCACCATATAGTCCAGCCTATCATATCTCAATTCTTAATGTGGATTTTCTGCCTCATGACCCTTTTAATACACCAGTTTTCTTTTATTTTGAGACGATAATACATTGGCGATAGTTCTTCTGAACAATAATAATTGATCCATTGAACCCCTATTATGTTTGTGGATCTGCCAAGCATTCTGTACTGCCATGTCAATGCAATCAGAAATTAGTGAAAAGTACCATTTTTTTTCACATATAGAGATACGATATAAACTTCCGGATCCTCGAATCAAATATTCTTCATTCTTTACATAATGAAAATTCTTCATTTTCTTTTGAGTTTTCACAGTTAGTTCCTCCTTCAGTCTAGACAACGGAACTTCATCTTCTGACCCCCTTTTTTTTCATCAAAATTGAATTTCGTAGTAACTTCTACTTGACTTTGCATTTTTGAGGCTGGCAAATTGTTTATATTGATGTCTCCAGAATCTTTATCGGTCAAATTGTCGGAAGCATTATTGAGAGAATATAAAGTAATTGTTTTTGATTCAACTCCTCATCCTCTAATCATTGTGAGAGCCACGTTTAAGGCAAATCCTCTGAGAAAAAAATTTTCTTTCAAATTTTGTCATTTTATATTTTCACTAGGTACTGAAAAACATCAGAATAAGATTCGACCATAAACTTCATGAATGTTACGCGACGCAAAATGTTTATTCCATCAATTTCCATTGTAAATATCAGTTGCGTATGCTATAAACTATGCAATCTCATTCAATAAACATAACTCATTTACTGAAAATAACCCAAAAAACAACTTAGCTCACAAATATGATGCCGAATTCAGCCATCTTCAAGAAAATTTGCTTTTCAGCTTCTTTTTTCGATAGAATTATGACTAGAAATTCAACCACCAGATCATAATCGATGAAGCCTGTGTCTACACTACCAAAGAAAGCTATTTCTTTTGCTATATGTCGCCGGTCATAGCCACCAAAGGTTAAATCATCATTTAATGAATCATTTTTCACCATCACATCTATTCATAAGAATTTATTTCTTGATGACGATAATGAAAGCTCAGTGCCTAATATGACTCGACCTGCACCTAACGTCAAATTTCCAAAGATCTCGCTACCGACTTTCAGTGGTATTACTGTAACTAATTATGCCATCTTCTTTCATTCCGAACCGCTTAATTGTTTCAACAAGATTCCTTCCGATATATGTTAATCTCATTTTTCGCGACAACATATGCTGGAGAAGAGCCAGTAATTATATGGCGCTCGTATAATGAAGTATATGCTAAATTTCTCGAAACAATCTACTTTTCTCGATTAATCTAGAACATCGTATTTTGCGAAAGTGACTATTTCGCGAGTGAGTGCCACGAAGAATATTTCAACCCTTCTGTGGACCAACAGGTAGGCAGAAATCGGTACTCCTGTATTTTCTCTACTTTAATATCTACTTTTCTCTCGATTAATTTTTTCTTTAATTTTTCACGGTCTTTCAATAGTCCTTGTCGTGCGAAGTGCAAACTATAAAACAAACAAAATCTTATACGATATTTTCACTAGTTTGGTTCATAAAAATGATAATTTTTCAGAAATTGAAAAATTCCAATATCTGCTGAGTTCTTTGACTTCGCAAGCTCTCTCGCTTTTAAAATGTATTCCACTGACTGATGAAATTTACCAAATAACTTTTGATACTTTGACTAAAAGATAATCATCAAAACAAACGTCAAAATAACTAACGCAGGAATTGGTTGAAGGTTTATGAAATTTGCTGGATGTCTTTTCTGAAAATCTTTCATTTCGGAAAAATTTGGGGTTGCCTGTCGATCAATGGAGTTTCATTCTGTTCCATGTGATGATTAAAAACTTGATAATTCTACCATGAAACGATTAGAACTTCAAGAATGCTCTAAAGAAAAACCATCTTTTACTAATCTACAAAATGTTCTCTCGAGTCAATGTGCAGCTCTTGAATCTGCTGCTTTTTCTATGTCTTCAAAACCAAAATATACAGTCCAGCCTCTCGAAATGAATCACGAAAAGCGCAGAAATCTACATCAATTTTCTTGACCCAATCTGCGAATAATGCTTCAAAATATAAAATAACATAATTTCGATCCTAGATACCAGGGAATCAAACTTGATTCCTTTTTGAATTTATACGCCCATTTAGATGATCTGCGTTTGAAGCTTAAAACTCCAGACAATACAGGAACCTCACCCATATTTATACGGGAAACTACTGAACGTATTTTCATGAAATTCAGCACTTATAAGTATTTCACGATGCTGATGAAATCTAAAATATTTTCAAGGCATGAGGTCCTCCGTTTTTTCCGGAAATGACGTCAACTTCCGTTTTTCAAATTAGAACACCATTTTTTTTAATGCAGAAGTGAAATCATTAGAAAATTTCAAGTTATTTTTTTTCAGTTTTGGTTGGAAAATTCTCTCTGAGTGGGAAAATTCGAAAAAAAAATCGAAAATAGAGCTCCGCTGAAACAAGAATAACTTCGAGGTTTTTGGATGGAAAATTTTCATTTTTGGGATTTTTCAAGATGTAAGATTGATGTATCCACTTCAAAAATCGAAATCGCGATTCATGATACAGGGGGTGAAAAAATCGCTTTCAAAGTTAGGGATGACAAAATCGTGAAAAATCAATTTTTTCAAATCAGAACCCCATTTTTTCATGGCAGATATTGAATCTACGTTAAAAAATAATGTGAGTGTATGCATCACACCCTTACCCTAAAGTGGATATTTTCTGAGTTATTCACAAAAAACTGTTTTTCGTCTTGAATTTTCAGCTATTTCTTTTCCCTTCACGCCAAAAAGATGAAATTTTCAGGAACTGTTACTTAAACCATGTTTTAGATTTTACTACCCTAATATGCAAGAGAAAAAAGTTATAGGTTGTTCCTAAATAGATGGCGAATTTTGATTCGAATTTGTATCGGAAACCTCTTTATTTCAACTAATCGGCCATCGGTTTTCTCTCCAGTGATACATAAATAATTCCTTATGAACCATACGCAAAAACTTACCATGTTTTACATTTTTTTTTTTAATGATAGATATCATTAATTACATCTGCCAAATTCCTCTTTATTCAGTAGCATTTTGTGTATACTATTAATTTGGTGATAATTCGTATTAAGTTATAAAATCGATCACTATGCCTAATTCACCTAACTCTTGCACTATTTGTAATAAATTCGTGAAAAACTTATGTCTTCTCAACACCGTTCGCTCTAATTCATAGAAAACGTATCTGGAGATGCTCGTCGCACCGAAAGTTGCAGGTTGCTGACAAATTCTCCTAATATTTCCATTTGAGCAGCTTCATCAAGCACGTTTGATAAAGCGCTTTTTTCAATCCTTAGGAAGCTAGTTTCTACAAATTTTGCCCCCAATGAGCCAGCTCATTAGAAACAATTATCCTGTTGGGTATACAGTTAAATAATTCAATTCTTTCTGGAAGTGAATAGACCGCAAATACTTCTACGACAGGAACTTAACGCGAATTCTTCGATTATAAACACATTTACCATGCGAATACTGCTCAGTGACTGATAACATGCGTATTTTCGCTTCTCATGCTGGTGGCAACGTGTTTGAATGAAGATAAATGCTTCCGTGTCATTATTCTTTAGTGCAGTTGTCAGGTGCGAATCGTTCGATAATTCACGAGAGAATAGGGTACACTATGCCCCAAATTGGTTTAGAACTGCAGTGTATTTTCGCTATTATTGAAGATGGAGACATTCGGTTTTTGCGGCCCTTTGTCACTTTTTTGTAAATCTTTCAGATCCACAAACAGAAATATTACAACTACTTTTGATTTTGAAATACAGAGTGAAAACGAAAAATGTGCACTTTTCAATATGTTATTATTTCTCGGGCCCTGTAAAAGATAGAACAAATGGAAACTCCTCCTAATACACAACCTTACCTACATTTCAGCTTCAAAAATCAGAAGAATCCATATTTGAGTTTGTTTTTTTTAAAGATGCGCCACTAATTCTTTCACACATGCTCTTAATTGTTGGTCGAAATACCATGTCACTTGAACCTTCTCATTTAATTATATTCACACATAAACGAAATATCACTCCTCAACATAAACTTGGAAATGTTCCCAACATTATGTTCTCTAACACAGAAATGGATTTTTCTGATTTTTTAATTCTATTCAAGGTTCGGTTGTGAAACATCAATGTATTCAGAAAAATTTGACGTTAAAGTATACAGGGTGTTCCTTTTGAAAAATAGCAAGTTTGTGCTCAATCTTAAATACAGTGCTCTAAATAAATTATTCAACTACCCCACTGACTTCCACGTAAAGTATCTATCATAATTTTTAATTTTTTTTTCATACAGGGCCCGAGAAATTATAACATCTACAAAAAAGCACATTTTTCATTTTTGCCTTGTATTTCAGAAACAAAAGTAGTTGAAATGTTTCTATTTGTGGATTTAAAAGTTTTACAAAAAAGTGACACAGAGTCGCCAAAACCGCATGTCCTTATATTCAATCATAGCTGAGATAGAGTGCAATCTTAACCAATTTGGGACACAGGTACCTACAGTAAGTACGAAGGCTATGTAAATACTTGAAAGAGTCACTAAAAATTTTCAAACTGGTCACCCTAACCTCCAGGATTGGGGAAATTTTGGCTTATAGTTGTGTTCAAAATCTGTTCCTCTCCCAATAAAATTTAACCTATTCCAGCATTTTCTCTCGAAACATCCCTGACGTGATACAATTTGCCTAGCAAGTTGTCAAATTGAAATCCTGTACCTTCTATCGTTTCTTCTGGTGAATAAAAAAGGACAATCTGCTGTGATACCAGAAGGTAAGTGAAACTCTTTTGTCTCAATGCTCGAGCTTTCGAGAATATATTTTCCTCTTCTTCAGGAGTTCTACAACAACATGAGCACATGTGAGTTATTTGCTCAAAAGAAAAACATGAAATCCTTACAGACACTGAGATTTTCACCAAAGATTGAATTTGTTAGATAGGTAGAGAGCATGGTAAGAATCTCAGTGTGTGTAAGTATTTTATGTTTTTCTTTTAAGCAAATAACTCACATGTGCTCATGTTGTTGTAGAACTCCTGAAGAAGAGAAAAATATATTCTCGAAAGCTCGAGCATTAAGACAAAAGAGTTTCACTTACCTTCTGCTGAAATCCCAAAAAACTAAACTTTTGATTTTAAATTATTCAGCAAAGAATATTCCTATATATATGTATAGTTATATATAGCTTGAACAACGACAACCGAAATGCTCGGAAAAACAAGTGGATACACGAAGGCACATCCAAAAGAAAATTGAATATGGACGTTCCCCCTGCCGATGTTGAACGGTGTGAAATTTCCGAAGCAGTCAATAAAAATTCATAGCCGTTGGCAAAATTTCAAAGCAGTTGGAAAAATTTCAATGGATTGGGTTGAAATACATATTAACGAATGAGTTGTGAAATATTTGAATTGAAAAAAATGTAGGTATGTATTTATCGAACCGTACGCCCGAAGAAAGGCAACGTTTGGGGATAATATGGAATAATACTAACGGTTGTTAGCCCAATATTATAACCGGCAAGGAATGGTAGTAATCCAAATATTGTTACCAAGTCTGGTTATTGTATTGTCGGCTGGAACCACGTTGGATGTGTATATTTTTTAGGTGAATTTGATAACATCCAAAGTATTTCCAGCCGACGTTCAATTGTGTTCATAAGTTCAAAAAACTCAACTTATTCAATGATCCTAGTATCAATCATCAATTCATTTTGTTCTCATAATGATAAGTGTGAAAACTTGGGAAATTCATGAAGAGTAATCGCTGAGAGAAAAATATGAAAAGGTATGTTCTGTTTCAAATTATTGAAGTCTAAGATGAGTGAAAATGTGCACAGTTCAGTTATTTTGTATTATATGATAGAGATTATCTAAAATGTGATACTATGAAAGAGGAAAACTTGAAAATCGACTGTGCGATAACCTTTGCTGGACCAAATGTAAGCGTAAGTGAACTCCGCAAATTTCATAAACTGGAATCCCAAAATAAGACATCGTATCATTTGATAATATCGAATAGGCTGATCAGGTGAAAGGAGTGTATGTTGGAGATAAGCAGATTCAATCTGTTCTGAAGATTTTCGATAATTAATTAGTTGAGTTTTAGTTGTCTTCTGAAGTTGGATGACATCTGGTCTGGGTCTCTCAGTTCTTATTAGTTTCATGTTATTGAAGTTTTGGCGTAGAATAGGAATAATTTGCACAGGTAACTTCTGTTTCGGTATTTCGATAACATACGTGCGCAAGCTCAGGTGACGAGTTGCTAGGGCCCGGGGAAAGGAACAAAATTTAATTAAGAATTCTCATGTGAAATAAATTGTTAGTGTGAATTTAGTATGAATTAAAATAAATAAATAAATAAGATGAAAGTCATTAAAGTAGTGAGTAATTAACTTTTTCCTTCCGACCTACCTACATTCAATGTTGTGGATTCCTTCATTCTATGGTATCTTGTTTTATAATGCTTGAAACTTTGAGACACACTTCTCGTTTTATTCCTGAGCTATGTTTTCATTTAATGAAATGTTGAAGCATATTTGTTTTCAGGAAAAATGTATCTTTTTTTTTGTCAAAGAGGTGAACGTTGGGAATGAGCCGTTCCATTTTGATGGTGGTGAGTAATTAACTTTGTTTTTTCATCTACCCAACATTCATTTATGCGTATTTTCCATTCAAAGAATTTCTTTCATTATGGCTTAAACTTAAAAACTGAATCAAATTAGAATAAGAGTGATATTTAAAACAGAAAAATTTTACAAAAAGTGCGTTTCAAAGTTTTAAACACCATTAAAAAAATATTTCTCACAAAAAACAGTTCTGATCAAATAAAGAAACCTACATAATTTAATGTTGGCAAAGATGAGAATTCAAAGTTAATTATTCACCACTTTGAAGACTTTCATTATATTGAAACTACTCATTCGCAACATTTACTTCTCTTATGGAACAAATTCTGCAGTAGAAAAGATTACCTTTGATTAAAACTAGGCTTTACCTTCTCTTCCATATTTCATGAAATAAAGAAATGCTTAAAAGCTATGGAATAGAACGAGAGGTGTTTCAAAGTTTTAAGCATTATAAATCGAGATATTTTTCACAGAAAAAAAAACACATTCTATTGAATTAGGAAACTGAATGCAACTGAATGTTGAAAAGATGAAGAAAAGTAAATTACTCACAACATTGATGGGATTAATCATGATCAAACCTTTTTAACCAAAACAAATATTATGCGTTATATTAAGTTATAAATACCATTAGATAACCTTCAGTTTTCTATTCCTTCAATGCACGGTTGGAAAATTTTCGATTCTTTCGCCCTCCGAGAAATTTGGCTTCGTCCCGTTCCTGGATATCTTTAACGATATTCAATGAAGAATATTATTATACCTCTGAAGAACAATAATGCTTTCGGAGTATAATATGAAAGTCCATGTTTTTGTTATTTTGTTTATTTGTCTTCACAGAAATCGGGAAGCAAATGTCCGGTTTGATTGTGGAAATCATTCCAATATACTCAACGAAGAAATGAATGAACTACAAGAGATAGTGGAACTTGAAAGGGATATTTTTGTAGTGTGAGAAATATACATATGTCTAACTCTCATCGAGGATAACCCTCGATAACCAATTTTAACATTTTCAATTCAATCCAAATCAATGTATAGTATGAAGGGACCTCTTGACTGGCATGGAATAAATTAAAATTAAAATAAATATGACTGTTATCATTCCTGATAAAAAATGCTTTCAAAGGCATAGTTTTCCGAAGAATATTTCCCGAGATATGACGAGAGGTTGAAATACAAATTTAGGCAAGAAATAAAATTTACGATCTATCCTAACGAAGCGTTCTAACGCTTCGTCCCGTGCCTTTACTTCGAGCTGTTTTAAGACAGCACAATCAGCTTACGACAACCTTCGATTTACATTTGGAATAGGGGCGATGAGGAATTTTTTCAGAAAGTTAGCTAAGCTCGAATTATTTGATAACTTGATTTTGTTTCAGATTTTCTTCATCATGGGGTTTTATATTTTTTGATGTTGATAATAATTGTAATTATTTTTTTATTTAATTTTCCATATTGAGATTTTTTTGATTTTCTGTTCTTAAGTTAATCTGGTGCACAAAATGTGCAAGTTAAAGCATCTAATGGAAAGGAGCGTAATAAAGTGCACCGGTTGATTGTTTTCATTTTACTCAATAGCTATCTCAGTTAATATTGGTCGTACAAAATAGTTCAAATGAGCAAAATAGAATGCCCATAAAAATACTACAAATTTACCCTTTCGAACTTTTTTGTACACCGATATTAACTGAGATAGCTATTGAGTAAAATTTAAAAAATCACCTGGTACAGTAGGGGTAGCGTTTTATATTGGAATATATAACGCTAGCGGAGCCGCGGGTTAAGGCTAGTATGATATAATGCTTCCTACGGTGTTACAATCTCCGAAGCTGTAAACATTTTCGTGAAAGTGATTGTTTTTCTGGTGGTACCAAACAATTTGACAGTACGTGATCTGGCATTCAAAGTTTTGTGAAACCCACCTTGAAAGTGGTTTTTCGTCTATGATCACTTCAAATGAAAAAGTTCCCTCTTATTTGGGTCGATTTCTGTCTCGCCTTCGTTAATTTATTGAAAGAGCTAATCTGATCTACCAATTTATGGACTCTTTTCAATTTTGAGATGTCAAGTATAGGAGAACGACTGTGAAATGTTTCCTGAAACATGTGGTATCTAAACAATAGATTGGGTACACAGACACTTGGGCGAACTGTTTACGTCTTTATTGGCAAACTCTTTGTTGTAATAATAACCCGAAGATTCAAACATACGTAGCAACTTTCTCCAACGGTCTTGCTCGCTCTTTTAAAACGAAACCTTCCTTGAATTATTATTCAGTCTCCACCCTGAATCACCTAAAATCCCAGCCAATTATAGACGACTACTTTCCTTCTATCACCAGTATGATTTAAGTATGAGTTTTTCTGTATCCACGGTTGTTAGTAGTATTATCAGAGCATTCGACATATACAGGGCGTCCAGGAAAGAGTGAGAAATCTCTCGGATTCAGATAAAGTGAAGAAATAAGATGACAAAATCCCATGATTTTTTCTTCCTAGCGGTCCTCCCCACAGAAATACGGCCTCCTTAATGACGCTACTGGAAATCCACTTCACTGGAATTAATTTTAAATTAGGCAAAATGATTGAATTAAAATTGATATGATGAATGGTGAGTAGTAAGGACCTCTTGAAATACTGACCTTAATTTAAAATTATCATTTTTAGTGTATCAGGGGCGGACTAGGTTGTACATTTGAAGCTTACATTATCCCTGTATGATACCTTATCATACGTATGATTTGAATACCATGAATATTAAGCTTAGGTAAAGATACTCTTGCTCATTGTGGATAAAATGGACCGTTCTCGAAAAACAAAATATCAAGAGAATCTAGTCTGTCCTTGGTAAACTAAAGAAGCTCGTTTAAATTAAGGGTGAGTGTTTTAAGAGGTCCTAACTACTGTTCATTATAACGAACTAGCTCAAAACCGCGGATACGTTCTCGTAATATTTCAATTCAAACCAGTACTGCTAGGTTCACAACCTCACATTCATAACTCGTATCGAAGCAGAGACATGCTTAGATTCAATAATTTCTTGCAAAATTCGCATTCGTTACACCTGCTGTAACTTTTTAGGTGTCCATTAGAAAACTATACGGTAAGGCGCATTTTTCATCAGGAATGAATGTCGCAGATGTCAATCATATTCATTTTCATAAGAATTCATTCATTCCATGCCAGTCGGGAGTCGTCTTCAAATTGAACATTATTTTGAATTGAAGTGAAAATGTAAAAAATGGTTATCGTCGGTAGTCCTCAGCATTTGGACATATGCCGTCGCGATCTTTTATGTAGAACTACACTACAAAATTGTCTCTGACTATGTTTCTCTTTCCCTTATAGTTTACACAGCGTCGGCCGTGAAAGCCTGATAAAAACGACTTTCTCATGAAAACTCAATATTTTTTCTTATAGCCTGAAGACACCGTATGTATTCAGAGTGATCAGAGAAAACGATTGTATCTCCTTTAATAATCTCGATTTTATCATACAAATGTTTATATGTTACATCTATATCAGGGACAAGCTATATTCCCCGTATAGATATCTAAAAAGCTTTTATTCTCTCTCAGTTATGCGTGGATGGTACAAAATGAATAAGTTGGATGATGAAAAACAAGCATATATAAATTCCCTCATAGGATGAAGTTAAAGCTTGTCTTCCAAATATATATATATATATATATATATATATATATATATATATATATATACAGGGTGTTTCCTAAACATGCGGCAAAAATTCAGGGAGCTGTTACTTGGACTATTCTAAGAATATTTTGTCCTTTGATGTTTTTGGAAAAACCTCTTTGTTTCGAAGATACAGGGCGAACAACATTTGTCATATTTTTAAAATTGATAATAGTATAAATAAAAATGCGTACCGCACTGTGTTTACTAAGTAGGTACAATTTATTTTTAAATGTGTTTGACAACTATAAAAAACGGCCAGTTTTTTGACTTAAAATTGATAAGTTCAGATGGTAAAGATTAAACACGATTAAACGGTTAAAAACAGATTAAACACGGTTTTCATTTGAATTCGTTTTGTGATGTATTAGCAATTAACATTTTATCTTTCACTATTATGAATCGCTATACAAATGCCGAGATGACTGACATGCATTTCATTTATGGACTTGCTGATGGAAATTCATTAAAAGCTAGGAGGTTGTACATTGAACGATTTCCTGGGCGTAATATTCCTGACAGAAAATTGTTTCAAAGTATTCATCAACGTCTGCATGAAACAGGCGCATTGAAACAAATTGGGGGACCAGGAAAGCCAAACACAGTAAGAACGGTGGAACTGGAAGAGAATGTGCTGGACATGATCGAAGAAGACCCTAGAACTTCTACTCGAAAAATTGCCAATACTTTGAATGTGAGTAATAAGACTGTTTGGAAAATTCTTAAAGACAATTTGTTATATCCATACCATATGCAACGCGTTCAGGCACTTATTCCTATTGATTTTCCCCCACGTATTGCATTTTGTCAATGGCTTTTAACCACATTAGTTCAAATTCCTCACTTACTGACGCTGATTTTTTTTACCGATGAAACGAATTTCTCAAGAAATGCAATAAGAAATTTTCATAACAACCATGTATGGGCCGACGAGAATCCACATGAGATAATTGAAGATCGTTTTCAACACCTGTTCTCATTGAATGTTTGTGGGTGGCTGGCTAATAGGGCCGATATTTTTACCAGAAAGACTTACCGGGAACGTGTATCGCAACTTTTTAGAACAAACGTTACCTCTGTTTTTGGAGAATGTACCATTGGCAATAAGACATGCAATGTGGTTTATGCACGATGGTGCACCAGCGCATTTTAGTTTGGTTGCTCGTGAGTTTTTAACATTAACATACGGAGATCGCTGGATTGAAAGAGGTGGACCTCATTTATGGCCTGCTCGTTCCCCGGACTTAAACCCCTTAGATTATTTCCTATGGGGCCATCTAAAATCATTAGTTTATACCACTCCAGTAGAAAATGTGGAAGACTTGCGAAATCGGATCATTGCTGGGTGTAACTTAATAAGAAATGATCCTGGTGTTTTTGAAAGGGTTCGGCAGTCAATGAGGAGAAGATTGGATGCTTGTATGCTGGCTGGAGGTGATCATTTTCAACAGTTTTTGTAGGTTAAGTTTAATTTTCATGTAATTTTTCATAATAAAATGTCATTATCTAAAATTTTGTTTGCCCTGTATCTTCGAAACAAAGAGGTTTTTCAAAAATCATCAAAGGACAAAATATTCTTAGAATAGTCCAAGGAACAGCCCCCAGAATTTTTGCCGCATGTTAAGGAAACACCCTGTATATATACATGGATAAGATTTATTGGACATAACCCTCTGAAACTGAAATGAACCGTAGACAGCTGTTTCGGGCTTTCGGCCCTCATCAGTACGGTGAGAAGTTGGTATTCGAAAACGCATAACGGAGTCAACACAAGGGAGCCAGCCGCACATTTGCGATTTCGGTTGGAAGACCCTGCATTCCAGGGCAACATCCAACGTCACCACGGAGGCAACTTTAGCCACCTGCGTGACATCCGAGTCCAGGAATATAAATATGAGAAAGATATGAATATTGAGGGATCGGTAAATGTAAGATTTTGATATTACTATATATATATATATATATATATATATATATATATATATATATATATATATAGTAATATCAAAATCTAAGAGTTTGAAACTAAAATGTGGACGAGAAAATATTTGGAAATGATTCATATTATACAAGAACCAAATTCTATGAATAATAGACGAGATGTAGAAGATCTCAGTTCAATTTATTCTAATTTAGAAGAGATCGATAAGATCATTGAAACCAGTTCTCAATTTGTAAACGATCACTTTGGATCATTTCAGTAACATCGCCATATATATATATATATATATATATATATATATATATATGTATATATATTTATATATATATATATATATATATATATATATATATATGTATATATATATATATATATATATATATATATATATATATATATATATATATATATTGATTGGTATCAAAAAAGTTGTTCCTCAGGAAGATATATACATTATAAATCTAGCCACGATTGGAAAATTAAGTTGAACTTGGTTAAAGGATTATTAAAGAGAGTGAGAACCATTGCAGATCCTGAATTTTTTCCAGATGCCCAGAACAGACTCTTCAAGATTCTTTTGGAGAATGGATATCCACGTTCCTTTCTTAACAAAATGTTTTATGGTACCAGTTTGATAGTTCCTAATCGAGAGTTGACATTAGCCCCAATTGCAAATGATAATCCATCTAATAACAATAATAATGAAAATAATTATACTTCTTCAGCACAGGGTGAGGTTGACTTGGTTCTATCTAAATTTATGACTCTGCCCTTCATTCCGGGCTTGACTCAGAAATTATGCCACATTTTGTCCGGTATAGAAAATTTAAAAATTGCCAAATACTATCCACACTCCTTGAGTTTGCTTTTCAGTTCTTTGAAGGCCAAAATTCCTACACTCTTAAGATGTGATTGTGTATATTTGATTTCTTGCAAAGATTGCTCATCTGTATATGTGGGACAAACCAGTCAAAATTTGAAACGTCGCATCGCTCTTCATAAAAGCGACATTAGAATACATCCAGAGAGATGTGCTCTAGCTGGGCATGCATCGAACCTTGGACATCAATTGAATTTTGATGAAACCAAAATTCTCTGTCAAAATAATAACTTAACGAAAAGAACTTTTCTGGAAATGTGTTATATGAAAATGTTAATAATATCAATAAGAAAATTGATATTGATGGATTAAGTAGTATTTATAGTTATATACTTTCCATGGAAATGCTTCAAGTCCGACCAAATACTTTTAATGAGTCCATTACTTGATCCATGTTGGTTTTGGTTTTCTTCTTCTTTTTTATATTAATTTTATGATTCGACATCAAAATTGACGTCAGTAATTTCACTGTCTAATTTATGTCTTCTGCTTTTGGATATCGTTATCTTTTATAACCTAGTCAAATGTAAGCTTATTCAGTTAATCCCATAGATATTTCCTTTTTATATGTTCCATTGTAGCATCCTGATGAAGGACCGCATTTGGTCCGAAATATAGATGTATTGATTGACGATTGGTTACTTCAATCTACCCACCTAGCCGAGTACCCGAAATAATTTAATCATAAATTGAAAGAACGGCGAAATCATTTCTATTTTCATTCTATATATATATATATATATATATATATATATATATATATATATATATATATATATATATATATATATATATATGGGTTGGCAGCATTGCCCCTTCCCCAGCAGAATTGAAATCAATAGATATAACATCACATGGTAAAAACTATAAAATGCTACTCACGAAATTGAATAGAATAGAATGATTGATTGATCCTTTCAGATATCACAAAGATAAATGGGATAGGTCAAAAAACAAAAAAAAAACAAATGCATACTATAAATACAAACATCAAATTAACTGATCAGAGAAATATTCTTTTGGACATAAAAACCCTTAAAACATAATAGCATTTTTATCTCTTTCTTAAAGTTTTTCTCATTCAGTGTCTTGAACCTGTTGGGTAGATGATTTTGAAAAGAAATTTCGGCAAATTTAGGCGAGGCCATGTATTTTGAAGTTGAGTGCTTAGGTATATTCAACAAATAGTGATGTCTAGTTCTATAGTGATGAAAGTCTGAACATTTCTCCAAGTTAGATAGATTAGATCGAACGTACAGTAGACAATTTAGGATGTATATACACGGCAACGTTAAAATCTTTGAACACTTCTCTACAAGAGTCCCTAGGTCTTAGACCAAATATTGAGCTTAAAATTTTTTTTTGCGTGATAAATACGCGGTTACTCTCCGATGATGCCCCCCAAAGGAGGACATTATAATTAAGATTACTGTACACCAGAGAGTAGTACACGTTAAGGAGGGTCTCAGTTACAAGTGATTCCTTTAATCGGTGTATTGCGTAGTAAGATTTGTTGAGAGTCTTACACAAATGATCCACGTGAAAGTTCCATCTCAAGAACTTGTTAGATTACCGCCCGACATACTCATAATCAGCGGCGAGGAGTGTCCTTATTCACGATTTTGGAATTTGATAACTTGGGTCATTGATGAATAATAAAAAAAACAGTGGTCCCAAAACAGACCATTGAGGAACTACTATATTACAGTATGAAATAACAATTATCATAATCGACAAATATTGATCGATCGGATAGATAACTTAAGATCCAGTTAAAAAATACTCCTGTGAAACCCATGTGATAGAGTTTATCAACGGTAAATTCATGCCTTAAGCTGTCAAAGTTGCGTGAGAGGTCGAAGAATACCCCCACTACATGTTCACCCTTGTCGACGCAAACGTGCACAAATTCAATAAACTCAGAACAGGCAGTCTGCGTTGATCTGCCCACCCTGAAACCGTGTTGATTGTTAGACAGATAAGAGAATTTCTTCAGATACTCGAACATACGCTGATAAACTATTTTTTCAAAGATCTTCGATAATGGACTCAAAATTGAGATGGGGCGATAGGAAGCTATATTATTTTCAGCTCCTTTTTTATGTACGGGTATTACTCTGGCAAGTTTCAAAATCGATGGGAAGTATCCAGAATCAACCTTTGATAGTCTGGCCGAGATGCCATCATGGCCTGTGCTTCCACTTTTTTTTTAAACATTGAATCACAGAAATGGCTTCCTCAGTGGCCACTGGAAAGAAGAAGAAGTTATGGTTGACCAGTTTTTACAACGTACAACTATCTGAGAGAACATCACCGTAAAGATCACGAAGGGATCGCTCACTTATCTCCGAGAAGTATTCACCGAATGCCTCACAAACCCCTCGAGTGCAAAAAATCACGTTTCCATCCATTTGAAGAGAAATGGCCTTTTTCTTCCTTGAGCGGCATAGTAATTCATCATTGATACACCTCCAAACAATTTTATAGACGGCACCTGGCGGATAAACATCGAACCTAAAAAACAAGTAATAAAAACAAATTTTACACGTAGATATTGATAGAAAAATATTTTTGCTTCTTTTGATATATTTGTCGTGATTTTTTTTCCTGAATTGCAGTATGGCCGTTGGAAAATAGTGGTAAAGGTATTTATATCAGTGATATTCAGTTTAAGTGATATTTGAGAGTTTTTCAAGTTTTTGGTGAGAGCTATATGGGACTATGTGAATAGGAAAAATTATTGAAATGATTGGTAAAGTACTATTACCAAGGGTTTATAACACTAATTGTTGTGTCCTAAATTGCTCCTCAAGGAAAGGCAGCAATAGGAATATACATTTTCAACAAAGGAAGGTTATATTAGTAGAGGACTGAGAAAAACGTTTTTTGCAGAAACTACGCAAAGGAGAAAAATGTTACGTTTAATAAGGTAGTTTATTTGCTTCTGATTATCTTGTTACAGGTAAATAATTTTTTCATATTACGCTGACTAGTAAGGAATGAGTCCTTTTTTGTTCTATATTTGTCAGCATTTTGTCACTTTGGCTTTGCAATTACATTGTTCCCGAGTTTCTGGTATCGATATTTCTATCTTCTATTATATTAATAGGTGAATGTGAGTAGAATATCAAATTTTCCAATGTAAATGAATATTCCATTCATATTGGATTGTTATCTTCATTTTGTGTGATGAAAAATTTGTACAATTTTCCTTTTGCTTGAATACAAATAAAGACTAGAAAGAATTTCAGAATATTTCATTCATAATAACATGCAATAAATGATCAAAATAATAAAATAAAATCCTCTCAATCATATTTCGTGGGAAATTTTCATTGAACAGGACACCTTCAAAAATGATTAATAGAAAATTGTATAAACAATGAAGTCGCAGGATTTCAAATTGAAGACTCATTCCTAGTTGAATCTGTGCGTAGTATGAATAATTCTGCTTCAATTAAATACTACCTGGAAGTAGAGCCATTTATTGACGATTTATGCAGAAAAAGCATAAAAATACATTGTTACCCGATAAATTTGGGAGACAGGCATTGAGAATATAGCCTCTTGTATTGTCGAATTGTGAAGAGAAGAAAGAATGAAGTTAATAATATACCAATCTTGTGTTTATTTTGTTCTGCGACCTTTGAATAAACCCAATATTGTGTGATACATATTCATTTGATCGTAATAATTGTTCATGCAAGTAATTTGAAGAATCTGTTCATCATTCATGGCAAAAACGAATTGGTTCACCTCAATTCACTTCACTCAATGTTCATAAACACACACCACCACCTGAAAAAGTCTTTAAATCCCTCCAATAAATACAAATCGAGTCATTTCCTTCACAAATTAATTAAATTATTTAAATATCCAGTTGTCATTCGGAAATTTTAAAACAAATCGCCCCGGCTGGTTGCGAAATAACGAACCTAGAAAACAAGTAATTGTTTACAACTCGCAGGGCCCTCAACGGAAGCTAGATTCGCCAATAGTATTCGTGTTTGAAAAATTTTAACTGACGATTATTCAGTAGAATTCGGATATAACGACCGTCAAGGGACCGACGAAATTCGGTCGTACTAACCGGACGACGCAATAAACGAATGGGAAATAATTTGGACTTAAACCATTCTAATAATGCTCTGCTTACCTGATCTTGAGTGGATTTCCTTATTATTTAAGATTTCAGAACATTGTCATTGATGGGAGCTCTAATATTATTTTCGTTTCTTTTAATTGTCGAAATTGTAGAGTGGGAAACGCCGAATTCCTTCGCAAGAGTGACATTCGATTCACCAGCATTGAGGCGATGTAGTGAAACGCTTTTCTCCTCGATGGTGAAGCTTTTTCGCTTCGCGGATGTCAAATGTAAACAAACACTGACTAAGATTTGCGCGCGATAATAACTAAGACATTGGAGTAGGGGTGATGCGACAGTTTGGGCGAAGTTCTTGTGATAAAATCACGACACGTCGTTTTAACCGGACGATTGATCATCAAAAAGGCTTCTTATAAGCGGATGGTCGCAAAAACCGAAGTCGCAATAAGCGGATATAAAAGCATAGAAATCTCTATGAAACCAAACTTCAGTTAGCGTTCACGTCGCTAAAAGCGGTTGTGCGTTGTAAGCGGAGTCGTTATATCCATATTTTACTGCATAGGTATTTGGCGTTCTTGTACTTATCTCTTGTCGACGATGTATTTGAATCCTGTACTAGCCAATGCAATTTAAGTAACTCATCTCTGGATTCAATGATCTGCTAATTGATCCATCCTGGAGGAGATGGCCCGTAGTTTTTATGGATCTTCATAGGGCATGCAATATCAATCAAAGACTTTAGAGTATGCAAAAAATTATTAAAATTGACCTCCACAGACCGACTACAACAGCTGCTCCCAAAGTCTGTTTCAGCGATGAGGGATAAAAGATGGTTTGAGTTGTCTTGTGAAATCGTTTGAGACGGTTCAGTAGTACTTAATGGGAAGGATTCGGAGGAAGTATTCAACAAATAATCTAGAAAAACCACCTCATGATCACTGATGAATGGTTCATTTACAGAGAAATGAAACGTATCTCTGGCTACGTTTGTAGCAATATAGTGAACTTTACTGACTGCAGTTAAGCTGTATTCATTAGTGAATATTCTAGTGGGTTCACATGAGCTAAGATTCAGACAATAGCTTAAAAACAATTCATCTAAATTTTTTTGCGATTGTCATCTGTCAACTGTAGATAATTAATAATGAAATCCCCACACAAGAATAATACATGGGAAATAGAAGTACAATAATGTAGGCATATTCCAGAGTAAATAGAAATCTTCATATCACCGGATGGAGGTCTATAAACACTTACTATACAATAGCTTACTTTTTTCAACTTGATTTTCACCGCACATAGTTAAGGCACCGATAGTCGATCTATATTCAAAGGTGGAGATTCGTACACTGATGTAGCGTATATCGCACATCCTCCATGTTCACGTTCAGATCTGCAATATTGAGCGGCAACGCGATATCCAGAGAGATTCATATACGGGATTCTTTCCGGGGGGCACCAGTGCTCAACAGTGCTGCAAAATCTGGACCCATCAAACTGAGAAAGACTTCAATACGGTTTATTTTGCTGACAATACATTGTATAGTAGTAGTAGTAAAAAACTTTATTGAAACAATGTTTCAAAGGGCTAACGACCTAAATACATTGTATATTTATTTGCAATTTTCTTAATTTATTCGTAGATGTGATAGAGTTTTCCGTAGGCAGGTTGTCATTGATCACGTTTTTCAGTGACCAAGTTACGGGGTCGTAGAAAAAATTTATTGACCAGTATTCCCTCTGGCCAAACGGACGGATCCATGAAGAGGAACGGAAAGTCAGTTTGAACGAAAAGTAAAAATCAGGTGGCTTCGAATTCAATTTCTCGATCTTCAACTCAGAGACACTACTGCTCAGAAAATTCTGTAGGTCTCAGACCCGGATCTACGATTTTTCCTGACCGAGGGAAAAATTCATGTTGGCGCCTCCCTCTTAAGTTTGGTATAAGAATTGAAAGCTTTTAAAATTTATATCTACACGAATGGAATGAATTAAAGGATCAAAATGAAATCGAAATTTTTGAGCAATTTTCAACAGGCCATAACTTCCCAGTAGGTGCTTATCTTGTTATTGGATTATTACTTTGAAATCTTGTAACTTTATAAGTTTTTGAGTAATATGAGAGAAACCAACAATAACAAAATTCAATTTTCAGCCTATTCTTTTCATATCTTGATAGCCTACAAATCATGGAGATATCGACCCTCAAATAAAAAAAAATCCTTTTGTCTTTAACTATCGATATCTCGGCAATAAATAATCACACAAAAAGTTAACGGTGGGTTTCGAAAACTTGAATGATATCCCTTGAAAGGCAGTTCATTGCTCTTTCGAAAAAAAAATGTTTCTACTTGTCACATGAATTTGAAAATGCAACGAGAAGGGATGTTCCGGTTTTAGAACATCAACCGCTGAATCACACAAAAACTAAGAATGTTAAGTGTGCCTTTTACACTTCAATATGTTCACATAAACTCTACCAAAAGCCAAATCAATCCAGTCAGCCGTTTCACTCGATCAAGTTTTTGAATTAATTAAAGGATCACGTTTGCTGCTCTGGAAAGCATTACCTTCTTAACATGAGAAAGAAAGTTTTTTCAAGCTTTTCCACAATTTTATTGTAGATGTTGCTCAAATATTAAAAAAAAAATATTAAAAAAAGATTCAAAAAATTTCTGTCAATTTTCATTTTTTTTAAAACTGCAAAAAATTTGAAAAACCACCGCCAAATCATTTCCAATACATTAGTTTTTCAAGCTGATCTTTTTAAATAAAAATTTGAATGAAAGATAATACTCCCAACTGAATTTCGTCGTTTTTCACTCGCTGTTCGGGGATTGCTTTGTTCTAATTTTCGTGAATACATAAGAACTCGCATTATTAAACAGATTTTTTTTCAAAATCTTCACGCTTTCAACAAAAACACACACACAAACAATGAACCGGAAATCCGACCGCGCAACCTCCACGTGGTGGTCTTTGTATAACGCGGTTATTATCTTAAACTTTTAAAATTCTTTACTTTTTTGAAAATGAAAGCAATATCTCCAATCGAATTCTCGAAAAAATTCGGCAAAATTTTGAAGTTTCACCAACAAGAAATTTTGAAACTGATTACAAGTTCACACAAATAACCACAAAGACATACATACAGTTATCGTAATTCTAATGAAACCGCAATTATTGCCAACGCCCTTAGTTCCAGATGTGATTAGAAAGAGTCTGTAATTCCCGAGGCAAAGAAATTACTGGGTCTATCGAGGGGTCTATGCTTGCGGTGCATGGGTACCCTCAGAATGAATTTTTTCTCAGGGAGGCAAAACAAAAACTTTCTAAAAACGATGAGGCGCAGGCGACGTTAGTTTTTTCTTTTTTTTTATATTTATGCGTGGGCACCTGCAGACTTTGCCTTCCAGGTGGAAGGGGACAAAGTAAAAATTATACAGTTTTCCACGGCAACTGTCTTTGAAACAAACCACATTCCATGAAACAATATTAACAGAAAAATAAAATGTGAGTATTATGAAGAAAGGGGTGAAATAAATATAATAATTGCTAATAAATGAAGGCGAGTAATAACGAAATAAAAACGAATATACACATACGCTTGATGAATGAAATTCATGAAAATAAAATATGAATAATAAGACCCTGAAATCCGAATTCGAATACTTCTACCTCTAGATGAGGACTAAACATTAGAAGATTCTATATTTATCCCCTTCTCGAAAAAAAATATCCTTGTTGGAGAATGGATAGAAATTATTGAAATATCAAAGTACCCGCACTTGCCACATGAAAATGAAGAAACCCAAATCAAAGAAGCCTCCTAAAAAAAACGCCAATAAAACGATCATCTTGTAACGATTGAAAAGAATGCCGACATCACGCATGGGGTATTTTATGAATTAACGACTTCTTTAGGGGCACGTTGAGCACTATTTGGATAAACAAAATTCATGGAATTCATCGTCGCTGAAAGCTTTTCATGATTTTTGTTCAACCAGAAAGTGCTCAACGTGCCAGAGAAAGTTATCAATTCATTAAAAACCTTTTCCGATTACATAATAGCTAAGGAAAATTGTTGTGAATCCAACTATTCGCCCTTTTTCCTTGCCTTTTGAATTACAAAAGTTACATTGAGGGTGTTGTGCTGAAAAACAATAGGAGGACTGAAATGTCAGAGGGGCATTAATTAATTTATAAAATTTTTGGCATAGTGGTGGTTTATCATGTTTCTATTCAACTGTTGCGATTTTTTTATGAAATCAATTTCCTTCGAGAAAATCGAAAATAAAAACATTTTACCGCTGGTTGATTTTGGCGCCCCCTCAGTCTGGCGCCCGGGGCAAGCACCCCGCTTGCCCCCCTCCCCCTAGATCCGGGCCTGGCAGGTCTTCTATAGTAGTTTAAGGGCTAAGTCTTGATACTTGAACGTGAGAAAAAGCTGACGAATTCGAGGAACCAATAATTGGTTTGTACTTCTTAGCAGGTTCTTTTTTAGTTTTATTAATCTCATCAGCAGATCTAAGCTTTCCTTTCTTTTTCACGATCTTCCATCCTTCGTCGTATATAGTTGCTTGTGCAGGCAAGGTTTCCTCGACAAGATTCACACAGGGAATATGTTTGGAATGATTAGGAACTACTGTAGATATGTCAGCATTTGTGGGAAGTGAAATATCCGAAGATAAGCTTATCGAGGGGTTCCTCGGTATGTGATCAATATTATCTGGGGAGTCTCGTACAGTTGTTTTGATATTGGTTTTGGAGTTTTCGTCCTACTTTAACATTTGGATTTCCTTGATGAGTGAAAACATTTGGTTATTTTGAATTAGAATTAGAATTCTTAATTCGAAGATTTCTGAATGCAATGGTGCGACTAATTTGTCAACTATTCTATGGATGGTAGAGAAAAATGGATCCTCACCCCCTTGATTCATTTGCAGAGGCTTGGTGGGCTCAAGGTTAGAACCATCGGCACCGGTACAACCTCCACAAAACCACTTAGAAATATTACCATTCTTATGCATTTCATTGAAATATTCAACAGTGATGTTAAGGCAGTTCAAATGAAAACAGTTTAAAAAATTAAAGCTCTTGATGGAATCACCATATCTACTTATTT
Organism: Hippodamia convergens; assembly: GCA_038502775.1. Lineage (NCBI taxonomy): Eukaryota > Metazoa > Arthropoda > Insecta > Coleoptera > Coccinellidae > Hippodamia > Hippodamia convergens. The sequence goes on from CM076609.1 coordinate 75,861,128, forward strand.
TATCCGAACATTGAGAACAAACCAATCCGCGTACGAACGACATGTTGATATTCAACGATAGAGATTTCAATCTTAGATATTTGACTCATGAATGGAAACATCAAACACAAACGAAGGAAATGATTGAAAGAATATTTATCTTTTGTCAGGAAATTACAATGTAATTTTTTTTTATTATGAGTAGGTGAAAGTGACAGAGAAATTTCTTTCATAATAATGATCAGGTGGTTTATTTTTCACGGAATTAATCTCTATTAGTTATGAATAAATCGAACTGAGAAATATCTTTTTTATACTCTGTATTAGTCAAACGGTCATAAATACGCTCTCTTCGACCACCCTAAAAGATTCCCAGGGTCGTACTCGGAACTATGCTCGAGATTGCGGCAAGGTAATTCCAGGAAACACCAGAGTTTCAGAGATTTGGGTCGGAATTTTGCCAGATTCCGATAAAGTAGTTCCGGAAACACCAGATTTGGGTCCTTTCCATTCAGTTAAAACTGAACGATTGTATGAAATCTCCTCGATTCGACTCTGGACGGAAAGTAATTATCCGAAGGCCCCCCTACCGCTGCGCGAACCTTGTTTTATTGCTCTCGCTTATGTTTGAACACAGTATAGTGTTGATTGCATTTTCGTTTTGGGATATTCCTTACCATTTTAAGAAATGTTTTTTTTCCATCTTTTCTTCTGTCCTCTGTGTCTAAAATTTTGACATTCTCGAAGTCAGGTTGATGGTTTTTAGTTAAAACATGTACTGTCAATGCACATGCATCCTTTTTAGTTCTTATGTTGCTCTCATGAAGAGAAATTCTTTGTTTCAATATTTTCGATGTAACATTTTTCACAGTTCATGCAGTCAATTTTATAAACAACATTAGCTTTATTCAAGGGGATAATTTTGTCTTTGATTTTTGTGAATGAGGATCTTACAGTTTTGATGTTTTTTGTCGTAGTAGGAATTAAATTTCGTATTCTTTTCATGGGATGTTCATCATATGGTAGGACTACATATTGTAAAGTTCTAGTATCATTCTCGTGTAAGGGGTTTTCGGGATGTTGATTATGGGAGTCAATTTCTGTATTGGTCGGAGTGTTGTGAAGGATTCTCCTAAGCTATCGTTTTGGAAAACCATTATTTGGGAAAAGATTTTCTATAATTTCAAGATTTTTTTGTTTAAATTTCTCATGTGATATTCTTGAAATTCTGCATTTAAGGTTATGTACAGTATTTATTTTCATCTGAAATTCCATGAGAAAAAACAGTTCACAGTTGAAAGAGAACATAATAATTTAGTACCATTTTTGCATGTCAGGGTCATTAGAAAGGACAACCAACTTATTTCGGATTGGTATAGAAACCCGCTATCATCAGGGAGATACTTACACTGGTCATCATAACACCCCTTTCAGGTGGAAATAAATACTGTACGTAACCTTAAATCCAGAGTTTCAAGAATATCACATGAAACCTTCAAACAAAAAAATCTCTAAATTTTGGAGAATCTTCTTCTAAATAATGGTTATCCAAAACGATGGCTCAGGAGAACAATACAGAAGTCTCTAGAAGCTAGAATAACGGTATTTTTTTATGAAATTTTCGACTTTCATGAACCTAGAAATCACACTCGGAACCGGAATAAATATCTGCCATCGAATTGTTTGATAGAAAAAAGTTAATACTTCAATATGTCGAAAAGGCAGACATGCTACTATCACGTTGAAAAAGTCAATTTTCACGATTTTGGACTTCGGTCACGCTCAAGAAAACCATCGCCGAGCATAGCAAATCCCCATTTCACCTACTGTAGGTGTCATCATATACCTAATATGAAGTTTGCTAAAATACCGTTAAGTCTGCCGAATACCGGCTCTTAAACTATAAATGTCTCAGGGATATCGCGGGGAACGATACTGAATATATTTTATATGAATATATGAAGTCTTAATGATGATGTTGAGTTAAATATACAATTAAAATATGTATAACAATGAATATATAACTTGAATCCAGATATATCGATTCATGCAGCTTGTTTTTTATGAAGAGAATGAGTTACTCACATGATTCGACATGTAATTATGGAAATAATTAGATTTTAAAATTGTGTGAGCTAGATACCTACTGATACTTATGTTATATTTTCATAGCCTGAACCAGTTGCTTCGCCTAGACCCGCATCTGTACTATTCGGATATCCTAGTTTTGGGTCAGTTCAAAGGAATTCTATGCCGGGAACCCTTCCACCAGTTCCACTTCCGAGACTCACGTTACAAGCTCAAATTGCAAACCGGGCAGTAAGTTTGCATGGTGGCATGAAGCAGTTTGAAAATTCCAGCTCCAGTGAAGAAGAAGATAAGACAGATCTACTGGGTAGAAGCTTTCAAGTTCCAAGACCAAAAAGCAGAAGTAATGCTTCCATTGCTGTGAGTTCATTTATATTATTCAACTTTTTAAAAAATCCGATCCAGGACGACGGATTTTCGGTCTAACCGCTCATAATGCCGGTTATCCTCTTTGACTTTGATCCATGAGTGAACCATATGGATGACTTGTTGTCCGAACGATTAACGAGATTCGTTGCATCAGGACGGTCACCAAATGGCCAAAGATTATAGAGTTAGAAAGATAGGAAACGCCCTTGTATCTGTGGTACTAAAATCCGACTACGATTTTTGGCTAGTTTCTTACTTGTGACACATAGATGACGCTGAAAACATTATTCAGTACAGAAAACTATTTCAATAGGCGCGAAATTCGAAACACATTTCTCATAAATTTTCATTTAATTGAATACTTTGTCGAGCTTTAAAAAAAATATCCTGATCGACAAAAAAAAAGGAAGGCTTCGCTTTTTGATCAAGATGATCTTTTCCTCTGCATATTGCTTTGAATCAAATGAAATACGCTTCTGGATTTTTTATATTTTTATTTGAAATGATTGTGTTAAATCAACTGCAATACAATAATTATGAAATAGAGTACATTTCAAAAATTTTTTCACATATTAGAGAATTATCATAACAATTTCAAGAACTTATTGTGAGTGAACTCTCGATAAATCGAACATCGATAAGTCAAACAGTTGTTCTGGACCCGATTCATACATATCCTACCCAGTGTAATTTAACCTCAATGAGTCTAGAGGGTGTAGTAGATGAGTCGAACTGCTGGAAGGGTCGCCAAGAGAACCACCACCTCTATAAGTCGTTCTTCTGACCACCATTGCCTCTATGAGTGGAACTTTTTGATCTAATGAATGAGACCGAAGAAAATTCGGTTGGCAAACAAATTATCCAGAACAATATATTTTTACCCCGAAACCTCTATCCATTTGACAACACTGAAAATAAAAAGCAATGAACAAGACAATTACATGATAGGAGTTTCAAAACTTACATTTCTATTCTCTTTGGTAATGAAAAGAATGCACATTCAAGATTATTATTTCTGCCATTAATCACCATGCATTTCGAATGTCGGCCAGTTTTTAACACAAAATTTATAACAGAAAAACACACGAACCAAGATTATGGAGTGAGCCAGTTGGTACACTTGTAGATTTCGAATTATTTCAGTAGAAAATACGCGAGAAAATACAATCATCGTTCAGCAAAAATATTTATTCAAGTATTTCTTTCAAAATTGACAACAGCCTACTAATAATCTCTATATAATCTATGCCAAATGGACCCTAATTAAATATTTTAACCATAGATCGATTACTTTTGAAAAACAGATGTCGCTGACATCACTGTAGTCGCTTCGTTTCCCATCTTTATACTCTATAATCTTTGCAAATGGCGTTTCCAAATCGTCGATAATTTGCATCACATCCGATATTTGGCCAATGAATTGAATCACCCCCTATTATACAGGGGCGATGGTACGTTAGACGTTTACGGAGAACGGAAAGTAGAAATTCATTGGAAATTGGGTTTGTTGGACAAGAAGAGATGCTCTATCGATATTAAATATTTTCAGTGCTGCGGTGTTGCCACTTCTGTCGAAAAGTAGTAACTACTCCGTTATTTCAAATGGCACTCCCTGTATATTATTGCACTTTTCTATATTTCGTAGTAACAAAATTATTTTGGTATTGATTTCTCATACTCATCTTCAGCGGTTCCCGAGTAATCAAATGATTTCCCCTTTTTTCGTGCAAAACATAGCTTTGGTTAACCATCCATAACTTCTATACCTACTATGAATCTTAGTAGCTGAAATTTTGTATGTTGAATGCTGAGATTCTATGCATCATACAGGTATTATAAAATACGCTTCTTTTCTTTCAGAGTTGATGATTCATCGAGACATCCAGAAACTGTTGAAAGTCTATTTTTTCAAAAGGGAAGCATTGTAACTGAAATATCATATTTCTATTCCTGAAAACTTAATTTGGGTTTTCTCTCCCAGTCTCTAAAACAAGGAACAATTAGAACAATTTTTAAAGAATAAAAGAAAGGCCCCTGCGTAAAAGTTTGAGCACTAATTTGTCAGGGGCCAAAACTTTACAAGAAGAAATTGATGCCTAACAATGAACAAAAAGAAAACACTTTGAACTCTGAAGCGTAACGTTTCGGAATGTAAATCAGACTCCTTCGTCAGACAATTACTAGTTTTCATACAACTTCGTAGAATCGTAACAGTATTTTGATTGACATTTGTGAATATATGATGAACATAGATTAATATTGATTACTAGAGTCGATTTCGAATGGCTGTTTTGGTTGGTTAACGGTTGACCGCTCGGTTCATAAATTCGGCGAAACAGCTGATTCGAGACGTCACCAATATGTCATTCGAATGCGGTTGGTCCAAAACTGACGGACCAATCTATGAACCAACCAAGAACCAAAGTCAATCGAAATCGCCTTATATGTTGATATCGTGTTTTCCTTTTGTTCATTGTTAGGCATCAATTTCTTTTTGTAAAGTTTTGGCCCCTGACAAATCAGTGCTCAAATTTTTACGCAGGGGCCTTTCTTCTATTATTTAAAAATTTTTCTAATTGTTTTTTGTTTCAGAGACTGATAGAGAACACCCAAATTAAGTTTTCAGGAATATGCAAACACCTCCCAGACAATATTTCAATAAATATCATATTTCTATGCCTAGATTGTAAGATTCTGCGTTGAACTGATGCAAACACCTCCCAGACAATCTATTCTGATATTATAAATGTGAATGTCCGTGTGTTTGTTTGTCCTCTATGGACTCAGAAACCAGATGACCGATTTTGATGAAACTTTCACTATATTATAGAGACTTTTTTGTTGGAGGTTTTTATGTAGAGTTCATTCCTATATGATGAAGAAATAAGAAAAAATATCGATTTTTCATGAAAAATCCCGGTACTTTCCAGCTTTTACATGCGAGGCTGCGTGAACTATAATAGATAGAGAAACATGGTCAGAAGCAATTTTGTAGTGCTCAAAAAGTACGCGACGGCATATGTCTAACTGCCGAAGACAACCCACGATAGAAATTTTTAACATTTTCAATTCAATCCAAAATAATGGTCAATTTGAAGAGGGATTTGACTGGCATGGAATGAATCAATATAAAAATGAATGTGACTGTTATCTGCGGCATTTATCCCTGATGAAAAATGCTTCTTACAGTATAGTTTTCTAATGGATACTCTGAAAGTTATAGTAGGTTGAACAAGTGTGAATTTGAGCAGGAAATTATTGAATCTATACGCGACATGTTTTATCATGTATACACGTGCTGTCTTTCCTTCGATACGAGGTTATGAATGTGAGGTTGCGGACCTATCAGTACCGTTTTAAATTGAAATATAACGCCAGCGGAGCCGCGGGTATGAGCTTGTATTTCAATTAATATCTTATTTCTATACCTAGATTGTAAGATTTTATAGTAGCCCATGTTCATCGGGAAACATTTCACTGAACCTTCTTCATGTTCTTGCTGATATTTGGTCAAATTGCTCATGGTGAATGAGCAAATTCATCAGAATTTCATTTGAATTTTTATTTCTTTCGATTTCACTTATAACTTTTCTGATACTATAAAGAATAAGCGAATGTAATATTATCAACAAACTAATTGTCAAATCAGCATAATGTCAGATATTTAGAGATATACGTGCATCAGAGATTGAGAATATTTATTTACTTCCTCCAATAGATCAAAATCAATGCCCAGTCTGAAAGATGCACTCGTACTTTCTTCTCTTGAAATTTTTTCAACAACAGTTTCCATTCTATTTTCTGGACATTTTTCCTCTAGGAATTTAACTATATCCTCCTCCCCGCAACTTTTATTTATTTTTCCTAAATATAACCATGCTCTCTTATTAGCCGACTTTAAGTTGCAGTTCTCTGTTCCAGTTCCCCTTATAACATTCATTCTACGAGTTTTGTAAGTTTTTCGATCAGTTTTCTCCTCGGTTTTCTCCACTTCGGATGACGTCAACACATTTCTTGTCTCAGTTGTCGTTGTCGAATTCGTAATGTTTCCGCCAGACGGCGCTTTAGTACTGTTTTCTTTCGTAGCGTTTTGACGCAAATTTCGCCCATGTGATGTAGTAGGTACAAATAATCTGGGAGTAGGTTTCTTTGCAGATGTCTTATCGTCATGTGTACATTTGTTTTGATTTTCATCTCCTTGGTTAAACTCAACAGGATTTATGTTTGTTGATTTGATAAACCTAAAAAAATGCTTTTGTTCGTCTATTCTGTCTTCGAGTTGATTCGTCATTTTCGTTTTCAACGCTATTTCCTTAATCATATATTGTATTTCTAACTGATATCTCACACAATGCGCACATGATGTTTTTCGTTCCAAGTCTTCATAACAATCCTCCAGTCAGTTAACGTCGTCTCTTTCATTAACTGAAAATTATTCACTGTTATCTATGATATCAGCTTGATGACTAATAGAATTCTCAAAACCAATTTCATTCAGGTTGGAAAGTCTGGCTTTCAAATTCTGAATTTCCTTCTCTTTTTCCTCACAATTACATTTTTGGAGGTTATGTCATCACAGCAATAGTATATTCTAAAACAAGTTGCAGAATGAGCTCATATTCCAACACGAATGCGAAGGGGGTACACCTTCAGAGGTTATAGAAAAACATTTAAAACAATGTTTTCCTGGTCGATCATTCATAATTGACGAACTCAAACAGAGAGCAGGGGGTACTAGTATGTCATTCAAGGTAGGTGGCGATTTAGATTTAATTGATGACCTGTACGACGGTGGAAATTGGCCAAGTGGAGTAACGGTACGTCGTTTTTTCTTTCGACGATACGCAGGAAAAGTTGACTAAAGATTCCTCGTTTTATACTGTTTCAAACATTTTTTATGAATGATGAAGAAATTGACATTGCCTGTGTTACCGAACACTGGCTCTCAAAGGAATTAATTGAAATTGTAAACATCCAAAATTACCGACTGGTCAGTTCGTTCTGTCGTCGTGAGTCATGCTATGGTGGCGCCGCAATATTTGTTAGAGAAGGACTGCCCTGCATTGAACTTCAGCACATAAAATCGATAAGTGTAGAGAAAACTATCGAAATAGCAGCAGTCAGATTACCATCTATAAAAATCATCATGATCGCTCTGTATAGGCCGCCGTCGGGAGATTTTTCTGTTTTCACGTCTGTGCTTGCTCAGGTGCTGAGTGGTTGTTTTGAAGATTCAACCGGTAATTTAATGTTTATTGGAGATTTCAATGTGGATGTTGTTAAGCCATCTGTACAACGAACCGAGCTATTCGGAATGTTTGGCCTTGATCATGTCTTTACGGAACCATCTCGCGTTAGTAAGTCCACGAGTAGCTGCATAGATAACGTCTACACTAATATTTCAAAAAATAACTATCACAAAAAATTTTGCGAGCATTTCATCTCAGATCATAAAGCACAAATATTGAAGATAACCGATCCCACGTTGCCTGAAATGAAACAAAAATCTAATTTTAAATATGTGAGGCAAATTAATGAAAAGAACATAAACCAATTTATTTCACATGTGAAAGAATACAAATGGGAACTCCTGAATAACACAGATGCTGAGTTGCAGTTCAATTCATTTTAGGATGTTCTGTTGGACTTGTTTCATCTTTCTTGCCCTGAAAAGAAACTGAGAATTAAAAATGTGAAAACATATAAATATTCTTCGGACATAAAGATAATGAAAAATAAAGTAGAAGCAGCAAGAACCATTTTTGAAATTAAAAGAGATGAATACTCTGAGAGACTTTTCAATGAGCTGAAAAAAATGTTAAAGAACAAAATAGTGGAAAAAGTAAGATCAAAAAACGCAAAAAAAATAACCATCTGAAAATAAAATCCAGGCTATGCGGTCCATGATTAAACAGGAAACTGGGAAAAGGAAGATACATTCTTTGGCTGACGATATGAATGCGCAAAACATCAATACATATTTCTCTTCAGTCGGAGAGCGCATTCGGGAACAGGTTCGGCCATCACCTGAGCTATCACATCAACTGTTGCAGAATGCAACTTCAGGTTCTATATTTCTAGCACCAATCACAGAGGATGAACTACTGAACGTGACCAAAAAACTGAAAAATAAGGGCACCAAAGACATATATGGCTTTTCTATGTCACTACTGAGGGATATTGTTCCATTTATCACAGGAGATTTATGTAAAGTTTTCAATGATTGCATCGACCAAGAAATATTTCCTAAGAAATTAAAAGTTGCCCTTATAACACCCATACCCAAGGAAGGTAGTTCCTTAAATTGTTCAAATTATAGACCGATTTCCATCTTGCCTGCATTGTCTAAGATTTTCGAATCTATACTGAAAAATCGTCTCGTGGATTACCTCGAACAGCAGTCCCTTATCCAAAGCTCTCAGCACGGCTTCAGACAAAAGAAATCAACCATTACAGCAATGGTTGATATATTAGAGACAGTTTTCGAATCTTTTAATAACCGTGAAGATGCAGAGTTGGTGTGGGTAGATTTAAGTAAGGCGTTCGACAGTGTTTGCCACGAGATCTTACTGAGCAAACTCTCTCATTATGGCGTCAGAGGCAAGGTTTTGAATATCATCAGATCCTATTTGAGTGATAGATTTCAGGCAGTGGAGTGGAATGATGTCGTTACCGACATGGAGTCGATCAAGATTGGGGTTCCTCAGGGGTCAATTCTTGGACCTGTGCTCTTTATTGTTTTTATAAATGACCTGCATAAAAATTTAGCCGCAGATAAAATATGCACTTATGCCGACAATACAGCGTTCCTAAATTGCTCCAAAAACCGCCATGATCTAGAAGTTCGATCAGAAAAATCTATCGAGGACGCTCAAAACTGGTTTCGAGCAAACGGCCTTCTCTCAATGCTGAGAAAATGCACAGTTTGATCTTCACTAATAGAGAACATAATAACAAATCTCTCTCATACCTAGGAGTAACTTTCCAGTCCACATTATGCTGGAAGAATCACATCGAAGAACTAAGTAGAAAATTGTCATCTTCCATCTTCTTAATAAGGAGAATAAGAAAAATAGCTAATACGGAAGCAGCTAAACTCACATATAATTCTACTTTCCACAACAGGATGATGTATGGAATCATCGTGTGGGGGCAGAGTGGTGCTGCAGAGAAGATCCTCCTGAAACAGAAAGAAGCCATAAGAGCCATATATGGAATGAAAAAAACTGATAGCTATAGAGAGGTGTTCAAAAAAGAGGGCATACTTACCACGGTTTCTGTCTTCATACTCACATGTTTGAAATATGTCCATCAACGTCAACACAAATTTCTCACAAACTCCCACTTCCACGGCTATGATACACGTGAGAAAGCGAACTTCACCCTTCCATATGACAGGCTGAATAAAACGCAACAGGGCTTAAATTATACTTGCTTGAAGCTCTACAATAAACTACCTGAGAGCCTGAGGAAGTTGAGTGCGGTTGGGTTCCATATATATATATATGTATATATATATATATATATTTATTTATTTATTTATTTATTTATTCAATGAACGGTACAACACCTTTACAAAAAATTATAATATACATACTAAAAACCTTAAAATTATCAATTAGTTTTAGAAATCATAACAGTGTACAGAAAAAACAACAATTCTAGATCACAAAGTAATCAGACGCCTCAGATCTCCCCGCAATCCCGAGACCGAGCGATGAAATATGTCGACACCCAAGGAATCCACGACATTGGTGTTCCGCATCATTCTCGAAACCGGGGAATGAAAACAGTAATTCGTTCTCGATAATGCGGGTCTAAACAGATCAAATCTACGGACTGGTCTTGGGGGAATATAAAAATTGAACCGTGATAACAGCTCGGGAGAATACAAAAGACCTCGAATGAGTTTGGATACAAAGATGATATCCGAATGGAGTCTTCTCGTTTTTAAAGATATTAGCCCAACCTGGTCGCGCATCCGACTTGCTGAGAATGTCTCGATAGAAAATGTTCCTTCTCTTATGGACATATACCTAAGGAATTTATTTTGTACCCTCTCAAGAAGAAGGCTGTCCACGGATTTGTAGGGGGACCAAACAACTGATGCGAACTCCAAGATTGGTCTTACTAGAGCGACATAGAGGTATTGAAGCGTTCCGCTGCTGAAATCTTTGGTGTTTCTTAGTACAAATCCCAGAGTCTTCAGAGATGCCGCTGAAATGGCCTGGATATGCGGTCTGAAAGATAACTCACTGTCATATGAAATACCTAAGTCCTTAATTACATGTGTTCTCTCAATGAGATTGCCCCCAATGGAATAGTTCACGCATATAGGACTATCTAGGCGAGAAATAGTCATGAATTGACATTTTTTTATGTTGATTGTTAAGCCGTTGGACGCACACCACCCCTCCACCTCCCGCAGATCAGACTCCAATCTCGCAACGTCCGCCAAAGACTTTACTGGAGTGAAAAGCTTCAGATCATCAGCAAATAGCAGAAATCTGACAGAGCGGATGACAAGTTTTATATCATTTATGAAAATCAAGAATAACAATGGCCCCAGGTGACTCCCCTGCGGAACGCCAGACGTCACGGGAACCGGAAATGAAAGCGTGCTACCTATTTTCACGTACTGAACTCTGCCCGCGAGATAAGAACCCAACCACGAATAAAATCTCCCGTGAAAACCAAACTTCCTCAGTTTCCTCCCAAGCATCGAATGTGGCACACTGTCGAATGCCTTAGCCAAATCGGTATATACTACTTCGACTTGCCAATGATCTTCCAAAGCCTCAAGAACGAACTGGACGAAGGTAAGCAGATTGGTCTCGACACTTCTACCTTGAAAAAACCCGTGCTGCTCAGGAATGATTTTATCGTATATCCGAGACTTTATATGCTCATGAATAATAGATTCAAATAACTTAGGGATGACACTGAGTATAGTTATTGGCCTATAGTTGAGAATATCCTCTCTAGAACCCGACTTGTAAACAGGCTTGACATACCCAGACTTCCAAAACTTCGGAAAAATTCCATCATTCAAGGATTTGTTGAATAAAATTTGAAGCGGTAGAGCAATGGAGTGTTTACATTTCTTCAAGAATAACACGGGAATTTCATCGGGTCCAGATCCCTTGTTCACATCGAGAGATTCAATGCGATCCAACACATGCTCAACATGAATCACCGGTACCGCAATCATGTCCCCAACCTCGCGAGACGAGTCATCAGTGGCGTCAACAGAAGCGTTATCACCACTCAGACCGTAAACCGATTGAAAGAATCTACCGAAAGCGTCAGCTATCTCTTTCTCACTCTGAAAATGATCATCACCATGATACAATACGTTTGGTAAACCATTATCGCATTTCCTAGCATTTATAAAATTCCAAAATTTTTTAGGATTTCCGCGAATAGATTCCTCGCTCTCTTTCACGAAATTATCGTAACACTCTTTAGTCAAATTCTTACACTGAGATCTGAGGCTACAAAATTGCATGTAATCGTCCCATGAATTTGACATTTTATATCTCTTGTGTGCTAACTTTTTTCGGACAATTAAATCTTTCAGCTCACATGAAAACCACTTGGGAAAATACGACAATTTGATTTTAATTTTGGGAACAAACTTTTCTACAGCCTCGTATATTAGGGTGTAAAAAGCTTCAACCTGAGAGTCGACACCCGCTTCAGCTGCCCCGAGTCTGGCGGTCCAATCTATGGAAGACAAGTATTCATCAAGATGCTCATAATTTGCTGTCTTAAAATTAAAAGATAAGAAATCATCATTTCTTCTGAACGAGTGATTCGTAGGAATTCTGAAGGAAAGTGCGGGATGGTGAACATCCAACTTCGACAGGACATCAAGAGCCGCATTAACTCTCACAAATTCGGAACTCGAGAAAACCAAATCTAACATTCTGCCATTTACGTTTAGAATAGAATTGTACTGATAGAGATTAAGGAAACAGAAACATTCAAGTAAGACCTGAGAACGCTGACAAAAACCCGAACTAACAGTCAGAGACGAGTTGTCACTAGACCAAAAAGTATTTGGAAGGTTATAGTCACCCACAATATACACTTCATCAGGTCCAAATTGATCAACAGCTGCCTCTATGTTTTCACAGTGGTATTCGTATGAATCAAGTGTCGCCAGGGGTGGCAAATACGATGTAACGAACAGAATCCTCCGACAACCGATCGTTACGACAACCGAAATATCTTCGACCGATATCCGCACACGGGGCACGCACTGAGCAGGGAAAATCTTTTTTACAGCTATCATACAACCACCTCCTTTTGTTTTCTCACTGGTTGATGCAGATCGATCAGTCCTATAAACATTGTACATCATCAGCTGCAGTTCCAAGTCACTAATCGAGTCGTCTAACCAAGTTTCGGTGATCAAAATGATATCATAAGATGACACCTGCACGTTCTGCATGAAATCTACTAACTTAGTACGCAAACCTCTGACATTTTGATAATATACAGTCAGATAATCAGACTTTATAGATCGGACTGACCCCGCTGAGCGCCTGTTGGCTTCCGATGATTTTTTGATAGAGAAACAATTTTTGGATTTCCTCGCATATATCGTATTGTTATGTCTTGTTCACCTCTGGATTTTCTACTCTCAAGCTCCTGTCGTAACCGCGACAAATGTTCTCTTTGTTTCAAAGTGAGGTCGGCCTTCACTCGGACTGGTTCGAACCGACTCTTGCCTCTCAGGATCTTAAGAGCATCCTCAGAATCTCTCAGGGACACCTTGATGGATAAGAGGCCGTCATCCCTGCTCCCGCCAACTCGCGTGGCACGGACAACCTTGATCTCCGGAAACACCTTCGACACTATGTCCTGCACTAATTTATTGTCCTCCCGGGCCGGTCCGGTCACCGAGACACCGTAAAACATCACGTTTTTAGACCGAGTCTTGCGATCATCCAGCTCTGAATAGAATTCCTCTGCCGTGTAAACCGCGCTGGCGCCCTCAGATGGTCGAGTAGCTGATTCAAGTCCAGCAACAGTTTGCTGTAGTACCGAAATTTGCTTCTCCTGATTAGCAAGTTTGGCAGACATAACTTTCATCTCCCTCTTGAGGTCGAGTATCTGACTCAGATACCTTTCCTCGATGTCCCTTTTGAAACCATCAAACTGCTCCTGAAACAACCGTTGCAGACGTCCATAAAGAAGATCAGCTTCAGCTGTTGGCTGCGCTTGTCCACAACACAATATAACCCCATCAGGTCCGATTGCTCCAGCCTTACTGGAACAGTTCGGGTGAAAATGGGTACCACATCCAACACAAGTGACCGAATCCACAACCTTCCTCTTGCAATGGCCACACTTATTTTCAATATCGGACGGCATCGTTAATGAAATTGACTGGATTTTCGTGGACAGTAAAAACAAGTCACGATAACACGAATGCAGTGATTCAACGGAAGTGTTCAAAATCAAACCGACTCACACCCTCAAAATTAATAAACGGGTTAAGACGAATAAATCGGGTGGTGTATGGCACGCTTAAGAACTCTACAAGATTCAACAACAACTGTGTTACCGATAAGAATGATAACTGTCCGTTATCAGCTCGGGAAGTTACTCGGCAATAACAGGAACAAAAAACAAAACTTGCGTGCAGAATTTGTCGATTTTTAGACAACTGGAGAAACTACACATCCAGGCACCAAGGGTAAATCCCACAAATATTAATTCGCACTATAACCGGGTAAATAAGCAACAATAATCAGGAACCGATATTGGGCGAGTGCTATCAGCTAAAGCGTAACATACGCATATATATATATATATATATATATATATATATATATATATATATATATATATATATATATATATATATATATATATATAAAATAGGTTTAGGAAGGTTTTCGAGAATCTCGGTCTTATCAAGGTAAGTAATACACTTCTATATCATTCCGAGCTTTCGGTAATGTTTATTACCTTTTTCAAGGAGCTGTAACAAATATAAAACTAAATGTTACAAAGGGTATAGAGTACATTATCGACAAGAGTACATACATATATATTATCCTCCAAGACAAATTCTACTCTCACTAGAATTTCCTTCGAACAATAAAACTGAATAAAATTTACTGACTTTTCTTTCTTCTGTATTGAATTAATTTCATCTAACATCAGGCTGGTGAAAATCTTGACATTATTGATAGTTGAATTGTGTGTCACTCTATGACTTGAAATAGTTCTAACTTTCATTTTACGGGTCTGACGTATGTATAGGGATGGTACGAATAGGTTTTTTTGAAAGTTCTATCAGATAGCAATATATATTGTTAAGGTGGCTGGTGTCTTGTTTGGAGTTCACAGTGTTTTCTGTAGTGTTAATAGCTATCATTTCAAGGAAGAGTCTTTTATTGTAATTGGATTCTCTGTATAAAATTTTTACATTATCATAGTTCATTCTGTGATTGTAATGTATGGCTAGAGAACAAGTTTTCATGTCTCGTCTTGTGTCACTTTTATGTAACTCGGGTTTTGATCCAATTAGAGGTCTGTTCTATGTAGGTCTTGTCACAAACTTCACAAGGTATGCTGTAAACGACCTTAGATTCGTACTCTTTCTTTTCCTTGTCCTTCAGTCTACTAAAAACCAATGTATTTAAGGTATGTCTCATAGATTTAACTATTCTGATATATCTCTGGTCTTGAAAATTATGTGAGATCTTATTAGTCAGTCCTGGCAAGTATGGTGTAGTAGTGTATGTTGGGATGATGAGTTCATCTTCTTCATTTACATCAGTGTCAATGTTGGTAATTAGTGGTGGAGAAGCCGAGTTGTAGAGTATCCTATTGAGTAATTTTTTGGGATACCCGTTAGTAAGTAACAGGTTTCGGAGGTTGCGGAGGCTTTCAACCAGGTAAGAGGGATGTGTCAATTTAGTTATTCTGTTCTTCATACCTTTTATCAGATTTATTTTCATGTTGTAAGGGTGGTTAGACTTGTAGTGGAGATATCTACCTGAGCTATTAGGTTTTTTATACCATTCAGTAGTTAATTTTCCTTCTATTCTTTTCACTTTCATATCTAGGAAGGGGAGACAATTTCCTTGTTCTTCTTCGGATGTGAATTGTAAGTAAGTATTGTAGTTATTGAAAATATTAAGGGTTATGTTTATAAAACCTTCTGGTATCATGCATATGATATCATCTACATATTTTTTTAAAAAAGGAACTTGGAAAGGTAACTCTGGTATCACGGTGTCTAGTAAGTCATCCATCACATACTGAGCCAATATAGGTGGTAGTTTGGCTCCCATTGGAGTGCCTATAATTTGTTTGTAATAATGGTCTTCAAAAGTGAAATAGGTATTCTCGAACATAAATAGGATTAAATCAGTTAGTTGTTTTTTTGTCATTTTTGTGTGTGATGCTATTTCATTCCAATGTTTTGTAATACTTTGTAACGCCAGTTCTGTGGTTATGTTGGTGAATAAGGATACCACAGCAAGACTAACTAGTACATAGCCAGGAGGATATTCAAAATTGTTGATAAATTCAGAGAAGAAAAAAGAGTCTTTCACATAGTAATTGTTATGTTTGTTGTATGATACCGTGAGTAAATCTGTAGTGTATTGAGCGATTAGGCAGGTAGGTGAATCTATGGAAGAGATTATAGGTCTAAGTGATAGTTGAGGTTTATGGATTTTAGGTAGTCCATAAAATTTTGGAGTTTTCGAGTTATAAATAGTATGTTGTTTAATCATACCTGAGTCATCTTGTATTTTCTTTTTTAAGGTAGTCATTAATTTATTGGCCTTTTGTTGAATAGTATTAGTGGGGTCTCTAGGTATTCTTTTATAATGAACTTCATCTGTTAAAAGTTCTCTTGCCAAGTTTTTGTAATCACTGTTCTTCATTAGGACGGTGACATTTCCTTTATCTGACCTGGTAACTAGTAATTCGTCATGATTTTTAAGGAAAATTTTATTTTTATTCAATAATCTCCTGCAGGGGTCTGGTATCGTGTGGTGAGAGATCATATAGTTAGTAACAGCATTAACCGCTCTGGCTGTGAACACATTTCTCGTTATAGAAGGGGTTAATGTGGCGATGTTTTCAATATCAGCTAACAAACCTGGTAAGTGGATCTCTTCTTTTGTTGGTAGCATATTGAACTTGGGACCTAGTGACAACAAAGTACGAACCTCATCAGGCACTGCCATTCCTGAGATGTTCTTTAACCAACTATCTGGTACTTTTATGGAATGTAATTGTTCTCTTTCCAATCTGATGAATTTTCTAACATTGACTTCTCTGATTGAGTGGAATTTTCTGTTATAAGACACCCTAATTTTACTCTGAAAATTTAAAACTACTAATTCACCTACTATTGGTAATAAATGATTCTTAAGTAAGGATATTTCTTTTTCTATTCTGACAATGCTATCTATAGTGATAGAAATCTCAAAATTAAGAAGGTTGTTTACCAATCTACTGTTGAAAACGTAGACTTTATTTCTAATATTGCCTGTACTATCTGCTAGAAGTTGTTCAATTCCTTTAATGTTGTTAGTTAGATGTTTTGGTTTTATGCCAGTTGATCGGCATCTTAGTAAGAAAGCTCTTCTATTATGTAAAGAGGCAAGTCGAGAATTAGCTCTAGCCCAACGTTTAAATTGCTGCATGGCTGCCAATCCATGAGTAATCCATTGTAAAATCCCATGTTGTAACTATAATGGATAAATTATCTTTTATTGACCGTAATATATGAAATAGGTTCAGGAAGGTTTTTGGGAATCTCGGTCTTATCAAGGTAAGTAATACACTTCTATATCATTCCGAGCTTTCGGTAATGTTTATTACCTTTTTCAAGGAGCTGTAACAAATATAAAACTAAATGTTACAAAGGGTATAGAGTACATTATCGACAAGAGTACATACATATAATGTGGTTTTTCCTTAAGTTGTATTAGAATCAAGTTATTATCCTCCAAGACAAATTCTACTCTCACTAGAATCTCCTTCGAACAATAAAACTGAATAAAATTTACTGACTTTTCTTTTTTCTGTATTGAATTAATTTCATCTAACATCAGGCTGGTGAAAATCTTGACATTATTGATAGTTGAATTGTGTGTCACTCTATGACTTGAAATATTTCTAACTTTCATTTTACGGGTCTGACGGATGTATAGGGGTGGTACGAATAGGTTTTTTTTCAAAGTTCTATCAGATAGCAATATATATTGTTAAGGTGGCTGGTGTCTTGTTTGGAGTTCACAGTGTTTTCTGTAGTGTTAATAGCCATCATTTCAAGGAAGAGTCTTTTATTGTAATTGGATTCTCTGTATAAAATTTTTACATTATCATAGTTCATTCTGTGATCGTTGGTATTGCAATGTATGGCTAGAGAACAAGTTTTCATGTCTCGTCTTGTGTCACTTTTATGTGATGTGACTCGGGTTTTGATCCAATTAGAGGTCTGTCATATGGGGCACGTAGAATAATAGTGGACCAAGTCCACTCAAGGTTAATTCGAGATATCGATAGTTATGTGAAATACCGTTTAAAAAATTCAAAGAAAGATTAACTATTATGGAATTAAGTTCATTCATGGAGGAATATAAGTCACTTAAGATGGGCTAATAAAAAATTGGGACAAACATCAATCAACTTTATTTTTCGCAAAAAACATTTTATTTTTGGACTTGGTCCATTATTACAATGAATTTTCGAAATTTTCACGTTAGACGAATTGTATTTCGTCACTAGATGATCGATCTTCGTCATTGTTTACTGATAATAATCTGGTTGCCACTTCTACTGGTAGGCTGCGGTAAAAGTGATGGTAAATTGGAGGAATATGTGGTAATAAATCTAACATGTCTTTTTTCTTCGCAGCTGAGACAGTTTTTCTTGATGGATGAAGTAGATCCTGATAAATTGCAGAAAAGTTACTCAAAGGTCTACCTCTTGTTTTTTTAGATAAATCGACCTCATAGAAGTCGAAGTCTGGATTAAGAGTTTCTTTAAACTGAGCCATCTCATGTTGAGTCAATTGAAACTATAACCGCAAATGGTTTTTTTCCTGTTGACAAGTCCTTTTTCCAAATTCTTGGTGCTCAAGAAGTTTTGATGCTTCATTTAAATGACCTTGAACTGTGGTGCTTTGTTCTTCGACATTTTGATGATGTCGATCCATTGGGAAGGTCTGTGAATTTGGCCAGTTCTGCGGGCTGCTTTTTCAATTATTCCAAACTCACCATCATTGTGAAGATAGGACTGTCCCGATACCAAGAATTTGTGATCGATGGTTTCGATAGCTGTATCTTTGTTTTGCACTAGCTTTAAGGAGTGAAAGGCTTGCTTTTATGTTTCTATTTTGTCCTGTGCATGAGTCTGAGTAAGCTATCTCATGTTTGAAAGGAGCAGCATTTTCTTTCAAATGTTTAACAAAACATGTTGATATATCTTGTGAACCCCGTCCACCCTCAGTTTCATCCCATACGTACATATATCCTGTGTTATTATTTGAGCTGGGTATACCTTAGTTATATAGGTACGAATTCCACTTGTGAAGAGCCACGGACACAGTCAACTTTGGAAAAGGGAGAGCTTTCTGTAAATCATAGGTTAATATACGTAGGTATTCCCATCTGCTTTTTATGTATCATTCCTCAGACTACTTCTTGCCGATTCTGCCTTCCTCTGATGTAATTCTCGTTGAATATCTAGATTTTTTATCTCATTTATATCATGAGCAGCCTTAAATTTCAGGTTAAGTTCATCGCATAACCTACATGAATCCTGGTTTGGGTGTTTGAAGTGCAAATTGAATTTAATATTGAATACGTGATAATCAAATTAAAATTTTTTCGCCTCATTTTCACAATATTCTTTGTACAGGTCATATAATCTTTGATCAGCCATATAATATCTCGGAAAAAGTATGGCCATTAGCTTCAGGAAAAGTAATTATTCTATTCGAATATTTCCATACTCCCGTAGGTGAAATTGTCAGCATTGAAAGCTGTTATTTGCATCTTATAACTTCTGTTGAATACAATTTTTCACACTAATTATTGTTGTGGGGCAACAAATGTTGTTTGTTTTTTTAGACTTACTTTTTTGTCGTAATGTTAAGCTAATTCAAGATAACTGTTTGGCAGAGACTTTAACTGCGAAAATAATGAAATTGTGAAACACAAATCTTTACAAGCATATTATTGAATATTAGAAACAACCCATTTTTCCTCGTTTTGTCAAATGGGTATTTGTTTAAAATATTGTTCCCTATATCAGTATTGTAATGAACTGATTACAGCGTTGTTTTCAGTTAATTTTTCGATTTGTGGTTGTCAGTACAGATCTCCGATCCTATATAAATCAAATCAAATCGAGATACAATACAAAAGTCACTTATCTGAATCATTATCTGAATTTCAAGAGTATTGCTAAAAGTTTGACTAAAACAGAGGAAATATCGTCCAAAACTCGTGGCATAAAGCAATTCTAACAGTCATGCGTTCGAAAACTCGCTCCTCGAATTTCGCATTAGTGTTGGAATAGGAGTCAATTCTGCAACTTGTTTCAGAATATATCACTTACATTTCTTATTCCTTTTTTATCAAATTTTTCGATACATTTTAACATGTTCTTTCGTTACCAGGATAAACTAGTTCAACAAATTTTTTCAAAGGTAGGAGCGTGAACCAGAAAAAATCAAAATGAGAAGAAATGCCAATAGATTCGAATGGTCAAAAAAAAAATGATCGGCGACTTGAAGTGGTACTGATCGAGCTGTACATTCGAGATTTTCCCGAAAAGTTCATAATTAGTAATAGTTTACAATTGAAATAATATGTGATATATACCAACAATAAAATACAATAAAATTTTTATAATGTTGTATATTCTAGGTCTTATGTTCCTTTAATAATTGTTTCTCTCATGAAAAATTGGCAGTCTGTCAACTTGTTACAACAAGAATACCTATATTTCCTTCTCTTCTGAAGAATTGGTATGTATATAATATATACAAAACGGGAAGAAACAAATTGTTATTGCGGATTTCTTCCAACAAACTCTATCCGTGTATATGCCGCGAACAACGCAATGATAGTTTTAAAGTCATTTTGCTATGAAGGGGAAAATTGCAAATGTAGGAATATTCTGAAACAAAGTTTCAACCCAAGTTTGTTGTGTATTCTCTTTCTAGAGGTCATTCTATCTCCGAGATACTTAAAGTCAGTAGCTACCTTGTAGGTTTCATTATTCAATTGAACTATGTATAAGTAGCTTATGAGGGGTTTCACAGAAACCCAGAATGCATGGAAAATACAAATACAAATACAAAAAAATGATATACTATCATGGATCACTTCCCAGACGGCACCCTATATTCCCGGAATATTCCTCCAATCTGCCATTAAGCCAAAAGATATTGCAATATGCGAGGCATATGCCAGATATATATCAAATATATCTGCTCTCAAAAAAATATTCCAAATATATGCCATCCCAGATATGTCTGGTATATGCTATGGGAATATCTATATGATATGCGTTTAGAATATTATTCAATAGTATTTATTGGTATATATACATGAATCTTCATGGAATATTATAAACGTTACAAAACCATTTTTGAACGATAATTTTTTAAAGTGTAGGTACTACCACTACCTCGATTTTGCTTCTGTTCCGAACTCATCAATAATTGATGAGTTTGTTATTTTCCAGTAAACTGTTAAAGAACTACAAACTTTCTATATAGATTATATTTTCGAGGAATCGCAGTTATCATCAAGTTAGTTATAGTTGGATTCAAGTTAAAAAATAACACTTTCATTCGCTTAATAATTTGATCTTATTTATTAAACTGAGTAAACAATGGAATCAATGATTTGTAATTTATTTATATGATTGATACAATGAAATGAAAGAGCAGGCAACAAATTAAACGTTTTTATTTGTGAAAAATGGACATGCTATACTATATCGTATATCGACTGAGAGTCGAGTGACTTTTTAAATAATTGAAATGTTCGATGAAACAGAAAAAGAGGTCCATTATGATTTTGATCTTATAGGAAAGAGATCAAATATATATTTTCAATAAATGGAAAAACAATATATGATATTCGAGCAGATATATGAAAAGGTCGTAGACAAGTTGTCAAAAATCATATATGATAATCAAATATTAGTCAGCAGAGGTGAGAGTAGCTTATTCCACTGGACGATCGAATCACTTTTGCTCATATTTTTGTTTCCATGAAGCTGCCATGTGGTGACAGAGATGTCTGGAACTTAGAATCTTTCTAGTTCAACTTAATACTTCTTGCTTTTCATTGAACCAAATACATTGCATTTCAAACATTTCAGAGCCATTGTAGGTTGAGGAAGTTATGTGGCCACTTCGAACCATATTTTCGCCCTTTCTAGATATTTCCTTGAATTTTATCAAAATATCTGACAGAAATACCAATGACATTATTTCTTTACAGGAATAAAAATACTCCTTTATAAATAAAAAAATTAACTATTTTCCGGCCTCTCCCATTTCTAACTCCTGCAATTTCGTTCCCTGAATTTACCGATAAGAATATCAAATTTCGATTTGACTTTTTCTTATGGATGTAAACATTACGTCACGACGTTTTCAGTCAAAATATTCATATTTTTGTTTTGTGGTCTTGGATTAAGGTTATTTGTGTTCTGTGGTTAGTGGTTAGTAGCAGTTTGGCGTTCCAAAATGGTCGTCATGTTGAGATCAAAGATGTTATTGTTTGAGTATTATGTGCAGCCAAGCACATGATAAAAGATCAGACAGACAGACAAGAGCATGAATATCAAATCGGCATTGGTAGGTACTCTTATATTTGGAATGCTTGAAAAAGGTTTGTCAGTTCTTTATCTTTGGTTATGTATATTTACGTTTTTTTCAGGTCAAAGAAATGAGGACTTAACAGTGAGGAAGTGATAGAAAGGATATTTCCTATATTTTTGTTGGGTTGGGAGAAGGCAAAAACAAACTTTTCATCCCTAATAAAATTGTGCAATGTTCTCAAAGGTATAGTATAAATAATTTCAGTGATCATGAAATCCATAATTAAGTTTTATTAATATTTTCAGAGGTTCTTAAGCAGAATGAAAATACTAAATTTGTTACCAAAATTTTGCTTTCAATCCAAACGTAACAACTACAAGAGCATGAGTGGATTATCATTTCAGGTGTAAGTCTCAGCCGAGCTGAACAGGTCGAAAATGTTAGTGGAATTGTTACAGATTCAGACGCAAAACAGGTTTTCTGAGATACTCATCAAAAAGAGGGATCGCAGGCATATATCATCATCTTCAAGAAGGAAGGTTGGTAATCCATAGGTTTCGTCAAGTGGCTTTTGCAAGTCCGAATTGCTCATGCGCGAATAACGTCATTCGTGAATTTTGTTGCCAAGTTGTGCAAAAGCTATTTCTTTGGAGTCAGATGAGACGTAATACGTTATTATACATAGAAACATTTTGAGGTATTTCCGTTTCAATGAATGAGTATTGATTAACGAATTCTTTTTAAAAATTAAGAATGGAAATAGAGTTAACAACTATTGTCCCTATTTATTATTCAGACGATTCACGCTGAGTTGAAGATTTACTTCATATTTAATAAATTCATCTGAGTCTGAATTTTATAGTTTATAGTGTTTAAAGTTATCTTGAAAAACAATCCTTTCCAATTTATCGAATAAATAGGCCGTTGAATTTAAGGGCAAATTACGTTGTCAAATAATTGATTCCTGAACTATTCTTTGAACACCTGAATAATCAACCGATCTGGCAACATAGCTGCCGATTGAACGGACCGCCCGCAGCTCACTTGACGAAACCTATGGATTACCGGAAGGCTGCCTCGATATAAAATGCCAACACTGCCTATTAAAATTCAAAGTAAGTTTATAAATATCAAACAATTCTAGAACAGACTTCCACTATTACTAGAGCAGTAGACGGCCTCTTATCTTGAAAATCTTAGAATCACTGTTTTTTTCAGGGCCAAATCTGCTAGTTGAGAGAAAGCCAGATCAAAAAAACTTGCTCTGAAATGAGTGAAAGAAAAAGGCGAGGAAGACCAAAATCTACCTGAGAGACCGAGAGAATGGGTGTGGACAGAAGGGGATGGAGACTGGGAACCGGAAATCCGTAGGATCTATGATATATCTACATATATCAGCACCCCAGATGTAAAGTGTGCTAAGTCACAATATCAAAATTAGACAAGAGATTATTCAGTTCGATCATTGTTTCAAAGAATGTGTTCTGCCATTATTTGGCGACTTCATATACCTAGGGAGTCAAAAATGTGTTCCACTAGCTAGAATTTACTAATGTGAATCCAATATTGTAGATAGTTCGTGTCTGAAAAAATGTGACTTAACACACTTTACCTCTGAGGTGCGGATATAGATATAACGTCGGTTTCACAAAACTTTGTTTGTACGATTAAATTACTCAAAACGTGTGATTCGATTGGTTCGATTTACGTGAGGTTTTTAATTGCACAATTAAAGTTTTGTGCTAGTTCACAAACCAAATAATTGAAGTTCACAGTTCAAGATTTATACCATTTAAAATATTACCTCATTGTGTTTTCCCTATTTTTTAGTTTAATTCATCAAATGTTAATTTTTACTTATTCTTAGTTCATATGCCTTGTATTGTTTTGTAAAATACCTAGTTGATTTATATTTATATTTTTACTTTATGTTCATTTTTATAATTTAATGTGATAATTTTGTTAATTATTGTTATTGTACAAAATATTCTTAAAACTGTAATAAATTTTTTTGAAACAATCGAATCAATGCATTATTATTTAGTACCGCTACAAAAATTTACATATATTTAAATATATACAAAGATATTACCAGCATATGGCATGGACAAATCAGGAGATAAAAAGATATTGCCAGCATATATGTAAGGGAGATATTCATAGATGAATCTGTATGGCATAATCCATAGAAATATTATTGAAGATCATGGGATATTCCTGGCAGATGTTTCATGGTGACCTTGGATATTCCTGATATCTGCCAGGCTTATGCCGTGGGAGATTTGGAATATGTTTGGAATATCTCAATATGCCAGCGGTATATTCATTGAATATGCATGGAATATTTCTGTGCCGTCTGGGTTTCCGAAGCTTGCTGAAATTCCTCAACCGAATCCATCATGCTTTCTGTTTTTTGCACAAGAAAATATTTATTTGATGTATCCGTTGTATTAACTTGAACAATACAAACACGGTCGATAGGATAGAGTCTATTATTAAGGATAAAAATAGCATAACTGCGGACATAGACCACGATTATACGGAATCAAGGACTTGATCCAGTTTTACACTGAAAATTTTCAGTTTTGTTTGCTGTATCCAGAAAATGTAATGCAATATCTCGGAAATTAATGATTTTTGGGGTTTGTCCGTATGCCTTATGGAACAGTATTTCATAGTGATTCCATTGAGAAAGAAATCTCGATTTTTGAAAAATGGACTTGGTCCATTATTATTCTGGGCAGCTCATATGTAGGTCTTGTCACAAACTTCACAAGGTATGCTGTAAACGACCTTAGATTCGTACTCTTTCTTTTCCTTGTCCTTCAGTCTACTAAAAACCAATGTATTTAAGGTGTGTCTCATAGATTTAACTATTCTGATATATCTCTGGTCTTGAAAAATATGTGAGATCTTTTTAGTCAGTCCTGGCAAGTATGGTATAGTAGTGTATGTTGGGATGATGAGTTCATCTTCTTCATTTACATCAGTGTCAATGTTGGTAATTAGTGGTGGAGAAGCCGAGTTGTAGAGTATCCTATTGAGTAATTTTTTGGGATACCCGTTAGTAAGTAAAAGGTTTCGGAGGTTGCGGAGGCTTTCAACCAGGTAAGAGGGATGTGTCAATTTAGTTATTCTGTTCTTCATACCTTTTATCAGATTTATTTTCATGTTGTAAGGGTGGTTAGACTTGTAGTGGAGATATCTACCTGAGCTATTAGGTTTTTTATACCATTCAGTTGTTTATTTTCCTTGTATTCTTTTCACTTTCATATCTAGGAAGGGGAGACAATTTCCTTGTTCTTCTTCGGATGTGAATTGTAAGTAAGTATTGTAGTTATTGAAAATATTAAGGGTTATGTTTATAAAACCTTCTGGTATCATGTATATGATATCATCTACATATTTTTCTAAAAAAGGAACTTGGAAAGGTAACTCTGGTATCACGGTGTCTAGTAAGTCATCCATCACATACTGAGCCAATATAGGTGGTAGTTACCTTTCCAAGTTCCTTTTTTAAAAAAATATGTAGATGATATCATATACATGATACTAGAAGGTTTTATAAACATAACCCTTAATATTTTCAATAACTACAATACTTACTTACAATTCACATCCGAAGAAGAACAAGGAAATTGTCTCCCCTTCCTAGATATGAAAGTGAAAAGAATAGAAGGAAAATTAACAACTGAATGGTATAAAAAACCTAATAGCTCAGGTAGATATCTCCACTACAAGTCTAACCACCCTTACAACATGAAAATAAATCTGATAAAAGGTATGAAGAACAGAATAACTAAATTGACACATCCCTCTTACCTGGTTGAAAGCCTCCGCAACCTCCGAAACCTTTTACTTACTAACGGGTATCCCAAAAAATTACTCAATAGGATACTCTACAACCCGGCTTCTCCACCACTAATTACCAACATTGACAGTGATGTAAATGAAGAAGATGAACTAATCATCCCAACATACACTACTATACCATACTTGCCAGGACTGACTAATAAGATCTCACATATTTTTCAAGACCAGAGATATATCAGAATAGTTAAATCTATGAGACACACCTTGAATACATTGGTTTTTAGTAGACTGAAGGACAAGGAAAAGAAAGAGTACGAATCTAAGGTCGTTTACAGCATACCTTGTGAAGTTTGTGACAAGACCTACATATGACAGACCTCTAATTGGATCAAAACCCGAGTCACATCACATAAAAGTGACACAAGACGAGACATGAAAACTTGTTCTCTAGCCATACATTGCAATACCAACGATCACAGAATGAACTATGATAATGTAAAAATTTTATACAGAGAATCCAATTACAATAAAAGACTCTTCCTTGAAATGATGGCTATTAACACTACAGAAAACACTGTGAACTCCAAACAAGACACCAGCCACCTTAACAATATATATTGCTATCTGATAGAACTTTCAAAAAAACCTATTCGTACCACCCCTATACATACGTCAGACCCGTAAAATGAAAGTTAGAACTATTTCAAGTCATAGAGTGACACACAATTCAACTATCAATAATGTCAAGATTTTCACCAGCCTGATGTTAGATGAAATTAATTCAATACAGAAGAAAGAAAAGTCAGTAAATTTTATTCAGTTTTATTGTTCGAAGGAGATTCTAGTGAGAGTAGAATTTGTCTTGGAGGATAATAACTTGATTCTAATACAACTTAAGGAAAAACCACATTATATGTATGTACTCTTGTCGATAATGTACTCTATACCCTTTGTAACATTTAGTTTTATATTTGTTACAGCTCCTTGAAAAAGGTAATAAACATTACCGAAAGCTCGGAATGATATAGAAGTGTATTACTTACCTTGATAAGACCGAGATTCCCAAAAACCTTCCCAAACCTATTTCATATATTACGGTCAATAAAAGATAATTTATCCATTATAGTTACAACATGGGATTTTACAATGACATCAAAATTACTCATGGATTGGCAGCCATGCAGCAATTTAAACGTTGGGCTAGAGCTAATTCTCGACTTGCCTCTTTACATAATAGAAGAGCTTTCTTACTAAGATGCCGATCAACTGGCATAAAACCAAAACATCTAACTAACAACATTAAAGGAATTGAACAACTTCTAGCAGATAGTACAGGCAATATTAGAAATGAAGTCTACGTTTTCAACAGTAGATTGGTAAACAACCTCCTTAATTTTGAGATTTCTATCACTATAGATAGCATTGTCAGAATAGAAAAAGAAATATCCTTACTTAAGAATCATTTATTACCAATAGTAGGTGAATTAGTAGTTTTAAATTTTCAGAGTAAAATAAGGGTGTCTTATAACAGAAAATTCCACTCAATCAGAGAAGTCAATGTTAGAAAATTCATCAGATTGGAAAGAGAACAATTACATTCCATAAAAGTACCAGATAGTTGGTTAAAGAACATCTCAGGAATGGCAGTGCCTGATGAGGTTCGTACTTTGTTGTCACTAGGTCCCAAGTTCAATATGCTACCAACAAAAGAAGAGATCCACTTACCAGGTTTGTTAGCTGATATTGAAAACATCGCCACATTAACCCCTCCTATAACGAGAAATGTGTTCACAGCCAGAGCGGTTAATGCTGTTACTAACTATATGATCTCTCACCACACAATACCAGACCACTGCAGGAGATTATTGAATAAAAATAAAATTTTCCTTAAAAATCATGACGAATTACTAGTTACCAGGTCAGATAAAGGAAATGTCACCGTCCTAATGAAGAACAGTGATTACAAAAACTTGGCAAGAGAACTTTTAACAGATGAAGTTCATTATAAAAGAATACCTAGAGACCCCACTAATATTATTCAACAAAAGGCCAATAAATTAATGACTACCTTAAAAAAGAAAATACAAGATGACTCAGGTATGATTAAACAACATACTATTTATAACTCGAAAACTCCAAAATTTTATGGACTACCTAAAATCCATAAACCTCAACTATCACTTAGACCTATAATCTCTTCCATAGATTCACCTACCTGCCTAATCGCTCAATACACTACAGATTTACTCACGGTATCATACAACAAACATAACAATTACTATGTGAAAGACTCTTTTTTCTTCTCTGAATTTATCAACAATTTTGAATATCCTCCTGGCTATGTACTAGTTAGTCTTGACGTGGTATCCTTATTCACCAACATAACCACAGAACTGGCGTTACAAAGTATTACAAAACATTGGAATGAAATATCATCACACACAAAAATGACAAAAAAACAACTAACTGATTTAATCCTATTTATGTTCGAGAATACCTATTTCACTTTTGAAGACCATTATTACAAACAAATTATAGGCACTCCAATGGGAGCCAAACTACCACCTATATTAGCTCAGTATGTGATGGATGACTTACTAGACACCGTGATACCAGAGTTACCTTTCCAAGTTCCTTTTTTAAAAAAATATGTAGATGATATCATATGCATGATACCAGAAGGTTTTATAAACATAACCCTTAATATTTTCAATAACTACAATACTTACTTACAATTCACATCCGAAGAAGAACAAGGAAATTGTCTCCCCTTCCTAGATATGAAAGTGAAAAGAATAGAAGGAAAATTAACAACTGAATGGTATAAAAAACCTAATAGCTCAGGTAGATATCTCCACTACAAATCTAACCACCCTTACAACATGAAAATAAATCTGATAAAAGGTATGAAGAACAGAATAACTAAATTGACACATCCCTCTTACCTGGTTGAAAGCCTCCGCAACCTCCGAAACCTGTTACTTACTAACGGGTATCCCAAAAAATTACTCAATAGGATACTCTACAACTCGGCTTCTCAACCACTAATTACCAACATTGACACTGATGTAAATGAAGAAGATGAACTCATCATCCCAACATACACTACTATACCATACTTGCCAGGACTGACTAATAAGATCTCACATATTTTTCAAGACCAGAGATATATCAGAATAGTTAAATCTATGAGACACACCTTAAATACATTAGTTTTTAGTAGACTGAAGGACAAGGAAAAGAAAGAGTACGAATCTAACGTCGTTTACAGCATACCTTGTGAAGTTTGTGACAAGACCTACATAGGACAGACCTCTAATTGGATCAAAACCCGAGTCACATCACATAAAAGTGACACAAGACGAGACATGAAAACTTGTTCTCTAGCCATACATTGCAATACCAACGATCACAGAATGAACTATGATAATGTAAAAATTTTATACAGAGAATCCAATTACAATAAAAGACTCTTCCTTGAAATGATGGCTATCAACACTACAGAAAACACTGTGAACTCCAAACAAGACACCAGCCACCTTAACAATATATATTGCTATCTGATAGAACTTTGAAAAAAACCTATTCGTACCACCCCTATACATACGTCAGATCCGTAAAATGAAAGTTAGAACTATTTCAAGTCATAGAGTGACACACAATTCAACTATCAATAATGTCAAGATTTTCACCAGCCTGATGTTAGATGAAATTAATTCAATACAGAAGAAAGAAAAGTCAGTAAATTTTATTCAGTTTTATTGTTCGAAGGAGATTCTAGTGAGAGTAGAATTTGTCTTGGAGGATAATAACTTGATTCTAATACAACTTAAGGAAAAACCACATTATATGTATGTACTCTTGTCGATAATGTACTCTATACCCTTTGTAACATTTAGTTTTATATTTGTTACAGCTCCTTGAAAAAGATAATAAACATTACCGAAAGCTCGGAATGATATAGAAGTGTATTACTTACTTTGATAAGACCGAGATTCCCAAAAACCTTCCTAAACCTATTTCATATATTACGGTCAATAAAAGATAATTTATCCATTATATATATATATATATATATATATATATATATATATATATATATATATATATATATATATATATATATATATATATATATATGGAACCCAACCGCTATAATAATACAATAAATGTTGAAAAAAAAAGTACCTAAGCCGAGATAAGAAAAGAACGGAGTATCATAACATTCTTCGTATGATACTATAGAATCATACGATACTATCATCACTAGTATCATACGATACTATACAGCCAGGGGAAAAAACCTCAGCCGAAAAAACCTGTCTCCCCGTAAACAAATAACATAAAATATTAAATATCAGGAAAATCTTGAAAGACATCAGTGTGATCATCTTCATGTTATGCGTCGATGGGCTCGGATAGACAGATTCTTCCCAAAACGACTCGCAATTCTTAATCTGAAATGAAAAAAGACAAAAGCAGAAAAGCCTTATTCAGAATAAATCAAATGCATTTTAGAAATGCATTCGGTACTTTAAAAAACATCAACATTCAGATTTCTTGGCCAAATAATGTTCGGAAGTTTTTAAAAATTTATGACAGAAATGTCAGAAATGTCACAAAATTTGAAGTAAGTGAAAAAGCTCCATCAATTTCCCCTTTCCGAATGTGTTGTAATTCACAAAACTGGTCATTTTTCAACATAAAAAGCTAAACTTAGAAAGAATCAATTAATACATAACTTTCAACTGTCCTCTTTCACGAGGATTTTTTTCTGTTGCCGTGTGCGTTTCTTGCAGAAGAATCACTTCGATACCATGTTCATCAGAGACGTAATCACACATGTCTTTCGAAATTCCTTCGATATTCAAATTCAAAATCCACAAATTCTCGCTCTCTGGTCGTGAGGGTTTTTCAAACCAGATACGACCTTCCAGGTGATGATATTTCGGCACTTCAGATGTTTGAAGACCGCTACGGGACCCCAATGAAAGGCAATCATCTCCCATAGATAAACCAAACATGTTATAACACAAGAAAACAGAATATTTTTCGGGACCAAAAACTAAGACATATTCCGAGAATTGTCATTCTGACAATAAAAGACATAGAAAAGTTAAAGAACTCCTTTTAGAAAAGACAATTTACAACATAAATGAATTTTTATATTGATTCCATTTTGGAAGTGTTTGTCGAACTTGTAAATGTGTCTTATACTAATTTATATTTTTTATTTTCATGTTGTATATAATTGTTTATCTATACTGAATTTCGATGTAAATTTTTAATGCAACATCTTTAGTGACAAACCGTGTATGTTTTGGCGGTAAATTGTTTGTCCACTTTTACTCTGTAAATTTGATTGACAAATAAATTATTATTATTATTATTATTAAGTTCGAAATCGAGTGACGAAGGAGCGAGTTTCCGAAAACATGAGTGTTGGAATTGCCTTCTGCAATGAGTATTAAACGATATTTTCTCTATTGCAGTCAAGGTTGGTGAAATACTCTCGAAATTCAAATAAAAATTCAGGTTAGTGACTTTTACATTTCATCTTGGCAGTTGGTGTGACTTACGAAATTTGACAGATTACGGAATTTGAATTGATTTGATTTGAAAATTGAGAGGATCGGAGTTCAGTACTGATAACCACAAAACGAAAAAAACTGGAAACAATGCTGTAATGAGTTCCATTACAGCACTACTTTTAGTAATGTAATGAACTCATTACGATACTGCAATAGATAAAAGATTTTTCCGATTTCGTTCACATAAATCCCAATAATTTTCAAAATGCAGCTGGGATGGAAAGTACTTTTGCATTTATAGCAGGTCACATAGGTTTTCACATCTTTGGTGCATTTTTTGCAGTTTTTCTCTGCTGTGCTATTTACTATCGTCATTTTTCGAGCTGTTCACTATACTACTATTCCACTAAGGATTATTATCGTCGTTTAATTTTCCATGTTTTCAACTTAGTTAGGTAGAATGGTCTGTTTATGAAAAAATGAATTTTCACTCCTTATGTTTCATCTTCCTATGACAGATTTCTTCAATTTTTTTCCAGCACTTGACTTATATCAAGTTTCTTCAAAATTTTTATAAAATATTTTTTTTTTCGGGAAGCATCAAATCGGCCCGAAAATTTCAACCCTCCTCTTTTCCACCCCTTTCTGAGATTTTCGGTTCTTGTTTTCAGCGCTCTCCAGCACAGATAGCATAAATTTTTTTTCAAATTCCGATGAAAAGTGCTGGGTTTTCCAGGCTGCTCATAAGTTGGCCTGGAAAATTCAATTGTAAATTTTTCCACTTCTGAGTATGATTTTTCAAATTTTTTTCAACACTTGCCAGCATTTTACTTGCATCTACATCAAACATTAAAAATTCTTGTAAAAATGCCCAAACTACCAGGCCAGCTTGATGAACCTCTTTGAGAGTGAGTGAAAGTATGAGATCGCCCTCAAGTAGCTGACGCCCTTTCATAGACCATATTCACTGAGTTGAGTGCGTTATTTTCAGCCCTCAACTCGAGAAAAGTCGTAAGCTCCCTTGAGATGAGTAAAGGGTTATTTCATGACATTCTGACAGACTCTTCTTGGCCGTTTCGGAATTTTTTTTGGTTGTGTTGATATTCATTCGGCCGTTTACATCAAAATATATTCGAAACTAGCTAGCCCGGCGAACTTTGTTTCGCCTCAGAGATACATGAAGTTGTATGAACAAAACATTGGTATTTTTTCAAGTAGGAGGTATATTGGGCATAATTAAAGTACAAAATATACAAAAAATTTAATAACATTGAGATAGGTAGGTATGTACATTGTTATTTACATGAAAAGACTTCACTTTATTTAAGCGGTACCTTATCATTATTTGAAAAATGTCTGATTGTAGTACCTTATGATGAACCACAATTTTAGTTTTTTTCCCGGGTGCGAGAATAAAAAGAGCAGAAGATTTGCCGACTCGGGAACACGCAACATACAACTGGCCATGAGAAAAACAACTATTTTCTAGATTTATGCCACACACTCAAAGACTAGCCTTGGGACTTGTTAATAGTCATAGCAAACGCTAGACGAATTGGAAATTGAATTCTCTTAAACTCAAATGGCATATCTGTTGGGATCATCGGAATTCTGGGAATAAGAACTTCCTCATCTTTATATTTTCCTTTGAGTATTGTGCAATGTGCAACTATCTGTTCTGGTCGAATTCCTTCAACTAACCAGATTAGAATGTGTGCATGTGGCAGGCCTCGTTTTTGCCATTCGATTGAAAACATCCAGCATCAAGTATCCCTGAAGACATGATGTTTTGTAATAAAATTCATTAGTGACTTCTCTTTTTCTTTAAATACTCGTGCAGTTATGTCATGTCGATCTACTGATGTTTGTCTGGGGAAGAAGCAGTTGATTGATTTCTTCCCATTTTGGATTACAGGTTATTAGAAAATATTGTTCACCGAATTAATATCAAATATAATTTTCTCTATTTCAGTATCGTAATGAGTTCATTACAGAACTGAAAATAGTGCTGCAATGAAACTCATTACAGCATCGTTTTCAGTTATATTTTTCGTTTTGTGGTTGTCAGTACTGACTTCCGATCGAATCAATTTTCGAATCAAATCAATTCTAATTCCGTGATCTGTCAAATTTCGTAAGTCACACCAACTGCCAAGCTACAATACAAAAGTCACTAATCTGAATTTTCATTTGAATTTCGGGAGTATTTCATGAAACTTGACTGAAATAGAGAAAATATCGTCTAATACTCGTTGCAGAAGGCAATTCCAACACTTATATGTTGGAATAGGAGTTCATTCTGCAACTTGTTTTAGAATATACTATTCTATAGTTCCAATGCATTTTATGTTAACCGCGCCGCCGTAGAAGAATCCAGCAAAATATCTTTCATCCAATCTTGAGGCCGACATAGTTTTATATATTAAGATATGATAAAAATTATCTAGATATTCTCACTTCCACTCCAAACCCGAATTTATATTGAGATCATAGCAGTTTGAAGAAGTATGTAATGTACCAAAGATAATGTCTGGAGATATCTTGAGGAAAAAGATACCTCTATTTTCCACTCCGACTTTCACTCAGGTATGGAATCTCGGAGACCGCTATATGTAATGGCCATTGAGGATGAATGCAGAGTTATCTTTACCGAATTTACCTCTATACCCTTGTCTTGAGGGATGACCATGACTTTAAGTTTTCTCTTCAGATAATGCCAAAACAATATATTCATTGCCGCTTTTTTTTTTCAGAACCAGAGTGGTATCTACTATGACGTCGATTATGATCAGAACGATATTTATGATCAGGGTGGAAGTATCCAAATGAATACGTACAGTATGGGACGTCCTGCATATTTGAGAAACTGAAAGAAGTATCATTATACCAATGCCAGCAAGAAACACAAAAACCTGACGAGTTAAGAAAGAGAACTTCTTCTTGTGACATTTAAAAATTCATATTCCTGTGTAACTATGTAATAATGAATTATCCAGGCTGTATTTTTTATTCATGAAATATATTGAATATATTTCTGTTGAAGAAATTTGATTTGCTTCATCTTGGATCGGCAGAGATGATGACCTAACCGATTGATTTCCCGAGTCCTTCTCCACCAGACTACTCATGTTTTGTCATGTTTTTCAAAAATAGCCTAAGATAAATTTCGCATCGCTTCAATCAAAACAAAATACAATATCCGAATTTTTCACAATAATCTAAAAATTCCCTAACCTGATTTTTGGCCATTTTGTACACACTATTGTCTGAAAGAAATGATCAAGATCGAATCGCTCAAAGTTACGAGCCGAACAAACACTACGTTACCGACACTAATACATATCGAAACTAAATAAGGGTGCGAATCTCGAAATATCAAAGCAACTGAAGTGGCATCTCCTGCAAAACGAACGAAAGCAGTCCAGGTATCCCAAGTATGGCCGCAGCCGTTTTTTGAAGGCTGTGGTACGCCGTTGTTTCGTTTGCCGGTGTATTGAGCCTACAATGAGCTGTTCCTCAGAATTTTTTTTCTCAGCTGAACGTGTCTGGAAATACACGGAAATTCATAAGTACTATTAAATTCAACAATCACGTCTGTGAAGAGTGAAATACGAAAAAGGAAAACCTTTATGCAATAATGATCTGTTATAATTTGTGATTTTGAATAAGAAAGAATATCAGATTTTCGGTAATGAAAGACATTAACTCTGAGGCAAATATAGTTTTTATTATTATCTGAAAAAATTTTTAAAAGTAAATCATTGATTTTTTCAATTTTTATAAAATGGATTGGGGGGTATATAATTCATACAATTTTGTTAACATAAGAACGCGTGCAGAATTACCACGAAGCACAAGATGAATTAGCGAATGAAGAAGAAATAACAGAGAATGAAGTTCACGACATGGTGAAGAAACTTAAGAACAGAAAAGCACCTGGACCCGACGACATCAGCAATGAAATGCTGAAGTATGGTGGCATAGAATTAGAAAATGCTCTAACTCTATTGTTCCGAAAAGTAATATCGAGCCAAGAAACCCCAGAAGGGTGGAAGAGAAGCATAACAATACCCATCTACAAAAAAGGAAATAAGAATGATCCTGGAAATTATAGATCAATAACCTTACTAAACAGCATAAGCAAACTCTTTACAAAGATCCTATCAAAAAGAATAACCGAGAAAATGTACATGCAGGAAGAACAGCAAGGATTCAGGCACAACAGATCAACAGTTGATGCAATATTTATTTTGAGACAAATGATTGAAAAATCATTGGAGTTTGATAAACCTTTATATCTATGCTTTGTGGACCTTACAAAAGCATTCGATCGAGTGCGGCTACCAGATGTCTTGAAAATTCTAAAAGACGGCAAAATAGACTCTAAACACATAAAAGTCATTGAACAGCTCAACAAGAACAACAAAACAAGGGTCAAAACTCAACACGGCTTAACAGAAGACATACCCGTACTGTCGGGAATTCGCCAGGGCGATAGCCTAAGCCCAACCCTATTCAACCTGATCATGAATGAAATTATAGGTAGTGTCAACCAAACCAGTAGAGGATATAGAATGGGATCGAGGACATTGAAGATCTTATGCTATGCTGATGATGCTATTCTAATGGCCGAAAACGAAAATGATCTACAACGTCTGCTCTATCGATTTCAAACAACAGCCGAAAAATTCAATATGATGATATCATTCGAGAAAACGGAATCGATGGTCATATCTCGAGAACCTATCCGATGCAAATTGGCCGTCAATGACAGGTCTATCAAACAATCCATGCAATGCACTTATTTAGGAGTAGAAATATCCAGCTGCAAGAACTTGTATCAAGAAGTGCGGACTCAGACGAATAAACATCTCGAATATCCGGATGCTTAAGAGAAATAATATGGAAGAACAAACATATGACAGCAGAAAGTAAAGTCCGTATATACAAAACAGCTGTGAGACCAATATTAACATACGCAGCAGAAACCCGTGCTGAAACCTCCAAAACAAAGGCTCTGATGAGAAGTACGGAGATGAAAATCCTAAGAACAATAAAGGGAGTAACACTGCGGGACCAAATAAGAAGCAGTGTTATACGAGAAGAAGAATGGCAACGAATGAGCAACGATCGTTGGGCAAAGTGGGCAAAAAACGAAAAGCCAAACTCAAAGCGCCCCGGCCGACCACCAAAGAGATGGAATGAGAGTTGGACGTCCACATCGCAGGAGTCTGAATGAACAGAAGATAACAAGACATGGTCTTAAGAATAAGGAAGAAGAAGAAGAAGAACTGGGAATTCAATTACAATCATTATGACTGAATTCTGGTGAATTGACAGAAGTAAGATTAATTTTTCCTGGACAAAATAAATAAGGGTCGGCAGGGTCTCGTTATGAAATGTGGAGAAATTATACACCCAGATTTCATTTATTTCTGGCACCAAACATGAAATGAGCTATCGGGATTGTGAGATTAATGTGGTTGATACTGTTGAATAATGAATTGAGATTATGAAAAAAAAATGACATGATGATGAAAAGGTGGAGAATGAAATATAAGAAGATATATAAAGAAGGCAGAAGATGAATCGAAAATATAGCTCTCCCTATACACGATCCGGCGGCCTGCAGTCCCAGGACTGTCGATTTGAACTGACAGTCAAGGTCTGTAGCGCACTACACACGACACAGTTAAATCGTAAGACCTGATCTGATAATCGAAAACTGACAGTCCGCGGACTGCAGTCCATCCTTGATTTGACTATACACGTTCAGTTCAGATCCTCAGTTTTCCAAGTGAGGAACTATTACAAGTATCTCTTGAACGTTAACGAAAATGGACTGCTGCCATGATTGTGTTATCAATTGAAAATAAAATATCGAAAAAGAGATTATGGACTGAAGAATGGTTGTTGAGACGTGATAAACTATCGCATATGAATTTATTAAGAGAACTGAGAATCAGTGCAAAGAGTCTTCTGTTACATTTTCATCAATAGTTCCGTAAAAGTTTTTCATAGAAGCTATTCTTTGTTCGCCTATTCGAAATTATATTACATTTTACAGCCCATTTTGGCTGTGAAAGATCGATAATGTTGGAAGTTCTGAACTGTCGATGGGATCTGAAGGAATTGCTCTACACACGGCAGTCTTTCAAACGATTTGTCAAAACTGTCGGCCAGGACTTATCGATTATCTGTGCATATGTAGTGATAACAAAACTGTAGATCTACGTTTCTGCAGTCACGGACTGCAGTTCGCCGGTGCGTTTATATGTACTTGAACTCTTCCCAGATATATTAGATATCTGAAGTATTGAATTCTTTTCGAGCGCTCTCCAGGTTTTCAGCTCAAGGTGATCCGAGTAGCTCCTCGACTTCTTGCTGTTATTCCTCCAGTCGCAAACGACGATCTCCTTTGCTTTATTTCCGCATAATAGAAGAAATAATAAAAAGAATAGTTTCTATATGTGTGAACTTCCTCTGCCACCTGAAGTGTAATTCAAGCTCCCCTTATTTCTTCTGCATGTTCATCCAGATAATTGTTGTTATTCGGATGGCTACGTCAATCAGTATTGCTCTCTTTTCATCTGTATAATCGTAGTAGTTCCGATGAGGAACATTGGTTTCACATTGGAATGTATATTGATACAGAGTGTATGAAGTTCGATGGCCTATTTAAAGTTTCTGGAGAACTAGGCCTATTTGGAATCTTAAAATTGGGATAACTATATTGCTCGATATTATCTACCTAGCTGAAATATTTTTGAAGCCTGACCACTTTCACCTATATTGAGTATGAAAAAAAAATTGATTTTTTTTGTTTGTTTTTTCGTTACAAATTTTGATAGAGTATTTAATTCTGAATATATAAATAGATAGATAGTACTTCAAAGGGGAAGAATGGTCTCCGAAGTCCCGGAAGACAACCATTCTAAAGGAAGAAAACCTTGAACAAAAATCACCCGGTCCTCCAGGTTGGGGGTTTTGGCGTCAGGCTGGTTACCTGTCACTTAGAAAACTTTGAATTTTTACCAAAAAGCCTAATAATTGCCTCGGAAACTCGGACGGAACTAATGGAAGACGACAAAAGCTACAAAAATGGACTATGAATATTGGAACCTGGAACGTACAAAGTATGAGCGGAAAGATTGATGAAATTACAAAAGAAATAACCTCTCTCAATATGGATATTGTAGCTCTGACTGAGACGAAAAGAAAGGGAATTTGTACCCAGATAATTAACGACTATATACATATATTCACGGGAGTTGCAAAACACGAGAGAGCAAAGAGAGGTGTATCTATAATGATACACAAAAAACATCGAAATAAAATAACGGATTATGAGGCTATTGACGAAAATATAATCAGAGTCAATATCACTATAAATCAGACACCGATCAGTGTTCTCGGAATATATGTCATCTCGGATGACGAGTCATACGCGAAGAAGGATGAACTTTTCGACAAAATTAATGAGGAAATTGTAAAAATAGGAAAAACCAGAGAGATCATAATTCTTGGGGATTTGAACGGTAGAGTCGGACGAAGAAAAAACAATAATGTAGTCGGCCCACATGGTGAAGTAAGCCAGAATGATAATGGCGATAGATTGATTGAAATATGTGAAAGCCACCTCTTGAAAATTACAAATGGCTTTTACAAACACAAAGACATACATACTTACACTTGGACTCAACCAACCAGAAATTTAAAATCGGTAATTGACTATATCATAATAAGACAACAGACAACCCTCGTAGTAAATGATGTACGCGCCTATAGAGGAATAACATGTGAGTCGGACCATTACATGGTTAGAGCAAAGATATTATTCTCATTCAGATTCCAACCGAGGAAACAAATCAATGAATGCTAGAACAACGAAACAGTTGAATAAAAAAAAATACAACTTGGAAGGCTTGCTGACTGAAAGTACAAGACAACTTTACCAGAAGAGACTAGACGAGAAATTTATCAATAATAACCCAAAATACATCTGTTCAGGAAATATACAGTAACATGGTGGGCAGTATCCAAAGTGCAGCGCAAGAAGCCTTTGGACTGAAACCCGTAAGTAAGAGAAAAAAAATATGGTGGAGTGAAGAAATAGAAATCTTGGTTGAGAAGAAAAAGAAAGCTTACAAAAAATGGCTCTGCAGCAAACATCAGACAGATAGGGACACATATCTAGAAATAAAAAGAATAACAAGACAAAAAGTGACAACAGCAAAAAGAGAAATATGGAACAGGAAGTGTCAAGAGATAAATTCTTATCTAGGAGGTAGGAAATGTACTGAGTCATGGAAATTCATAAACACTGTGAAATCCTCAGAAAAATCTACGGCTGGTTTGCAGTTAATTCCACTCAACAAATGGAAAGAATATTATGAGAAGCTCCTCACCGAAGATAGGGATGAATATGCCACTAGATCGCCCACTGAAGTGAATGTTGAAGGAGAAGTTATCAACATTGATATAACAAGAACGGAAAAAGCTTCGGCGGAAATAAAAAATAATCGAGCCCCGGGACCAGAGGATATCCCTGGAGAACTTATAAAATGTGGCACCGAAAAACTCTTCGAATTACTTACATGGTGCATAAATGCATTTATAAATGGTGCTCCAATACCAGCCGAATGGAAAGTTGCCTATATATCATCCATTCACAAAAAAGGAGACAAAAGGGAATGTGGTATGAAAAGAGTCTTCCGGGCTTATTGGCCGTGGTCCATTGGGAATAATTTCACCTAACGTTTCGCCTACAACTTCGGTAGGCATCTGCAGAGGATTCTCGGTCTAAGGTTGTACCTCGAACGCTGAATTTCTGACACTGGCGCGTTCGAACCGGAAACGTCATCTGCGCGCCGGTTTATGGCGGGAAAAAGTGGCGCGTCTACGTGCGCGATGCTGATTGGCCCATCGCTCCCGCTTCGTGTCGGCTTGATCTTTGTTTTTTCTAAGGTCGGTAACCAGGCGCTATGCAAGAA
The DNA here is from genome assembly GCA_038502775.1 of Hippodamia convergens. Classification (NCBI taxonomy): domain Eukaryota; kingdom Metazoa; phylum Arthropoda; class Insecta; order Coleoptera; family Coccinellidae; genus Hippodamia; species Hippodamia convergens. The sequence goes on from CM076609.1 coordinate 75,901,732, forward strand.
AGGGGTCTCTTCTTTTCTATTGATGTTATTTTTGTGTTTATAAATTTCAATGGCTTCCATGTTCAGCCTGGGATAGTAACTTCTAATATTGGAAATAATCTCCGCTTTTGAGAAATCTATGATGTGTCCATCTATTAGCGCATGTTCTGCTAGTGCGGATTTTTCTGTCTGATTCAGTCGACAGCACCGTTCGTGTTCCTTAATTCTAGTATCAATACTTCGCTTTGTTGTGCCAATATAGACTTTGCTGCAGTCACAAGGTATTCTGTAAATACCAGCTTGTGAAAGTGGGTCAACTTTGTCTTTAGTTGTTTTGATCATTTGCCCAAGTTTTTGTGTCGGCTTATAAACAGTCTCGATGTTGTGCCTTTCCAGTATTTTACCAATTCTATCTGTGACCTTGGGGATGTATGGTAAGATGGCTCTTCCGTTAGGTGTAATTTGTGATGTGTTATCATCACGGATGGAAGTTTTGGTTCTTATTGCCCTCTGAATTTCTTTGGTATTATAGCCGTTGGCGAACTATTCATTAAAAGGGAATGTACTAATTATAGGGGCATATCAGTTACCAGTACCCTAAGTCGATTGTACGGGCGAGTACTTCGTGACCTGATAGAGCTGGAGTACCAGGAACAAGAAGAGGAGGAGCAGTCAGGGTTTCGCGGCGGTAGAACTTGCACAGATAATATTTTCACTCTGAAACAACTTATAGAGAAGAAAAGCGGTACGAATCAAGAGATACATCTCATGTTCATTGATCTCCACAAAGCTTATGATTCGGTCCCTGTTAACAAATTGTTCCAAACCTTACAAGAAACCAACATCAACTACACCCTGATCAGAGCCCTGAAAAATCTGTACGAAGAATCGACATCACGAATCAAAATAGGCAATAAACTGTCCGAGAGTTTCCTTGTTAATAAAGGCCTACGGCAAGGCTGTTGCATTTCTCCAACACTATTTAAAATCTATGTAGCCAGGGCTTTGCGGCAATGGAAGAGAAAATGCAACGGTATGGGCATTGATATAGGAGATACCTGCCTATACACGCTACAATTCGCGGATGATTAGGTTATCATGGCCAACGATAAAGATGACCTTGAATACATGGCAAGGAAACTGAGAGAAGAATATAAACAGTGGGGTTTGGAAATCAATTTACGGAAAACAAAATACTTACCGATTGAGGCAGAACTGACTAATATACAGCTAGAAAATGAGGAAATAGAAGCCTGCAGTGAATATGTAATATATGTAATATGTAATATATTACGAAAGCGACCCAACGAAGAGAGAAGAAGACTAGACAGCTGACGTTATTACTAGATGACAAGACAATACCCACTGGACGAAACCGAAACAAAGGTGAAAACAAATAGTGAGATATTAACACAATACTGTTTCTATTATATTGATGTTTGTTGTTTTTAGATACCACTTGTTATGTCATTTTATTTATACTGAAGAAGGCGGATGCGCCGAAACGTTTATAATAAAGGAGTTATTTTAGAATATTCAAAACTAACCTAGATACTAATTGAATGATATACATATATATATATATATATATATATATATATATATATATATATATATATATATATATATATATATATATATTTTCACTACTTGAATAGTTCCGATTGCGCTCTGCTCTCGCGTCTGGATCTTCACTACTACTGGTGCCCTCTGTCGGTAAGCGGCAGTTTCATATCCCGTAGGCTGATGCTTCTAGAAATCTCTAGAAGCGAATACAGGAAGCCGTGGAATACTTCTCGAAAAAAGATAGGGGCGGCTCCAGATTTCAGCGACAGTTACATTGCCCTCTTCTTAAGATCTTCGGTCCCCCAAACACCCTAATTATTGTGAATGAACCGACAACCGTCTCTGCTTCTGTAGCTCCCTTGCTGTTCAAAATAGCATTCCTTCACTGGATTACTACTCGGGTTGAACTACAAACCAGTATCCCAATTCCTGTTCCTTGGAAAATAACCTCCAGCATATTTCGGACAGTTACCCAGTTGAGCTGGTCTAGAGCACAACATATCTTTGGCACATATAGCTTCTTCACCCTCAGCTTGGTGAGCTCGACTCTCAGTTCTAACAGGGTATCCTGTCTCCCACATATTTTTGTAAGTTGGTTTGTCGTGTCAGAAACGCTTTGTTCGCAGGTAGAAGAGGTAACGCTGGCCGTCAGCTAAGGTCAATGCTTTTCCAGGAAAAGGATGTTGTTTGAAGAGCTCAGGAACGCGGCCAAACTTCTTCCTGAAGACAAATGCTATACCTCTGAACATACGCAGGTCTTCAGCGACACAATGGGCTAGTGAATAATCTTCAGGTACAGAGAAAATATCTTGCTACTGCTCGATGGTAACTCCGAATCTTGCTTTACCATAGTTTCCATGAATTCGTCGAAACTTAACTCGTCATGCTCAGCTTCTGATCTGTTGTTCTTCTCAGATGAGTGTCTTCCCATTCTTCATAGTCCGCCTCGTATTTCGCCAGACGATTCACATGGACCACTCGTTCCATTCCTCTGGGTAGCCTTTGAATACGGTAAACTTCATCGTTTATTCTTTTTATTACCTTGTATGGTCCTTCCCAATCCTTCTGCAATTCAGGTAACAATCCTCTTCTTCTCTGTGGCTTGTATAGCCATACCAAGTCTCCAACATCGAACCCATCCTCTGCAGCTTTGCTGTCATACCGTGTCTTCATTCGGTCACTAGCTATTCGGATGTTATGTCGTACCTTTTCGTGGATGTAGTGTAGCCGTCTCTTCAAGTTGCTCTCACATAGTTGCTCACATAGTTCCAAGCTATCTCCGTTCCAGGCCTACAACCAAACTCCAGGTCACAAGGCAGCCGTATTTCTCGGACCAACATAACACAGGCTGGTGTTTCTCCGGTTGATTCTTGCCCTGACGATCTGTAGTACATGGTGAACAGATGAAGGGACCTATCCCAGTCTCTTTGATGATCTGAGACCCCTTTAGTCAGGTATGTTCTCACAGTGAGGTTCATCCTTTCGACCATGCCATCTGACTGTGGATGGAGATTGATCGGAATGTAGCTCGAGTGGCAGACCAAACCGGCTGAACATCTCCTCAATCAAAACTTCTGCTACTGTAGAGGCTTCTTGGTTTGTTATGGCATATGCACTTGGTGAAAAAATCCATCGCCACTAGTATATACTCATTCCCGTCTTCGATTTCTGGGAATTATCCTGCAATATCGATTGCCACTCATTCCAAGGAAATGCCCACGTTGTACTGTTTCATTGGTGCTCTACGATTTTCTCTCGGGTCATTCGATCAAACACATATTCGGCATTTCCGGCACCAATCCTTATCGTCTTCTTTGCAGTTAACCCAGTGAAAACGTTCTCTGACCTTTTCCAACGTTTTCTTGATGCCGAAATGCCCACCCGAAGTTCCATCGTAAAGTTTCTCCAATACTTCGGGCACACGAATCTTGGGAATTAACAGTTGTTTTCTAACTGTGGTACCTGCGTCACTTTCGAGGGATCTCTTCAGCAGTCCTTCCTCCAACATGATGAAATCCCACTGTGTCCAGTAGGACTTGACTCTAGAATTCAGATGACTTATCTCCTCTCATCTTCGCGTCTGCCCCTTCTTCTTCCAATCTAGCAATATCCCCATCTCGTGGTCCTCTTTTAGGTCTGTCTGCAAGGCTCCTGGCTGGCAGTTCGTATCCACAATGGTCGTTCTTAAGCATAATTCTTTCCTACTTCACTACAGTGTTTGCAATCCGAAGGCACATGGTCTCCTACGACGACGGCCTAAATGCTCGAAAGAATATGTCACAGCGAAATTATACTTCTTGAGTGCTGCATGATCTGTCTTTAGAAGAAATTCGCCGCCATACAGGTACTTATAGAAATGTTCCATCGATTTGACTGCAGCCAGAAGCTCTCGCCTTGTAACACAATAGTTACGTTCGGGCTTTGACAAGACCTTGCTGAAGTATCCTTCTTCTTCTTCCTCTTGAAATAGAACGGAGTACTATCATTTCTGTTATGTGCCTTCTTCTGACATTGATGTCCAGCTTTCATACCAACGTTTTGGGGGCCTACCAACTGGTCTTTTCGATCCTGGACTTTGCGTTTAGGTCCACTACGCAAGTCGCTCTGGACCCATCCAATCTACGTGATCCCTCCAATAGCAGCGCCTTGTTCTCACCCATCGAACAACGTCGCGCACTCCTAACTCTAGCAGAGTGTCTGTATTGCGTATTCTATCTCTCAGTGTTATTCCTTTTATTGTTCGAAATATTTTCATTTCCGTTGTTCTCATGTTCCTTTTTGTTTCTGATTTAAGCTAGTCGTTTGTAAACGGAATTGCAGAGCAAATTTATATTTATATTTTGAAAAGAATTTAATCTTGGAATGAATCGCTGATTAGCGGATTCAATTAATTGTGTTCTCAGAAAATTCGGTAAGTTGATAGCATTTCAATTTTGATCGAAAGACGTGGCGAATTTTCTTGAATTCAGCGAATAGATATCCATGGAAGAAGAAAACCATCGTTCATCAAGGGAGTGATTGTTTCTCCCAGCAGTCCAAGCTACAATAATTTCGTTCGATAGGGGAAATTTCGGATTGAAAAGAATCCAGATCATCATTCGTCAATTCAGAGGATTAAGCCAAGTACCGAAGGAAAGGAGATTATCTATAAGTCTACCTAGTATCCATACTATCCATACTAATATTATAAATGTGAATGTCCGTGTGTTTGTTTGTCCTCTATGGACTCAGAAACCAGATGACCGATTTTGATGAAACTTTCACGATATTGTAGAGAATTTTTTTTGGAGGTTTTCATGTAGGTTTCATCCCTATACAGGGTGAGTCTTCGACTTGTACATATATTTTAACCGTAAATTCCTGTGGTCAAAAGAAACACTTTTTTCCTTCACCATTTTTTCCGATTCGGCCTAGATAAAAAGATATAGCCATCTTAATTTTTTATAATGAGCTATGCCACCCCTGGAAAGCATAGATATCCTACATACCATATAACAACTGTATTATAAAGACAAGCGTAATCACACTTTTTCAATCCCATTCGACGAAAGATAAAGCAGGATTATTCAACTTGAATAATAATTCAACTCTAAATAATTACCGGATTTATAATACAACGAACACCTTCAAAAACCATGATAGATATGTTATAATGCTATTTTACTAAACGAAAAATAGCCAGAAGAGCAAGAGAAGCTTATGGACTACAGTTTCCAAATAGATTACTTCCAAATGAAAGAACTTTCGTGAAGATTGTTCTCGACTATTACTCGACCATGGAACTTTTTCTCCCAACATGGTGGATATCGGCCAGGTCAGAAAAAGGAGAATGGATGAGACAGCATATGAGTAACTCAACTTTCTGCAGAATGATTTGGACTACGCATTGGAGGACGTGCTACTTATTGTTGTTCAAAATATGTGACTACAGCAAGATGGAGCTCCATCTCATAGTTCCAGAGCCGTTACAGAATGGTTCAAGATCACCAGACTTGAATCCGTGTGATTTTTTTCTGTGGGGTTTCGTGAAACAACTTGTTTTTGGCAGTGTCGTGAATAATGTGTACGAATTTCGATCGCGTGTGGCAAGTGCGGCGAATCATATTCGAGATCAACCTAATCTCCTTGAAAATGTGAGACACTCTCTCCTCAGAAGAGCTCGCGCAAGTTTGAATTCAAATGATGGACCTTTCGAGCATTTACTTCGACTCTTAAGGAATGTGGGAAGGCAGGGCTCCTGGCGAACAACCCACCTCAAAAAACTGTAATGCACCTGAAGCAATATTTCGAAAGTGGTATGGAAATTTGCTTGAATCAAAAAGGATTTAAATTGAAGAACTAAAGGTGAACTTATTCCTGGTATTACTCCATTCTCAAACAAAGTCCGCAAGTTCCCTTATCATTCATAACCTTATGATTCCAGAACACAAATTCTCGGATTTATTCGTGAAAATTTTTCAACGTGACAACGTAGCAAAAATTAACTCTGTGAAAATTTTTAACAGAGTTGCATTCAGCCAAGATAACCAATATTTTGGATTTCTCAGAATTTTTTCTTCTTTCAATATCGAATTACTCGTAACCGACGCATTTTACAAGAAAATATGAAGACTATTTTTATGCTCCTGATCTACCAACATAATGCCATCAAACCAGTGACTGTGAAAGATATGGTATTGAGGAATAATTATATAAATCTACCTAAATTAAATAAAACCAGTACACTTAGAACCTTCACATATTTCGCTCCACTCCTCTATAACAGGCTTCCAGAACACCTGAAAAACATTCGGTCGCATTCCATCTTCAGCAAACAAATAAGACACTGGATAGAACGCCAGAACTGGAACTTCTGTATTGCTTTCTGGAATAGAAGTAATTTTATTTAATAATGACTTTTGAACTTGTTTGTGCGAATACTTACTTGGTCTCAACTCTAAAATTGGATTAATATCAGATGAATATACTCACCACCATATATGTATATATCAATGTATAGAAAAATGTTTTTTTTTACCACAGACAAGTGCTTGGCACTTTTGTGGTCTTAAATGTTTGTTAACAAAAATTCTTCAATCAATTTATATTTCGTATTTGTATTTAAACATGTTAATAAACATATTATTATTATTATTATTCCAAAATGGTTAAATATTCATCCAATCTCATTAAATTTACTGTTTACAATTAGACTATTTGAATTTCTGGTGTATTCTTGGCAGGTGATGGTCATAATAGTGAAACTGGCAGAGGTTAGTGGAATTTTGTATACGGGACAGATTCATAACACTTCTGAAAAACTATATTCCAAAAATCATTTCATTCGATGAAATCATTCACGAGATTAAGGGTCGGTTTCACAAAACTTTAATTGGGCGATTAAAAAACCTTACGTAAATTCGAACCAATCGAATTACTCGTTTTGACATTTCAACGAATTGGGGTGGCTCCAATTAATTTAACGGTACAAACAAAGTTTTGTGAAACCGACCCATATTCGAAAATAACATTTTTTCATGGATTTTCAACAGCCTGTATCTTTTGAATCAAGACGAATTGGAAAAAATGGTAGAGGAAAAATATGTTTCTTTTGACCTCAGGAATCTACGGTTAAATTATATGTACAAGTCAAAGACTCACCCTGTATAACGAAGAATTAAGAAAAAATATAGATTTTTCATGAAAAATCCCGGTACTTTTCAGCTTTCACATGCGACGCTGCGTAAACTATAAGAGATAGAGAAACATGGTCAGAAACAATTCTGTAGTGCTCAAAAAGTTCTACAAAAAAGTCCGCGACGGCATAAATCTAACTGCCGAAGACAACCCACGATAGCCATTTTTAACATTTTCAATTCAATCCAAAATAATGGTCAATTTGAAGAGGGCTTTCGACTGGCATGGAATGACTCAATATGAAAATGAATGTGACTGTTATCTGCGGCATTCATTACTGATGAAAAATGCTTTTTACAGTATAGTTTTCCAATGGATACTTCGAAAGTTACAGTAGGTTGAACGAGTGTGAATTTGAGCAAGAAATTATTGAAATTATACGCGACATCGTTTTGTCATGTATACACGTGCTGTCTTTGTTATCAATAATCAAAAACTCATTAAATTTTAGCCATTGTATAAAAATAGGTAATATATTCGACTGAAACTTGTATTTTGTTCTTTTGCTCAACCATATATTCGACAAATGAAATTAATTCCCGAAAAATAGAATCGAACTCGAAGCGACCATTCAGGTCGAAACAAATTGGTTCCGATAAGGGTTCTCTCTCAGAAATATTTTGTTGGTTTTGGATTTTTCGGTTGATATCGCATTTTTGTTGAACGTTGTAATTTTCCATCACAGCTAATATTTTTGAAATTTAAGATTGATTTCTACTCCAGAGACAGAGGATTCCCTCTCGAACCAGAGGAATATTCATTTTGAGGGACTTGGGAGCAGACAAAAACTTGTTTTGGGAGTTGTTGGTGATAGTACGTAGAGGCAATCATTCCTTTTGTTGACGCGATTCACCTAGTCATGAACATCGGCAAACGGGAAAACAGTTAGGTCGCTCGAAAGAAATTGTAGTAAGAGCCATACATTGCCATATTACATTTGGATATTAAAATAAAATTATATTATCTACTTTGAAAAAGATGTCAGAATATGATTTTGAATTGTTCGAACGATCTTGGATTGTTTACGAACTTAATATCAGAGGTTATACAGTATCAAGAGAAAACAAATCTGATCTAGCAAAGCACCTTAAAGGTTCATTGATAGAAAAGGCCGTAAAGTAGATTTGCAATCTTTAAAACTCTCATTAGATTTTACATCCGAGATTCAAACTTCTAAAGATATTTTGGAGACATTGCAGAAGAAAACTAAGTGCATTTTTCTTGAAAAATTAGTTTCATATTCAGATGTTGCATTTTGGCACATTAAAAAAAGAATTTCTCTTCTAAATCCTTCTACTGAGGAACAAAGTGGACTAGTTTTCACTTTGAAAAATTCAGTGAAGGATCTTCAAACAGAATTTAATAAACTTCGTTCATTTCTTTTTGATGACTCACTCAATCCAAATTATTACAATATTTCTACACCAAACATAGAGTCGAAATGTAAGCATTTAGTCATTCATGACTTAGATCTTAGATCATTCACCTATCTAAATGGGATATCAAACTCAGGGGTTCCTGTAAAAATAGTATAGATGTATTGATTTTCATTAGCAAGATTAAGAGCCGACGCAAAGCATGTAGAATGTCTGAAGAAAAATTATTGGATTCATTTGATCTCCTTCTCGAAGGAAATGCAGAAACATGGTTCAGACACATTAGATCTCAGATCACTTCTTGGGAAGATTTATGCGATAAAAAATTGAAAACTCTGAAGGAATAGGAGAATTCATAGATTATTTATTAACTCCATATTCCGAAGAAGAACGTTTCAGAAAAATTAGAAATAATTTATTAAAAAGATACAAAGAAAAGATTGTTCTTGAAGATATTGTATCAGAAAATAATTTAATTCAATTAATCAATAAAATAAACTTAAATTCAAGCAGTACAGAAGTGACATTTTCAGATATGCAACTCTTAACACCGAATCAATCAAAATATTCAAGTTCGGTTAACATGGGTCCATCAACTTCATCTGCAAGATCAATTTCTTTTTCCAATAATAATGAGAATCATCACAGATCTAGGGAAAAGTCTAGTAGACAGAGAAATAAGTCGGCAAATAGTAGTTGTTCTAGTGATAAAAGTTCTTATAATGATAAACGTGCATATGATTCAAACCGAAATAGAAATCGTTCAATTAGTAGAGACTCACGTTATTCGGAAAACTCAGTAAATCATAACAATTATCATGCCAAAAGATCAAATACAAAGTAAATACAGTAAGAACTATAATAGGAATAACTCACATGGTGGACAAAAACTATCTAGGAGAATTAGTAAACAATGCTTCAAATGTGATTCTTATATAACCATTTGGCTGATGATTGCCCATCAAGAATTATTAGGTGTTTCAAATGTAAAAAATTAGGCTTTACCCTCAAGACGTGTCCAAATTGTAGCGAAGCAAAAAACTATCAGTCGGTCCAGACCTCAATCCTAGTCTAGACCCAAATTCACCATCAAAATCGATTGATAAATTTTCATTTTCCAATGACACAGAAAACAAAATAATAGAACATTGCCTACAATATATTCTCAGTCAAGTTGATGAAAATCGGTGTCCATACGTCACAGTTGATATTTTTGATATAAAAATAAATTCACTATTATAGTGGCGCGAACCAGACTTTTATGAACGCAGAAGGGTGGAATGTTCTGAAGAACATCGGTTTGGAATTAAAAGAAACAGATCATTTGCCATGCATTGTAGCCATGCTATGAAAATGTCACTAAAAATCCGCCATATTGCGGAGCCAAATTTGTGGCGAGAAATTTGTATATTCGAATTTTTACAATTCGAAGTTTGTTCCATTCACATTAAATGACCAAAAGATGAATAAATAATGATCAAAACAAATCAGAGAGTCAAAGTTTCATGAACTATTGCTTTAAATGAATTCGTAAGTTGAATTACGTAAGGAATTAATATATCGTTCCTGTACTAATCATATATTCTATTTTTTTCAATATACGTACATACAAATTCAATGATACAAATAGGTATCACAATAGAATTATCTCGTGTACCTATATGAATTATGTAAAATTGTATGCAACAATAATTAAACAATGTCGTACTTTCAAACGTCAAAAAATTTAGATTTTCACCATTAATTGGCGAGTTAGATCAGCATACACTGTACAAGAAACCATTTCTCATATGTTTTTCCACTACATATAACTGACAAAACCAAAATTGCAAAACCTACAGATTAAAATACCTCGAGGTCCGCCATCTTGGGGTGCCAGATCCAGATTTGTGTAGGTGACACTTTTCAAACGTTGTGCCCCCTCCACTTTCTTTACCTCCATGATTGTAGTCAACAATGTAAGCTCACCTTGCATTGGTCAAGTTTCTATGCCAATAAGTTTAGAGAATAAAACTTGTATTTTTGATATTCTGATAGTACCATCATTACGACATACACTCATTCTTGGCACTGATTTTTGGATAACAATGGGTATCATACCAGACTTACCTAAGAGCACATGGTTCTTTTCTAGTGAACATTTGAAAAATGAAATAATATTGAATAACACTTGTTCTTTGAAGGATGCTTCTAATATCATTTCAAAAAAACTGGAAGAACTTAATTCTATCATAGAAGAATACTTTGACAGCATTAAGGACATAAAATTAGATAGTACCACTGTTATAGAACATACTATAGAAATAAAAAAAGATGCCAAACCAGTTAGACAAAAGTATTATCGGGTCAGTCCCATTATGCAAAATGAAATCAATGGTACAATTGACAATTTATTTGAACTCAGATAGCTCATTAGCCGTCTCACTCAACTCAAATTGTCTTGAAGTTAGCTAAAGATCTTTTGAAAAGTGATAGAATGTGTGTTATCGATAATTGGTACACCAGTCTCCAACTCGCTCATATACTATTAGATCAAAAAACCCATTGTCTAGGAACATTGTGTTCGAACCGAAAAAGAAATTCTACTGAGGTTATAAAAAACAAACTAAAAAAAGGAAAGATTTTTGCACAAGAAAATGAAAGGGGAATTTGTATTCTGGAATGGCGCGACAAAAGGGATGTCTTACTCCTGTCAACATGCCATGGAGATCAGATGACAGAAATTCGAAGAAGAGGAACTATAGTTCATAAACCAGCAGCTATTATCGAATACAATTCTGGCAAGAGCTGCATTGATGTTTCTGATCAGATGTCGAGCTATAGTTCTTCCTTGAGAAAATCCATGAGGTGGTACAAGAAATTGGCTTTGGAACTACTATTAGGTGAGTGCATTTTTGGCTTGGGATTTAGTTATTGAAACGTAATATTTCCAGGAACGTCAATGGTAAATTCACACATAATATATGAATAAATTGAACAAAACCGCATTCCAATAAACGATTTCCGTATATCAGTGGTCGAAGATTTATTGAAATATGAAGGAAACCCTGATAATGAACCCGTCAATACAAGCAAGAGTCTCAGAACTCATCAATTTTCCAAAATGGACTGCAAAGCTCGAGAAAATCGAAGATATTGCAGAGGGTGCTACCAAAAAAAGGTTGAGGATAAATTAGATAAAAATAACGTAAAGAAAGTTACCACATATTGTGTCCAAACTGATGGAAATCCGAGGTATTGTCTCGAATGCTTCAATATTCATCATGGTAAATGATGTAAAAGTTTTGTTTGGAAATAAAATATGTTTCATTTTTTTTTATATATTGTCTAACATCGGAAGTTACTAGAAACAAAATACCATCCATATTTCCCCTCATATTGCCCAAACAAGTCCCGTTTCAAACAACCTGGCTAGACTCTCTGGTAGAGGAATGCCATAGCGGACACATTGATATGTTACACATCGTAAGATCGCGTCCGCTTGGCCAGGCGGGACGAACAAATTCAGGATTATACAGCGGACACCGGTGTTCGCCATGGCCGTAGTGGCTAGAAGCATATCGGACACCGGTGTCCGCCATGGCGCTGAACCTGATAAGTATGGGGTGAAAGCTTTTTTGAATGCAAATTATCACCGTCAAAAAAACCCAACAGAAAGAGTAAATAGAGTTTTGAAAACCGTAATTAGTTCTTATATTGATGAACATCAAACAAATTGGAGTTATGATCTTCCTCATTTTGGATGTGCTTTGAGAACAGCTAAGCATGAAACAATAAACTGTACACCTTATTTCTCCAATTTCGGACGTCGAATGATAATAAATGGAACAGATTTCAGTTACCTTAGAGATAAACCCAGCCGGAAACAGAAAATTGACTTAAACTGGAAAAGTGAAGGGCTGAATAAGTTGCATCAAAACATAAGGAAAAACATTGAAAAGGCATATTCAAATTCCAAAAGTGGATATGATCTTAGAAGGAGACCTGTTTCGTTTAAAGTTAGCGATTTAGTTTGGAAAAAGAATTTGCACTTTCTGATGCTAGTAAACATTTCTCTGCCAAATCAGCTAAGAAATTCACAAAGTACGTAAAAAGATAGGTTCAAACGTTTATGAATTGGAAAGTGAAGAAGGAAAAGTTTTGGGTAATTTTTATATTAGGGATTTAAAACCAGACACAACTCAAATTGAACCTGGTTAGAACATTACATTTTTGGGTATTATGGCAAGAATTGGAGGAGTACTGTTTTTTAAATCTTCCGTGGGTGGAATACGTTTCAGTTGAACATAACAACTTATTTCAATCAACATAGCAACCGTTTATTCATATATACAGATTATTTCTAGGTCTTCGACATATTCATTATAGTTCAATTATAAACTTGAAAAAAAAGCACAATGCAACAAAATCTGTGCTTAGAATCCACGTTTTCTTGTCACCTTTCAAATTGGTATTTCGAGGCCTCATTATTATTTTCCAAAAAAAAATATTTTCAGCTTTTCAGCCGTGAGGAATGCATCATCCGCATAGCAGAGTATCCTAAGTCGATGATCGCCCATTTTGAAACTGGTGTTAATTTCATTTACACTTTGAATTATTTGGTCCATTATTGTGTTGAAAAGGCACGGGCTTAAACTATCTCCCTGTCTGATCCCAGATGAAACTTTAAGTTCTCTCGTGAGGCCATGTTCTGTTCTTATCCTCGTTTTGTTGTTAGTATCGAGTTGCCTTACTAGTATGATGTTGATTCACGCGTTTTTATTTCAATCGATCGATAACATCCCCGAGTTCCACTCTGTGAAATGCTTGCTTCAGGGCTATAAAACATGTGTACATAGGCTTATTGAACTCTATGCATTTTTCTATCAGTTGACGTAGTATGAATATTGCATCCACAGTAGATCTATTTGGACGGAAACCTTGCTGGTCCTCGGAGATCTCTACCTTAGCATTAATTTTGGTCGCTAGTATTTTTGTTTATAATTTGAGTACACTGTAACGTTACACCTCTATTTTTCTTTGGATCAGATTTTGGTCCTTTTTTATATATTGGTATTTTTATACTCGTGTTCCAATCCTCGGGTATAGATCCTGTATGCTGCCGTATATTGCCGTATAGTTTCATTAGTTTTCTCTCGATATTTGATCCTCCATATTTGAGCAGTTAATTTGGAATACCGTCTGTGCCTGAGGATTTTCGGTTCTTCAGTTTTTTCAGTGCTGTCTGTAGTTCTTCAAGTGTGATCTGATCTCCTGTGTCACACGAAGAAGATAGGCTTTCGGTGTTCAGTTGGTCCTCGTTACCAACATCAATACAATACAATACAAATTTATTCATGCTTTAAGACATTACAGTGATGTATGGGACATGTCAAAATAACAGAATTGGTAACTTACATGACAAAACAATATACTCTGAAATACAGAAAAAAATACAAAATTACAAAATTACAACCTCAATTATGATGAACTTGTAAGAAATTCATGTATACTGAAAAGCAATGTTCTATAAACAAATTTTTTATTTCTCTCTAGAACTGTGTGTCAATAAGTAGTTTGTATCGATTGAGTAGATGATCATATATTAGGTACCTTTACATTAACGATTTTTCCTGCGCGACTGGAACGTCCCGTGACAATCGCGCGCGAATGCATGATAGTGTAAGGAAAACCTTTCGCTCGGGATTAGACGCGTGAAAATCACACCCTCTTCCGCTAGCGATTACCCGCGAGATTATTTCATCTCGATGAGCGCGATTGGTGAGTGACGTTCCAGTCACGCAGGAAACATCGTTAGTCTACATGTAGCTGATACAGTTTACACGCGCCACTCCAGACCGCGCGACCTCGCGAAAGCGCGAGTGATTTTCGCGCGCGATGAATCGCGTGTGAAAGATCGTTAATGCTAAGGTATCTAATGTTATACCCATCATTTTTGGTGACTTTTCATACTTGCTGGTTTTGTGATGCGGCACACAGATAATATTCTGATGTCTGGTGTTATAGTTATGAAAATCAGAGGATGTCGCTAGTCCACGCAAACTGCTACGGACAAACAACAAACAGTTCAACATAAATATACAAGGGAATGTTAAAATCCGGAAATTCCTGAACACTTCCCTGCACGAGTCTAGAGGTTTCAAGTTGAAAATTAATCGGATTATTTTTTTTTTGCGTTATGAATACTCGACCACCATCAGATGACATGCCTCACAGTATAACATCAAAACAGACATGACAATATAATAGACCATATATTAACTATGGCGTCTAGGGGTAGAGAGCCCTTCAATCGATGCAAAGCATAAAATGATCTGTTCAACCTCTTGCACTGTCAATATGATGGTGCCATCTTAAGTTCTTATCAACATAAAGTCCTAGATACCTCACTTGATCGACATATTCAAGGGTACCCCCACACACTTCAATAACAATTGGAAAACCCCCCTATAGTCCTGAATATGAAAGTTTATCACTTGAGTCTTCTCTATGTTCACCATCAATGAGTTTGACCTGCACCAATCAGTGAAACGCTGAACAAGTTCCTCACACAGAGCCTGTCATTCGAAAAGACTACCAGCTTAAACCGCCAGCGATGCATCATCAGCAAAGAGAACTAGAATGCAGTTAAGAAGAAAATCTGGCAAGTCATTTATAAAAAGAATGAAAATCAGGGGTCTCAACACAGAATCCTGTGGAACACTCATGTTGATCCTGTATTAACCCGATGAAAACCCATTATGCATAATATACATGGACCGCTGGGACAGATCACTCGCTATTAAGTTCAGAAAAGTGCCCCTAAAACCCTTTTGATATAGTTTATCAATAATGAACTTGTGCTGTAGACAGTCAAAAGCACGTGACGACTCAAAAAATATCCCAGCCACATATTCGCCGTTATCTAACCAGTCATGTATAAATTCAAGGAACTCAGCACAGTCAGTTTGGGTTGATCTGCCCTCTATAAATCCATGCTTTTGATTTGACAATATTGAAAACTTGGATACAAATTTATTCATTCTGTGATGAACAATCTTTTCGAAAACTTTGGATTAATGGGACCCTTTTTGTGAACTGGTATGACCATGACTGTTTTTAGTATAGCAGGAAAAATACCAGAAGAAATTGACGAATTGAACAAGTAGCATAAATGCTCCACTATGAATGGTGAAACTATTTTCAGAACCTTTGCTGAAACTGTATCTGGACCCGAACCACCACTATTCTTCAAAGAATGTATGCTGTCCAGGATCTCATCCGAAGTAATTGAAAAGAAAAAAAAGTTAGGTTCCAGTAACCTGAGGGTAGTGCAAGCTCCCGAAATAGTGACCATAATAACTTCTCAAAGACTCTTCATTAATTTTAGAGAAGTAATTGCCGAATGTCTCAACAACTAATTCAGGATCGGAGATATCTTGACCATTGATAATCAAGGATGTACAGTCATTTTTTTTTGCTTGACTTACCAAGTACTTCATTCACCATTTGCCATATTGTCTTATTAATATTGTCAGATTCTTCGATGACACTCTTATTATAGTCCAGCCTAGTTGTTCTGACCAAATCAAAAAACTCAGTTTTGGCAGTTTTATATTTAAGGAGAGCTTCAGGAGTTCTCAGATTTTGAGTCAGCCAATGTACAATAGATTCCTCAGCCGCTGTCTAGCCTCCACAATTTTAGATTTCACCCAATTCGGACGTCCTTTGCATGAAGAACGTACAGTTTTCAATGGACATGCGATATCTATTAAGGATTTCAGTATGTCGACAAAACAACTAAACTTCTCGTCAACCGAAGAATACTGGTATACGGTCCGAAAATTTGCCTGCTCAACCAGCGTAGCAAGAGCGGCTAGACTGTCTAGTGACATTACTCTGTAAACCCTCAATTCGGAAGAAACATGAGGGGCCATCGTAGGCATCAAGTAGTTCAGTATGAGTGCCCTGTGATCACTTAGGTGCGGTTCGCAAACAAAAACATTTGTGCAGTCATCTGTACCGTTTGAGACAATGTAGTCAACCTTCGTGGAAGAGGTAACTCCATTTTTGTTTGTGTTAACTCGTGTGGGTTCGATCAGATTATATCTCGTGAACAGATCATAGAGTTGTCATTTTCTAGTGTCATCGCCGGTTAGATATTTTATAATGAGATCTCCACACAAAAATAGGATATTGGATAAAGAGGAACAGTAATTCAAAACATATTCTAAGTTGGTATGACAAGAGTCTTCTGGGCTTATTGGCCGTGGTCCATTAGGAATATTTTCACCTAACGTTTCGCCTACAACTTCGGTAGGCATCTTCAGAGGATTGTCCGTCTAAGGTTGTACCTCGAACGCTAAATTTCTGACAGTTCATCCGGATCAAGCGTAGATAATCCGTCCGCAGGTGGATGTGGTGTTGTTATCTTGGCAGGGGGATTCCGATCAGATGTTTTAATCTTTGGGTGGGTGTTTTTATCAATTCTTGATGATTGGACCTGTTCGATCAGCGATAATATTTTTTGCAATGCGTCTTGCAAATTCAAGAGTATTAATTAAAATTATAACAATTATTGTGATAATTGTTCCAATAGAAGAGGACAACATATCACATAGTGGCGACGAGGATTTTTGGTTCAATACTGCATAATCAGTTCAGTGAAGTGCACATCAGAGATGGCGGAAAAGTTTTCGCAATATTCTGGACATATTCAAGAATTCAATCCTGGATCTTCAGAAGGGACCATCTACAAGAAGATGATATTGAATTACTTCGATGCAAATGCAATTAAAGAGGACGACCGTAAACGAGCTATTTTGTTGAGTTTATTGAATGAACAAGCATATAAACTTTTACACGACATGTGCATACCTAGCGAACCCGAATCAAAAACGTTGGCTGAAATCCTGAAATTATTGGATACACATTTTAAACCGACGGTGTCGAGTTATGCTAGCCGACAATTATTCTACGAGTCTAGGAAAATGTCTAATGAATCTCCAAGAGAATGGGCGGCTCGTCTACGAAATTTGGTGTCCACATGTGGTTTTAGCGGAGAAGCGGAACTGGAACGGGCCCTGATCGACCGATTTATCATCGGATATGAAAAAGGAGCGGTGAGAGATCGATTGTTCGAGGAGAAGATGGAGACAACTTTTGCAAAGGTAGTGGAGATTGCTGCATCCAAATCCGCTGTTCAGCCATTTTCTTCGTTAGGCATGAAGAAGGAGCCAGTGATCCAGTACGCCGGCGCCAACTCAAGATTTAAGAGTAATACGCAGCCGAAACCATCAACGTCATCAAGAAGGAACTTTTCAGCCAATAACATGAATAGAGGTAATCAAAGAATGTGTACAACTCAAAAATGTTTCGTATGCGGAAGAAATAACCACGATCAAGACAAATGTTATTTTCGAGACTACCACTGTCATAATTGCAGTAGGAAAGGTCATTAAGCGCCAATGTGTCCGAACAAAAAAAAGGTAAACAATTCGAAAAATACCAATAATTTTTTAGAATCAGAAAACTTGGCATTATTTAATATGGATGGAAAAATTGATCCAGTTTTAGTGGAATTGTACATTGATAACAAGTTGTGTACTTTTCAATTGGATACAGGGGCAGGTTACTCAGTTATTTCTGATTTATTTTATAAGAAAAATTTCGGTAACAAAAGCTTGCAGTGCACAGATAAATATTTCAATTTGTATAATGGTGATAAAATCAAACCAGTAGGTTATTTTGAATGTATAATTGAATTTAAAGATAGATCTGAAATTTTGAACATTTTTGTGGTTGAAAATGGAGGACCTCCGCTTCTGGGACGCGACATTTTCAATTTGTTTGGTCTGAGTGTTTTTCATCTGAACATGGACCTACCTAATGATTTACATTTGTTATTGAATAAATTTAGCAATTCACTTTCTCCGGGGCTAGGTACATTCAATAGAGGGAAAATTGCAATAAAGTTGAAATCGGGATTTTTGGCATCACCGAAATTTTATAGAGCTCGACTTCTACCTTTTGCTATGAGAGAAAAAGTAGAAAAAGAGTTAGAGCGGTTGTGTGATTTGAAAATAATTGAACCGGTAGAATTTTCAGAGTAGGCAACTCCCATAGTTCCAGTACTTAAGAAAGATGGAACAATACGAATTTGTGAGGATTTTAAAGTCACGATAAACCCTCTGAGAGAAATTGATAGTCGAATGATAAGTATTTACCCTGTGTGATTTATGAAAGTATAACAGTATTTGATTTTCAGGGTTTAATATTATTCAAAATATAATGGTAATAGGCGACGTTTCGGGCAGTACCCTTTTTCTAGCCTTCAAAATAATTTGTTTATAATAAGTTATTTCCCAACTCATTTGTTGGGTGTCATTGGGGTTATGATTGATAGTTATCCTCTCCCCAAGATTGACGATTTGTTCTCGAAATTACAGGAAG
Source organism: Hippodamia convergens (assembly GCA_038502775.1). Lineage (NCBI taxonomy): Eukaryota > Metazoa > Arthropoda > Insecta > Coleoptera > Coccinellidae > Hippodamia > Hippodamia convergens. The sequence goes on from CM076609.1 coordinate 75,920,760, forward strand.
GAAAACATTTTAGCAAATTAGATTTGTCCAATGCATATCAGCAGGTTTGTTTGGAAGAAGAATCTAGGAAATTGATAACAATTTCCACTCATAAAGGTCTGTATCGATACAATAGAGCACCTTTCGGTATTGCTAGTATACCAGCGAAATTTCAGAGATATATCGAGTCATTACTACAAGGGTTGAAGGGTGTGGTTTGTTTTTTAGACGACATCCTCATAACTGGTAGGGATAGGAGCGAACATTTAGAACTCCTAGAAAACGTATTATCGCGATTACAGAGTGCAGGATTAAAATTGTCATTAGAAAAATGTCAATTTTTCAAGGAAAAAATTACTTATTTAGGTTTTGACATTGATAAGAATGGACTTCATACGTCCAATTCTAAAGTATCTGCTATTATGAATGCACCTTCACCACATGATATCACCTCATTAAAATCATTTTTAGGCCTGATCAGTTATTACGGGAAATTTGTAAGGAATCTTTCCACATTGCTCTTTCCGTTATATCAGTGTTTTTCAATCTTTTTCATGACACGACCCCCATAGCATCGAAAAAAATTTCCCGACCCCCCAACCCTGGCTTTTTCCATGTATGTTAACGTTGAAATAATTCAAATGTATAATATTGTGAATTCGATTAGAGGAAAAGAGTTGCAGACTCGTCTGTTTCAAATCATTTCCCTTTGTGTTGCAAGTATGGATTTACCCCATTGAAATTTGCTTTACCATACAGAGGTAAAGTAGTTTTCGATAGCGAAGTACTGACCAAAGTTATGGAACTTTACGCTGAACTTTCAGTATAAAAACAAAAACAAACAAAATACTTTTTTTCCACAGCAAGCAAAGTCAGTAAACTTGAAATTCATTTTTGACCTGGAATTTCTTTTGGAAATATAGCTTTTCAGCATTCAAATAGCTTGAATAAACGTCTTCAAGGACGAAATGAAAATGTCATCATAGGAAAAGACAAACTTAATGGAATTGAAATGAAGCCGACCTTTTTCATTGATGAAATGGGAAGTGGGATAACATCAATTCACATACTGGGGTCTTTAGTTAATACGTGCGAGGAATCGACGATTTTGGGCCCAGAAGGAGCAACATTGAAATTTCAAATGCAAACTCACATGAGTTTGAAAAACATTTTTCATTGCAGATTCGGATTGGGCGGAAATTTTTTTATCCGAATTGGTTAAAACCAAAAATGTTTTCGTCCTCATTTATTTTTCAAAAATCTGAGGCGTTCATTCAGAATAGATTGCGAAAATTCATATTCTAATACTGATTAGGTCAATTAGATTTTGGGCCCCAAGGGGTCTTATTCGAGATACGAGGTCCAACTTTGATTTTTGAACAGAAAATGCTGCATAGGGCCCAAATATGGACGAAAAATGTTTTGGTTTCAACCAATTCGGATAAAAAAATTCCTACTTCATCCGAATCTGCAATAAAAAAGTTGGGTTTGCATTCGAAATTTCAAGGTTGGGCCTCATATATAAGGGCCTTTTAAACTCAAAATCTGATGGGTCCACTGAATACCTCGGACAAAATTACCAAAGACCCCAGTATCGAAACTTCGATTTTCTTGACTCCTTAACCATCAGGTATATTTGAAATGAAAATGGTATCAAATAATGTGAAGAAAGGATAAATTGTCTCATAACTTCTCACTGAAAAAAAATAATTTCACAGTAAAATAAACTAGTAATCGAAGAATTCATTTGTATGAATAACATTACCAGTATTTCTGTATAATCTTGATAAATCTTTTTTTATTGGAATTCATTGATGTTTTTCAACGAAGTAGGACCTAGTTTTCTCGACCCACAGATTGAAAAACATATAATTTATTGAGATCGAAAGTTGGGTGGAACTGGACCTCAAATTGCCAGGAAGCTTTCGAAAAAGTAAAAGAAATTTTAGCTTCATCACCAGTATTAGCGCATTATAATCCAAATTTGCCCCTACATCTAATTACAGATCCAAGTGACTGTGGAGTAGGAGCATTGATTGTTCATATTTTTCCCGATGGTTCAGAGAAAGTTATTTCATATGCATCGCGCATTTTGACAGATAGAGAAAGAAACTATTGTACCTTAGAAAAAGAAGGACTTGCGGTTGTTTATGGATTAGTTAAATTTCATACATATTTATATGACGTCATTTAAAGTTAGTAACGGATAATAAGCCCTTATCTTATATTTTTCATCCAAAAAAGAATATTCCACAATTTTCTGCAAACAGGTTGCGAAGATGGGCAATTATACTTTCGAGTTATCAGTATGACATCAAAGTGGTGAAATCCGGAAATAATCCCGCTGACATGTTGTCACGTTTACCACAAACAGTGGAAGATTCGGATCAGGTTGATTTTGAAATAAATTATGCGGAATATTTTAGCAATAGTGCTCATTTTCCGATTGACTTTCAATTGGTTCGAAATGCCATTGTCAAAGATCCATTTTTATCGAAAATTATAAAATTTGTCAGGACAGGATGGCCTCAAAATAAATATAAAAGAGAAAAAATCATGAAAATGTTTATAAAATAAGAGATGAATTGACTATAGAAGATGATTGCTTTATATGGAATCATAAAATTGTTATACCTACTGAATTACGTGATATTATTCTGAACAGTTTACACCTGAGCCACATGGGTGTAGTGAAAATGAAAAGTTTGGCTAGATCCTATTTTTGGTGGCCAGGGCTGACTCAGGACATATAGGAAATTTGCAACAGTTGTGAAAATTGTCTGGTAAATTAGAAATCTCCTGAAAAATCCTTGTTGAATCCTTGGCCATGGCCTACTCAACCATGGAGACGTTTACATTTAGATTTCATGGGTCCTTTTTGCGGTAAACAATTTTTGATACTTTTATGCGCGCACAGTAAATGGATAGTTTTTCCTATGACATCAATAACTTCAACTATGACTATTGAAGTTCTGAGAACATGTTTCGCACGTTTTGGTTTACCGAGTCAAATAGTAACCGATAATGGTATATCGTTTTGTTCGAAGGAATTTAACGATTTTTTATCTAAAAACAATATAAATCATATTACAACTCCGCCTTTTCATCCAGCTTCAAATGGTGCCGCTGAGAATGCGGTAGGTACCGTAAAAAGAGCATTAAAGAATGCATTTGGCAAATTTTCACCCTCTGAAATGTGGTTAAACAAAGCTCTAAACAATTTTCTGATCGATTATCGTTCAACACCTCACAGTACAACGAAATTGAGCCCTGCACCGATATTTCTAGGAAGGGAAATACGTACTCGATTCGATCTATTGTTACCCAGAGAGAAATCAGATTTGAAAAGTCGAGTCTCAGAAGCGCAAAACAAACAAAAATTGTATTTTAAGGGTAAAAGATTTTTAGAATTCGAACCGGGGGAACACGTCACAGTACGTGATTATGGAATACCAAATAGGCCAGCATGGATAAATGCTAAAATTGATAAAAGAATTGGTAAGGCAGTATATATTTTACAAGTGCCAGAACTCAAACATGTAAAATGAAAACGTCATTTGAATCAGATAAAAAAATTTCATTTTCCAGAATCAAAATTGTTCGAGAGCAATCATCAGAAATCTGTCATAACTGAAGAAAATGATTCAAATGACATTTCCCCTAATATAAACACGAATGTTCCTAAGGTTAGAGAAAATAATGTTGTGATGAATAGTAGACCAAAAAGGATGGTTAAACCACCAGATCGATTAGCTTATGATGAATAAAACCTCTTTGATTGGAGTGAATTTTTTTGTGTGGAAATTGAAAGTCAAATTAATTTTAAGGGAGGAAATGTAATGTATAGACTAAGACCATACTGTATATAAATATAACGATAAGGATTTATTGGAAACACATGTGAATTTTCAGCGTTCGTTCATTCTTGTACATGCTTTCTTATGGTTTATACATCAAAATAAATGCGTCTTGCAAATTCAAGAGCAATAATTAAAATTATAATAATTATTGTGATAATTGTTCCAATAGTAGAGGACAATATATCACAGAATGAGATTTTTCAATTAAAAAATTTCCGACTTCAGGGGAACCACTGCTTCGTTTATAGCTGCTTGAATGGCCAGTTTCAATGGATCTTCAACTAACACGAAATTTCCAGAAGGACACATCGTGGGAGGATCAGATACATTAGACCTTCAGCAGTTTTCACAATTCCCCTGATTTATAATTTCATTAGTACGCACTTCATGGAAAGAATCGACAGAAATGTTCATGCAACTAATAATATGAAAACATTTCTCACAACTTATACATTTGATAGGATCATCATGTCGTTTAATTCTACAAGAACGTTGGGAGCAAGTTATTCCGCGTACGCGTGACGACATGTCAACGATATTATGATCATACAAGCTTTCAAAGTATATTACCCACGTTTCTTGGTCCATAGCGTTAATCACCACTTCCTCATTCACAGCTTTCAATCTCTTCCGTAACATGTTCCAGATCTTTCTCTGACCTCCGTATAGATCAAGCAATAGGGATTTTCATGATTTTTTGATAGGCCTAGATATAATAAAAGAGTTTAAGTTAAGAAAACAAATCAAAAACAAACACCAAGAGAAGACATGATAAGAGTAAATTTTAATGAATTTATTAAAGAAGAAGATTTTGAAATAGCTAAGAATCATTTAGATGAAGAGAAAAAAATCAAAATTGAACAATTGATAAAAAAATACAAAACAATATTTGCCAAGGATAAATATGATGTAGGAATTGTAGAAGACAATGAAGCAAGAATAGATCTCTTAGTGGATAAATTTTGTAGTAAAAGACCATATAGATGTACAATTGAAGACAGAAATGAAATAGAACTGCAAGTGGCAAAACTTTTAGAAAAAAATTTAATTGAAGAGTCATATAGCCCATTTGCTGCACCAGTGACTCTTGCATTAAAAAAAGACGAGGAAAAGACTAGTATGCATTGATTTTGAAGATTAGAATAAAATTGTGATAACACAAGCTCAACATTTTCCACTTATTGATGACATAATAATTAAAGCTTCAAATTGTAAATATTTCACATCACTGGAATTCTGCTTTTTGGTCAATACCGCTTAGGATAGAAGATAGAAATAAAACAGGCTTTATAACACAAGAACGACACTATCAATGGACTTGCCTACCATTCGGTTTAAAAACAGCGATAGCAATCTTCCAAAGGATTTTATCTAGTATACTAAGAAAACATAATCTTAAGAACTTCACAGAAAATTATATGGATGACCTATTAATATTCTCAGAAACTTCATATCAAATTAGTTCTAGAAGCCATAATAAAAGAAGGATTCAGATTGAAATTGAAGAAATGCATCTAACTCAATAAAATATCTTGGACATATAATGAAAAATAATACAGTAAGACCAATCAAAGACAACTTAGTATCTATACTTAACTTTCCTACTTCAAAATCACAGAAGAATATCAGACAATTTCTAGGTGAAATAAACTTTTATCACGAATACATACCGAAAATCTTAACAATACTGGATCTATTAGATAGACTATTGAGAAGAGATGTAAAATTCAATTGGTCTGTGGATTGTGAAAAATCATTCACAGAAATAAAAAAATTATAATGCTCTCAACCAGTGCTAGAAATATTCGATAAAGATTTGCCTATTAAGATATTTACAGATGCTTCAATAGAAGGTTCAGGTGCAATACTGAAACAAACACAACAATATGGAAAAGAAAAACCAGTAGCCTACTTCTCGAAAAAATTAAATGAAACGCAAAAAAGGAAGAAAGATATATATTTGGAATGCTTAGCAATAAAAGAGGCGGTAAAATATTGGGAACACTGGTTGATTGGAAGAAAATTCGAAGTGTATTAAGACCATAAACCTTTAGAGAACCTCAACATAAAAGCAAGAACAGTCTTTCTATTTTTCTTCATTCTCTCAATTTTATGACAATTTTCTATGTCAGATTCTATATTATCTGACACGACCATTTCTGCTATGTCATTTTTAGTTTTAACTTTTTTATAATGCACTTTTCTGGATAGTTGAATTATTCATGTTTCAATCTTAATGAGAAGTGTTTTCTATTGTATGCTGCCTTTCGCCATTCATTTCACAACTTGTCCTATGTAAGAATTTTTTATATAATTGTATTAATTTTGCCCATTGTTCCTCGTTACCAACATCAATACAATACAATACAAATTTATTCATGCTTTAAGACATAACAGTATAGGACATGTCAAAACAACAGAATTGGTAACTTACATGACAAAACAATTAACTCTGAAATACAGAAAAAAATACAAAATTACAAAATTACAACCTCAATTATGCTGAACTTGTAGGAAGTTCATGTATACTGAAAAGCAATGTTCTATAAACAAATTTTTCATTTCTCTCTAGAAGTGTGTGTCATTAAGTAGTTTGTATCGATTGGGTAGATGATTATATATTAGGCACCTTTACATTAACGATGTTTCCTGCGCGACTGGAACGTCCCGTGACAATCGCGCGCGAATGCATGATAGTGTAAGGGAAACCTTTCGCTCGGGATTAGACGCGTGAAAATCACACCCTCATTCGCTAGCGATTACCCGCGAGATTATTTCATCTCGATGAGCGCGATTGGTGCGTGACGTTCCAGTCACGCAGGAAACATCGTTAGTCTACATGTAGCTGATACAGTTTACACGCGCCACTCCAGACCGCGCGAAAGCGCGAGTGATTTTCGCGCGCGATGAATCGCGCGTGAAAGATCGTTAATGCTAAGGTACCTAATGTTATACCCATCATTTTTGGTGACTTTCCATACTTGCTGGTTTTGTGATGCGGCACACAGATAATATTCTGATGTCTGGTGTTATAGTTATGAAAATCAGAGGATGTCGCCCAGTCCACGCAGATTGCTACGGACAAACAACAAACAGTTCAACATAAATATACAAGGGAATGTTAAAATCCGGAAATTCCTGAACACTTCCCTGCACGAGTCTCGAGGTTTCAAGTTGAAAATTAATCTGATTATTTTTTTTTGCGTTATGAATACTCGACCACTATCAGTTGACATGCCTCACAGTATAACATCAAAACAGAGATGACAATATAATAGACCATATATTAACTATGGCGTCTAGGGGTAGAGAGCCCTTCAATCGATGCAAAGCATAAAATGATCTGTTCAACCTCTTGCACAGACTGTCAACATGATGGTGCCATCTTAAGTTCTTATCAACATAAAGCACATATGAAAATATAAATAAAACCAGGCGCATGTTCCCTTTGCATTTCCCCAAACATAATCTCACACTAACTGAGAGAAATGCAGAGTATGGCTGCATAACCCTTTTCAATAAAATTCCTAATGTCATACAAACCATAAAAACTTTCAAGTCTTTCAAATCTGACTTGAAAAAATTTCTGATAGAGAGAGAACCCTACAGCATTCAGGAGTTCCTCTCATCTTAGATCTGAGCGCTCTTTATCTACTCGTAGGTTAGTATTTGTTACTTTTCATTTTGACGTTATCTCTTTACATAATGTATGGTGTTTATGAGAATGAATAAATCTATCTATCTATCTAAAGTCCTAGAAACCTCACTTGATCGACATATTCAAGGGTACTCCCACACACTTCAATAACTGTAACATATTCAGGTAATCAAACACGATTTTGATTTTCTCGTTTATTATAAAAATCAACAAGATTCCTGTTACACATCTGAAATACGACTGCCGACTATCTCATCGAAGAATACCATCATTGGAACATGTGTTCGTCAGACAATTCATAAATCGATATACAACACTTTTCCCTCCTATTCCTTTGAAAGGAATAAACCCCAAAAAAAATATTACTATTTCCAAAATTAAAAAATCTACATATCCAAATTTTTGGGATACATATTTATGTATCTGAGTGAAACAAGTTCTCATTATTCATACATAAGCCTTTCAGGTGGTCTTGCATTACGTTTAGGTCTTTGAATTGTTTTTGAGTCGGGAGCAAGCTCATCTGGAGGATCATCGGGAATTGAAAATTCTTCATTTAATTCATTTTCAGAAATTTTCGAATTTAAATCTTCATGAGTTGTACTATCTAACGTATCCTTTTGATCCTGAGGAATTTGCAAACTGTTTGAATTTGTATAATCTAATATAACCTTATTTCTTGCTACTATTTGATTTATATGTCGTTTCCACTTAGCATAATTCAGTTCAGGAATCTCACAAAGAAAAACACATTTACCAATTCGCTGCTTTACGATAGCAGAAACCCAACGTTGTGATTTACTTCGATAATCTCGTACAAGAACTTGTTGACCTATTTTGATTTTAGATGTTCTTTCTTTCCCCCCGAAATATTGAGCTTGTTTGAGTTGATTCTCCTGAACATTTTTTTTAAAATGAATATCTGGTTTCAGTACATCAAATCTTGTACGCAAATTTCGTCCAAACATGAGAAAAGCGGGCGCAACTCCAGTTGTGGAATGAGGACTATTTCTATAGTCAAAGAGAAACGCGTTAAGAACTTTGTGTATATCATTTTCGTTACTCAGATCTAAAGCTTTCCTAAGGGCATTCTTTACCGTTTTGACGCAGTTTTCTGCAGCTCCATTACATTGTGGATAAAATGGAGGAGACGTTACATGTTCAATATTATATCGCCTAAGGAAATTTTCAAATTCTTGACTAACAAAATTTTTTGCATTATCTGATACAAGGCATCTAGGTAATCCAAAGCGACAAAAAGTACCCATCAAGGCCTTTTCCGTAAAATTTGAAGTCATGCTTTTGGTCGGAAAAACTTCTATCCATTTTGAATGTGAATCTATAATTATGAGAAAATACAGATTTTGAAAATAAAAATAATCAATATGTACCCTCGAGAAAACCTCCTCTGGCCATGGCCAAGGACTTAGTATGTTTTCTGGAGGATTTGTTTTATTTATTGCACAGCTATCACAGTTAGATGACAATTTCTCTATGTCCTCATTGATACCTGGCCAGAAAAAATGAGACCTAGCAATATTTTTCATTTTAACTACACCCAAATGAGTTGAATGTAATTGAACCAACATAGACTTCCGCAAAGAAAGGGGAATAATGATCCTGTTGTTCCAGAGCAAAACACCATCTTCTAAAGTTAATTGATTTCTGATTGTAAAAAATCTCTTGTAGTCATCATGTTTTTTCGTGAATCTAGGCCAACCCTTCTTGACGAAGTTTGCTATTTTTGATAATTGTGGATCAAATCGTGTTTCATGTTTAATTAGAGCAAAATTCATATTCACATCACTATTCCGAAAATAATTCAAATAATTAACGTCAACATTATCAACAGGTTCTGAATGCTTAATTGGTAATCGTGATAAGAAATCTGCAACATTTTTCTCGGATTTGATGAACTCAACATCATACTGATAGTTTGATAGGAACACAGCCCACCTCCTCAGTCTGTTTGCCGAAAATTGAGGGATTCCCTTTGCCGGATTGAAAATTGACATTAATGGTTTATTATCTGTCACTAACGTGAATTTTCTTCCGAATAAATGTTGGTTAAACTTACTTATGCCGAAAATAATCGCCAATCCTTCCCGTTCAATCTGGCTGTAATTTCTTTCAGCAGATGATAAAGTGCGCGATGCATAAGAAATTACCTGTTCTCTGCCATTAGAATCAACCTGCGAAATCATAGCTCCTAAACCAACTGGGCTCGCATCCGTTGTTAGTTTAATTGGTAATCTGACATCATAATGTGATAGAACTTTATTTGACATTAAAATACTTTTAACTATAGAGAATGCATCATCACATTTTCTATTCCATATGAATTTAGAATTCTTCTTGAGAAGATCATGTAAGGGACTCAAAATTGTTGCCAAATTAGGAACGAATTTTCCATAATAGTTTATAATACCTAAAATTGATTTCAATTCTGTCACTGATTTAGGAATAGGTGCTTCTTTTATAGCTCTAATCTTTTCATCACTTGCATGAATACCATCTTTACTAATTGTATAACCAAGATATTGTACTTTCTTTTCATTAAACGAACATTTCTCTATAGATACTTTCAAACCCGAATTTTCCATAATACTAAGAACCTGAAACAGACGATCATCATGCTCAGCTTGATTCTGTCCGCTAATTAGTAAATCGTCAACAAAAACTTTTACACCTGGAATACCGCTAAAAAGCACTGTCATTAATTTTTGAAATTTAGCACAAGCCGGAGCTACTCCGAAAGGTAATCTCAAATAACGAAAGAGACCCTTATGAGTACTTATCGTTACCAACTCTTGTGATTTTTCGTCTAATTCAAGCTGATTATATGCATGCGATAAATCTATTTTGGAAAAAATTACTGACCCTCCAAGTTCGGCCAAAATATCGTCAATAAGTGGAAGAGGAAACTGATCAACTTCAAGGTGGGGATTGATGGTTATCTTGAAATCACCACAAATGCGTACTGAACCATCCTTTTTCAGTACCGGTACTATGGGTGAAGCCCATGCTGAATAATCAACCTGTTTCAATACTCCCAACTCTATGAGTCTATCAAGCTCCTTCTCAACCTTTTCTTTGAGGCCGTAAGGCAAGGGTCGGGCTTTGATGAATTTTGGTGTTATATTCACATCCTTTAATTTCAGTGTTAACTTTTCTTTATTAAAACATCCCAAACCAGGAGAAAAAACATGAAAGAATTTTTCTTTTAAGTTTTCTGTCGATGTAAAAAAATGAAATTCATTTGAAATTTTCAAACCAAACATGTACATAAAATCCCGACCTAGAATAGGGGGCCCTCCGTTTTTTATAACGTAAATGTCCAACTTCTTTACGAGATTCCTGAATCTTATTTTGATTTCGCAAACGCCTTTAGGAACCATTCGATCACCATTGTAAAAATATAATATACGTTCTGCTTTGTTCAATGAATATTTACTCAAATTATTTAACCAAAAAGAATATGATACTGCAGATACACTTGCTCCCGAATCCAGTTGAAACCTATGCTGGGATTCGTCAATATAAACATTAATGAAAAAAGGTTCATTGAATTGGTTGACTAACTTTGTATCTGCCAGATTGAAAAAATCATCTCTTACTTCTATAAAATTTTGAAATTTTCTTGTACTATTTCTTTGACGTTCCCCATTGGGACATAACTTAGCTAAATGACCTATTTCTTTGCATACATTACATGTGTAATCCTTAAATCTACAATCACTTGTGAAATGATTGCGTCGACCGCAAACTGTACACATCTTGCGCCGATTGTTGACGGCACTTCCCGAACCACTACCATCACTCATCACACTGCGATTCTGCGCTGTTGATGGCTTTCTTAGATGCTGAGAAATATGGTGTAAGTCTGATTCCATTTTAACTTCTTCGATACATGAATAATTCTTCTGGGCCGCCATTTTGCTGGATGCAATAGTGATGACGTCATTAAAATTACATGAGATTTTCTCTTCGAACAATCTATCTTGAATGGGTCCTTTGTTGAAACCAACTATGAAACGATCTCGTAATACCCAGTCATACACAGTGCTATCAAATTCGCATTGTCCGGCCAAACTTCTTACTCTAGCAGCCCAGTTAGCTACTGTCTCGTTGTCATCCATTGCTGAATTATAAAATTTATATCGAGCTGCAAACGGTGATAACGAGCTCTTGAAATGCTCATTAAATATCGAAGTTAACTCATCATATTGTTTTTTCTCTGGAACATCTGGCATACACAAATTATACATCAGTTTGTAGGCCTCTTCATTCAACGAATTCAGGAGGATTGCCCGTTTCTTTTCAACGTTTTCAATATCATTCGCCTTGAAATAACTTTCCAAACGACGATTGTAAATTGTCCAGTCACTATGAATATCATATTCACGTAATGCACCTAGCTTATCCGACATCTTGAATTCACTAATCGACTTTTATCCTCGTCGCCAATGTAACATATTCAGGTAATCAAACACGATTTTGATTTTCTCGTTTATTATAAAAATCAACAAGATTCCTGTTACACATCTGAAATACGACTGCCGACTATCTCATCGAAGAATACCATCATTGGAACATGTGTTCGTCAGACAATTCATAAATCGATATACAACAATAACAATTGGAAAACCCATCTAGAGTCCTGAATATGAAAGTTTATCACTTGAGTCTTCTTCATGTTCACCATCAATGAGTTTGACCTGCACCAATCAGTGAAACGCTGAACAAGTTCCTCACACAGAGCCTGTCATTCGAAAAGACTACCAGCTTAAACCGCCAGCGATGCATCATCAGCAAAGAGAACTAGAATGCAGTTAAGAAGAAAATCTGGCAAGTCATTTATAAAAAGAATGAAAATCAGGGGCTCAACACAGAATCCTGTGGAACACTCATGTTGATCCTGTATTAACTCGATGAAAACCCATTATGCATAACATACATGGACCGCTGGGACAGATCACTCGCTATTAAGTTCAGAAAAGTGCCCCTAAAACCCATTTGATATAGTTTATCAATAATGAACTTGTGCTGTAGACAGTCAAAAGCACGTGACGACTCAAAAAATATCCCAGCCACATATTCGCCGTTATCTAACCATTCATGTATAAATTCAAGGAACTCAGCACAGTCAGTTTGGGTTGATCTGCCCTCTATCCATGCTTTTGATTTGACAATATTGAAAACTTGGATACAAATTTATTCATTCTGTGATGAACAATCTTTTCGAAAACTTTGGATTAATGGGACCCTTTTTGTGAACTGGTATGACCATGACTGTTTTTAGTATAGCAGGAAAAATACCAGAAGAAATTGACGAATTGAACAAGTAGCATAAATGCTCCACTATGAATGGTGAAACTATTTTCAGAACCTTTGCTGAAACTGTATCTGGACCCGAACCACCACTATTCTTCAAAGAATGTATGGTGTCCAGGATCTCATCCGAAGTAATTGAAAAGAAAAAAAAGTTAGGTTCCAGTAACCTGAGGGTAGTGCAAGCTCCCGAAATAGTGACCATAATAACTTCTCAAAGACTCTTCATTAATTTTAGAGAAGTAATTGCCGAATGTCTCAACAACTAATTCAGGATCGGAGATATCTTGACCATTGATAATCAAAGATGTACAGTCATTTTTGTTTGCTTGACTTACCAAGTACTTCATTCACCATTTGCCATACTGTCTTATTAATATTGTCAGATTCTTCGATGACACTCTTATTATAGTCCAGCCTAGTTGTTCTGACCAAATCAAAAAACTCAGTTTTGGCAGTTTCATATTTAAGGAGAGCTTCAGGTGTTCTCAGATTTTGAGTCAGCCAATGTACAATAGATTCCTCAGCCGCTGTCTAGCCTCCACAATTTTAGAGTTCACCCAATTCGGACGTCCTTTGCATGAAGAACGTACAGTTTTCAATGGACATACGATATCTATTAAGGATTTCAGTATGTCGACAAAACAACTAAACTTCTCGTCAACCGAAGAATACTGGTATACGGTCCGAAAATCAGCCTGCTCAACCAGCGTAGCAAGAGCGGCTAGACTGTCTTGTGACATTACTCTGTAAACCCTCAATTCGGAAGAAACATGAGGGGCCATCGCAGGCATCAAGTAGTTCAGTATGAGTGCCCTGTGATCACTTAGGTGCGGTTCGCAAACAAAAACATTTGTGCAGTCATCTGTACCGTTTGAGACAATGTAGTCAACCTTCGTGGAAGAGGTTTTTGTTTGTGTTAACTCGTGTGGGTTCGATCAGATTATATCTCGTGAACAGATCATAGAGTTGTCATTTTCTAGTGTCATAGCCGGTTAGATAGTTTATATTGAGATCTCCGCACAAAAATAGGATAATGGATAAAGAGGAACAGTAATTCAAAACATATTCTAAGTTGGTATGAAAAGAGTCTTCCGGGCTTATTAGCCGTGGTCCATTAGGAATAATTTCACCTAACGTTTCGCCTACAACTTCGGTAGGCATCTTCAGAGGATTGTCGGTCTAAGGTTGTACCTCGAACGCTAAATTTCTGACAGTTCATCCGGATCAAGCGTAGATACTCCGTCCGCAGGACAATGTGGTGTTGTTATCTTGGCAGGGGGATTCCGATCAGATGTTTTAATCTTTGGGTGGGTGTTTTTATCAATTCTTAATGATTGGCCCTGTTCGATCAGCGATATTATTTGTTTATTCTGAATTTGAATGAGATTTTTCAATTGAAAAATTTCCGACTTCAGGGGAACCACTGCTTCGTTTATAGCTGCTTGAATGGCCAGTTTCAATGGATCATCAACTAACACGAAATTTCCAGAAGGACACATCGTGGGAGGATCAGATACATTAGACCTTCAGCAGTTTTCACAATTCCCCTGATTTATAATTTCATTAGTACGCAACTTATGTTTGTGATAAACGAACTTTACTTTTTAAAAAAGCTTTATTTGACTATTGACGAAGTTGACAATGCTAAAGTCACAACGTTCGATACAATAATGCCTTACTTATCTTAATTAACTCTCCAAGTAGTCTACTATTCCCCTACTTGTGGAGTAATTCTAAGTATTAATGTAATATTATATGTTGAGACGACATAGGTGTCTCTTATGGGAACATAGGAGGATCTATCACATAACTCCTCCGGGGATAAGAGAAAAAATTGGGGTTTTCTTGGGAACCCTAATTTTTTAGTTCAATATCTTGTAAGGGATTCTTCCTACTTTTACTATGATCAATTGATTGAGGTTTTCTTATGTTAAACTTATTTACTACATAAATTAAAATTATTAGAAAAATTAGTACCTACATAAACTATTATTGTATAAAGGCTTAAATTATCATAGAGAATAGTTGGACTTTTCATTGAAAGGATTCGCTTTCGTGAATGTTCTATTTGGAGTCCAATATTCCTTATGTCATCAAGTTCGATATTGTCTAATTCTATAGGAACTTGATCAATTTTATCGATAGTCTTTGATCTCGTTATTTCTTGAATTTCGATGTTCGGCAGGTAAACAATTTTTACTCTGGAGCTGCTATGTCCCCAGTTTTTAAAAGTGTTTTTGTCAACATTCACCTCGCAGTTTTCAGGAACGAAAATAACGTATGTTCCGCACAACACTGTTTTTTCGGCACTGTCTCCGCACTTCACACGGGCAATTTTCTCCTCGGTTGTGATGACCATCCAATAGTCGGCTGCAAGTTGGTGTATACTGGATCCCTTTAGGTTTGTCATTTTGGGGCTGCATCTCGTGTAGTTTTTGGTAACACTCAGAAGGTCGACTTCGCAGGGGTTGCTTGCTGATACGGGTTTTGTATTTTCTTCGCATAGGAAATTAGCAGGAAATACTTCTCTGCATGGTCGATTGAATAAAGCGTATTTTGTTTCACATAGGGAAAGGAATTTTGTGTGGGGGATGATTATTTGGTATAAGTTGTTCTTCAAAATTGGTAACGGAAATAGCTCATAATAATCGTAGTTTTCAATTTCTGTGAGGGGGATTTCGAGAATGAATTTAACTTGATTTTTACTTATGAAACCTTTAACTTTGGTGCAGCTATAATACTGAATAATATTTTCATCATCAATTGGGAAGGGTAATTTAATGTTTTTTATTTTTGCTTGGATTTTCAAAAGTTCTTTCTTAAATTCGTCATGAGAAATTATTGATGAATGGAGGGTTTCTGTTTGGGCGAAAGAAATGGCTATTTCTATATCATTCAATATTCCGCTTATGATATCTATTGCTAGGGTGATATGAGTAAATACTGAGTTCAAAACGATAAAATTGAAATCATCCCATGAGTCCATGGCTGATGTATTCATCCAGAAATTTATCTGGTTTATTTTATTCTCTAAGAGTACTTGATTATGTTGCAATTTGCTCATAGAATTATTGAAAAGATTTATTGAGTTTTCTGTTAAACTGATTTGTGAATTTGCCACATCAATCAACTTCTGTTGCGAGTCTTTTATATTTTGGATGGCGGTGTCGTATTTATCCGCGTCACTTTGATCTAAATAACCTGTTATTGATTTCCATATGGTACCTAGTCCGTTTATCAAGCCTCTTTTTTCTCTTGTATTGGAGAGTGAAATTACTTGCCTTAGTTTTTCATGGGTTTCACTGATTTTATATTCTAAGATATATTTGTGGTTAGAGATTTAATGTAAATAGCTTTTGCCGTGTTTTGAACTGTGAAATGATGTGTTCATCTTCCGATAACTGGATATTAAGTCATTGAATTCCCCTGTTATGTCGGATAGATCGAAAATTTGAATGAGTGTCCAATGATCAACTACAATTTGCGATATACCTTTTTTTAATGGTAATATGCCGGGATTATCGATGATTTTTGTTATATTAACTTCTGTGCATTCTAGGACGAGGATGGTCCCGCAGATTGCTGTGAGGGTGGTGAACCTGTAACAATGGGTTGTCTTAAGTTTTTTTGGTGAACTGTCCGATAAACATTTTGTTTCGATTTATTGCCTTCCATTTTTTTAATGAGTGCCTTATTACCTGGTAGTAGTTTTGTTATGATAAATGGTCCGCTAAATTTAGGTCCGCTCTTGTTGCGAGCATATTTATAACTCTTTTCGTAAACTGTTTGACCGACTTTGAAAGGGTTCTTTGTGTTTTCATTAATTTTCTCAACAATTATGTTTTTATGGGTAGGTACTTATATCTGCATGCACTTTATCATAGACTAATGCTAGTTTTTCCTTATGTTTCTGCAAATAGTCACTATACATTTGTTTATCGTAGAGGATGTCTAAGGGGTCCTTTAATTTCGTATGGCCAAATGTGAGTTCGAGTGGAGTTAGTTTTGTGGTGGAATGTATTGAGTTGTTATAGCCTAATATGGCATATTTCATAATGATTCCAATGGGTTCTTTCGATTGTGCTCTAAGTATTCTACAGTGTTCTGCTATTGTTGAATGGAATCTTTCAATTATTCCGTCAGAGTCTGGGTGATGTGCTGTTGTAGAATGAATATTTATTTCATGTGTTTCTAGCAGTTCTTTTATCATATGTCCAAAAAATTCCATCCCTTGATCCGAGCTCTTAAGTAGTGGTGTTCCGTAAAAAGAAAAATAATCTAGTAATGCATGAAATACCTATGTCTACAGCATTTTTGGAATTCAGTTCAATTGCTTGGCCTAATTTCGTAAATGCATCAACAACGGTAAGGAATTTCGTGTTTTCTAAGGTATAAATATCTAAATGTATTTTCTCTATTTCAGTATCGTAATGAGTTCATTACAGTACTAAAAGTAGTGCTGTAATGAAACTCATTACAGCATTGTTTTCAGTTATATTTTTCGTTTTATGATTGTCAGTACTGACCTCCGATCGAATCAAGTTTCGAATCAAATCAATTCAAATTCCGTGATCTGTCAAATTTCGTATGTCACACCAACTGCCAAGATACAAAACAAAAGTCACTAATCTGAATTTTCATTTGAATTTCGAGAATATTTCACAAAAATTGACTGAAATAGAGAAAATACCGTCTAATACTCGTTACAGAAGGCAATTCCAACACTCATGCTATCGAAAACTCGCTCCTTCGTCGCTCGTTTTCGAACTTCGCATTCGTGTTGGAATAGGAGCTCATTCTGCAACTTGTTTTAGAATATACTATTTTCAAACGGCCTGAAAGGAGTGTCTGTTAACATCATATCGATTCTGGGAGGATTTCGCTCATATTTATTTTTTTTTGCATATTTTGCATTTGGCTATGTAGTTCGAAACGTATTCTTTCATGGATGGGAAATAATATTTCCGCTGAAGTTGCTTGAGGGTCTCATTTACACCTCTATGATTTGTTTTCCCTTCATGTTGGAATTTAATCGTCTGGTTGATAAGTTCGTCACCTTGAATTAATTCTCTCCTTTCAGTACAGAATATTATCTCTGGTCCATTTCTGTTGAACACCTTGTTGACAACGTTGCTAAATGTTTTGAACATGTTCTCAGACTTGAAGTCGAAATAATATCTTTTCTTATCTGCCGTGTATTCTTTCAGGAATTTTATGATCTCGTCTTCGTTGTTTTAGGTGCTGATTTGCACGTGAAATTTTTTTTATGTTTCCCACGCATTCTTTTCTCACGGGTTTTGGATTTTTGTAGACTTCTTGAATGAAATATTGGTTCGGCTTTGAGTCAATGATGTCGTTTGATATTTTTATTGGTGACGAGTCCGCCGTCTCTGTATTTGTAGAATGTATTGTGTCGTGAATACTTTCTGCATGTCCCTCCTGCTCTTCTTTTACTGGGTCAAGCTTTCTTAGGATATCATCCAATTGTAATTCGGATATATCGACTGATTCTGCATCCTCCAATATTTTATCGATTTCATCTTCGTCTACGTTATTAATGAGAGATTCGGTGTCTGTGATGTTCAATTGTATTCGTGATAAGGCGTCAGCGTTCTGGTTGGAAGATCCTTTTTTGTACGACAGTTCGTAGTCATACTCTTCCAGTCGTATTTTCCATCTTTGTAATTTTGAGTTTGGTTCTTTGAGTTTATCTAACCAAATTAAAGGGCGATGGTCAGTGCATATTGTGAATTTCCTACCGTACAGGTATGGCGTGAAGTATTCTACTGCCCAGACGACTGCTAATAGTTCTTTCTCGATGGTGCTGTAGCGCTCTTCTGATTGATTGAGACTTCTGGATGCAAAGCATACTGGTCTGTCTGAACCAATGGGGCCTTGGGAGAGAATAGCTCCTATTGCTACATTTGTTGCATCTGTCGTGACTATAAAATTTTTCTCGAAATCTGGGTATTGTAAAACTGGAGGATTAGTCAAAATTTCTTTACATTTGTTAAATGCCGTCAGAAATTCTTGCGAGTGAATTATTTTTCTGCCTTTCTTCAAGCAAACAGTTAAAGGTTTGGTAATTTTGGCGTAATCTTTCATGAATTTACGATAATAGCCTGTGAGTCCAAGAAATCCTTTCAACTCTGTTGGTGTTTTGGGAATTGGGTAACGCAAAATTGCGTCAATTTTTAGAGGGTTAGGTTTCAGACCTTCAGGAGTTATAATGTGACCCAAAAATTGAACTTCCTTCTTTAGGAACTCAGATTTGTCCATTTGTATTTTTAAATTTGCAGTTCTTAGGCGATCAAAAACCTTGCGCAATTTTTCTATGTGTTTCTGAAGTGAAGTTGAAAATATAACAATATCGTCTAGATAAACTACACATGATTCATTCATAATACCTCTTAATATGTTATCCATCACTCTTTCAAAAGTTCTGGGAGCATTTTTCAATCCAAACTGCAGTCTTTTATACTCATAATGACCTCTTTCTGTGGAAAACGCTGTCTTGGGTATATCTCTTGGGTGCATCTCAATTTGATGGTAACCTGATGCTAGATTGAGTGTCGAGAAGTATTTGCATTTTCCTAGTTTATCCAGTACATCGGTGATGTTGGGGAGAGGGTATTGGTCGTCGATGCTTTTTTTGTTGAGAAGTCTGTAGTCGACGCATAAACGATATTTTTGTTCTCCCGATGCGTCGATTTTCTTGGGAACTACGATAACTGGGCTGCTCCATGGGCTGCTTGATGGTTGGATGATGTCATTTCTCAACAATTCTTCCACTTGCCTCTCGACTTCCTTCTTCTGCTTTTCTGGAATTCTATACGCCTTTTGACAAATCGGTGTTTCGTCTGAGGTTCTTATTTCATGTTTGACTACATGTGTAAAACTCAAAGGTAGTTTCTTACAGTGAAATATGTCTCGGTACTCCATGCAAATTTTGCGAATAGCTTCTTTTTCCTCTTTATTTAGGTGTTCAAGTCTTAGGTTTTTCATATTTTCTTTCAGTAAGTTATCATCACTTTGATTTTTCTCTATCGGAGTGATTTCAGATTCATTGATTTGGATAACTTGGAGTGGATTAATTCTAATTTGTTCATTTGTTTCGTTGCTATTCGTTATTGTTAAATATGCTTCGTTATTTTATATTTTGACTAAACATTGTGGAATTTCGATTCCTTTCGTCAATTTTGTGTATTCTACAATGCCGTGATTGATTTCGTTTGAATGGATAGGTACTTTTATTACTTTTTGGGATCTAGCTGGTAAGGTGTATAGGTAAGAATTATTTTTGTATAACGGGATTGGGCCATTTTCTGTATACAGCACATTTTTCTTAAGATCGATA
Source organism: Hippodamia convergens (assembly GCA_038502775.1). NCBI lineage: Eukaryota > Metazoa > Arthropoda > Insecta > Coleoptera > Coccinellidae > Hippodamia > Hippodamia convergens. The sequence goes on from CM076609.1 coordinate 75,940,948, forward strand.
TTAGCGCCTAGGTGTGTTAGTAAGTCCATTCCGATTAATCCATCGTACTCTTCATTAAATTCAAAGATATGAAAATTGAAATGTTCGTTACTTTTGAAAATTCTAGGGAATATGCGCTATATATTGATAGTGAGTGATTTTGTGAGCGGTTTTTATTGTGAATGGGGAATGCTTGACATAATTTTGATAATATTTTCTTACAATTCGAGGGCTGATTAGTGTTTTTGAGCTTCCAGTATTAATCATAAATTTCAAACCTACTCTTGGAATTTTTATGAATGGTAAAGAAGAATGACTCAAATTGGTGATGTTTATTAAATTTGTTCTTGGTGGGTTGTTGTTGACTGAAAATTTTCAGCATGAAAATCGGGATAATGATTATCATTACCAAACTCGGTGACTTCATATTGATCGTTTATGCCGTAGTCAGAGGTGGTGTTATAGTCCTCGTAGTAATATTCGTCCTCATCGTATTGATGAATTCCTTCATCTATGTCTTGCTGGAAGAGTTCTTCGGAAATAAAATTTCTTTGGTTCATTTGTCTATTAGGTTGAACTCTACTTTGCCTTTCTGTGCGTCTTGTATTTGATGACGATGTGTCCATAGGGACTGGTTGTGGTCGTGATTGTGGTGAAAATCTGATTTGTATACTCCTCTGATTATTTTGTGTCCAATTTACTGGATTTTGGCGAATATGTGGTGTTGGTGTTTGGTTAATTGGGCTTAGATTCTGATACATGGGACGCTGTATATTTTGTTTAAAGGGAAGGGAAAGTCTGGTAGATTGTGGAAAAGTTCAATTTCGTCTGGCATACGCAAAATTTTGTTCTTCTATTGTGAATGAGATGGCCTGTTCTGAGTTTAGTGGATTTCTTAATCTTATCGGTAGATTTGAATGGAGGCCTCTGAGAAAAGCATTGAGTGCCTGTTTTTCAAATAAATTTTTTTTAATTCAATAATATTTGGATCGTCTTCGGTTAATTGAATTTTATTTAGTAATAAGCTCAAAAGATCTTAACATCTGTGGCCAAAATTAACAGGACTCTCAAATTTTCCTTGTCTTAAGTGCATTAAATCTCCTACTGAACAGTTTTCATCTCGCTGATCAGAGAAGAATTGAAGTAATAAATTTTTTATTGATAGCCAGTTTCTTAAATTTCCTCTACTGCCTACTAAATTTAGCGCTCTTCCGGTTGATTTACCGATTATGGCTCGCAAAAGAAATTCATTTTGTGGGTTTGCGATATTATTTGGATCAGAAAAGTTATTAATCAAGTACTCGCTAGATTGAATGAAAATAGCCAGGGTTGCTGGGTTCCCATCATATTCTGGGATGCAATCAATGTGATGTTTTTGAAGTTGAGGAACAGCCATTATTTGTTCTCTAACTCTTCTTAAAGGACTACGATCTCTAATATTATTCATACAATTCTACAATTTGTATTGGAATTCTATAGGTTCACGAGAAAAAATCAAGTATATAGATACGTATAGAAATATAAAATAAAATATGTGAGCAATAAAATGAATGGGTGGTGGAAAGGATGTGAAACTTATGCAATTGGATTCATAAAGATTTCTTCTTTCTTCTTTTTCTTCTGCTTCAGGGGATACAGCGGTTATAGCGAGCAGTTTCGTTCTAGAAACACCGTACCCAACTATAATTTCTCCTCCCGAAAGCTGATGACTTGGTTGTCCTAACTATGAGCTTCCGTGATGTTGACTTCTGCTCGCTGGTACTGTTGCACCACTTGAACTTGGTCGATTTCGGGGCCAAAGTTCTACGAAACTTTTCAGATACCCAACTAATCGTTGAAAGGAACACAAGTTTTTCGCGATTTTTGTCAGAAAAAAATGTTTTGGGTATCCTACCGACTGCGCCACTTATGTTTGTGATAAACGAACTTTACTTTTTAAAAAAGCTTTATTTGACTATTGACGAAGTGGACAATCCTAAAGTCACAACGTTCGATACAATAATGCCTTACTTATCTTAATTAACTCTCCAAGTAGTCTACTATTCCCCTACTTGTGGAGTAAATCTAAGTATTAATGTAATATTATATGTTGAGACGACATAGGTGTCTCTTAACCCTCCGTCACTCGCGTGGCGTCTATTAGACTCCACCTGAACTGTTGACTTCTGTATATTCCAAATGCGTTGAAGAATTGGCATGATCTGTTCTATAGCTGAAGTTAACTGCATCGTGATTATGAAGGAGTAAGCGCATTAGTATACGATTAGTTTCAGAGTTGTTTTTATCGTTTGTTTTGGTATCGAGTCTCTCAGATACCGCGCCATTGCTAGCGTAACAATTATTATATACATTCATATTTTTCGAATTTAGGGACAAAAATCACGACAATTGGTCGCTTAATCTCCAGATGAACCACAAAAATAAATTCTACCCATTAGTGGAAGCAGATGTAGAATATTTGCGTCGTATTGCTTGGGAACATGAAGACGAACTTTCAGATGCCAATGATACCAGCGATGGTGAACAGATCTCGAAAACCCTATGAGGATGAATTTATTCATACTTTTTCTTTTACATGAATAGAGAATGTTCAAAATTTTACTTGTTTTCTGAGTTCAAATGCAACAGATGAAAAGAAAACACATGTGCGTCTATCAGACGCCACGCGAGTAACAACGTTACGATATTTGGCGCGAGCAGCCGAGGGTTAAGGGAACATAGGAGGATCTATCACATAACTCGCATTTCATCGAAAGAATCGACAGAAATGTTCATGCAACTAATATGAAAACATTTCTCACAACTTATACATTTGATAGGATCATCATGTCGATCAATTTTACTAGAACGTTGGGAGCAAGTTATTCCGCGTACGCGTGACGACATGTCAACGATATTATGATCATACAAGCTTTCAAAGTATGTTACCCACGTTTCTTGGTCTATAGCGTTAATCACCACTTCCTCATTCACAGCTTTCTATCTCTTCCGTAACATGTTCCAGATCTTTCTCTGACCTCCGTATAGATCATGCAATAGGGATTTTCATGATTTTTTGATAGGCCTAGATATAATGAAAGAATTTAAGTTAAGAAAACAAATCAAAAACAATCACCAAGAGAAGACATGATAAGAGTAAATTTTAATGAATATATTAAAGAAGAAGATTTTGAAATAGCTTCGAATCATTTAGATAAGGAGAAAAAAATCAAAATTGAACAATTGATAAAAAAATACAAAACAATATTTACCAAGGGTAAATATAATGTAGGAATTGTAAAAGACTTCTTAGTGGATAAATTTTGTAGTAAAAGACCATATATGTGTACAATTGAAGACAGAAATGAAATAGAATTGCAAGTGGCAAAACTATTAGAAAAAAATCTAATTGAAGAGTCATATAGCCCATTTGCTGCACCAGTGACTCTTGCATTGAAAAAAGAAGAGGAAAGGACTAGGTTATGCATTGATTTTGAAGATTAGAATAAAATTGTGATAACACAAGCTCAACCTTTTTCACTAATTGATGACATAATAATTGAAGCTAAAAATTGTAAATATTTCACATCACTGGACATCAATTCTGCCTTTTTGTTCAATACCGCTTAGGATAGAAGATAGAAATAAAACAGGCTTTATAACACAAGAAGGACTTGCCTACCATTCGGTTTAAAAACAGCGATAGCAATCTTCCAAAGGATTTTATCCAGTATACTGAGAAAACATAATCTTAAGAACTTCACAGGAAATTATATAGATGACCTATTAATATTCTCAGAAACTTTTGAAGATCATATCATTCATATCAAATAAGTTCTAGAAGCCATAATAAAAGAAGGATTCAGATTGAAATTGAAGAAATGCACGTTCGCATCTAACTCAATAAAATATCTTGGACATATGTATAATGAAAAATAATACAGTAAGACCAATCAAAGACAACTTAGTATCTATACTTAACTTTCCTACTTCAAAATCACAAAAGAATATCAGACAAATTCTAGGTAAAATAAACTTTTATCACGAATACATACCGAAAATCTTAACAATACTAGATCTATTACATAGACTGTTGAGAAAAGATGTAAAATTCAATTGGTCTGTGAATTGTGAAAAATCATTCAAAGAAATAAGAAAATTATAATGCTCTCAACCGGTGCTAGAAATATTCGATGAAGATTTGCCTATTAAGATATTTACAGATGCTTCAATAGAAGGTATAGGTGCAATACTGAAACAAACACAACAATATGGAAAGGAAAAACCAGTAGCCTACTTCTCGAAAAAATTAAAAGAGACGCAAAAAAGGAAGAAAGATATATATTTGGAATGCTTAGCAATAAAAGAGGCGGTAAAATATTGGGAACACTGGTTGATTGGAAGAAAATTCGAAGTGTATTCAAACCATAAACCTTTAGAGAACCTCAACATAAAAGCAAGAACAGTCTTCCTATTTTTCTTCATTCTCTCAATTTTATGACAATTTTCTATGTCAGATTCTATATTATCTGACACGACCATTTCTGCTTTGTCATTTTTAGTTTTTACTTTTTTATAATGCACTTTTCTGGATAGTTGAATTATTCATGTTTCAATCTCAATGAGAAGTGTTTTCTATTGTATGCTGCCTTTCGCCATTCATTTCACAACTTGTCCTATGTAAGATTTTTTTATATAATTGTATTAATTTTGCCCATTGTTCCTCGTTACCAACATCAATACAATACAATACAAATTTATTCATGCTTTAAGACATAACAGTATAGGACATGTCAAAATAACAGAATTGGTAACTTACATGACATAACAATTAACTCTGAAATACAGAAAAAAATACAAAATTACAACCTCAATTATGCTGAACTTGTAAGAAATTCATGTATACTGAAAAGCAATGTTCTATAAACAAATTTTTTATTTCTCTCTAGAAGTGTGTGTCATTAAGTAGTTTGTATCGATTGGGTAGATGATTATATATTAGGTACCTTTACATTAACGATGTTTCCTGCGCGACTGGAACGTCCCGTGACAATCGCGCGCGAATGCATGATTATTATTATTATTATTATGAACAGGGGTCGTTGTGGCTTTGTTCAGCCTTCCGGGAACTTCGACCGCAAGGATCTTTTGTTCTTTACCCAACTCGTTCATTCAAATCCCAAGGAGGCCATCAATGGTGTTGATGAACACAGCGACCTCCTTAGGAGCCTTGGCGGTTATTTCATGTGGATCCAGAACCGACTTCCCCATGTGAATGGTTCTAAGTTCCGCCAGTTCTGGACACTTGCATACCATGTGTTCAGCCGTTTCCTTCTCTGATCCACATAGCCTGCAGGTTTCATCTGCTGACTTTCCCATGCGATACAAATGATATTTATATCGACAGTGTCCCGTCAGCAGACCCACCATTACTCGAAGCTCAGCTCGTGGCAGCTTTATGAGCTTCCTGGTGTAGGTCGACGAGAATTCCACAAATCTCTTGGCTTGCGCAAGTCTGGGAGTATTTCTCCAAAGCGTTATTTTGTTTGCCGCTTCCCATTGTTGGACCGCTTTCTTGCATTGGTCTATTCCAAGCCCACAGAAAGGTTCAGGTCCAACAGGCTTCAGCCTTGAAGCCTTTTTCGCCAGTTCGTCGGCTGTTTCATTTCCCTCAATACCACAATGTCCTGGTATCCATAGTAGAGTCACTTTGTTGCCTCTGGCCAGTTCCTTTATGGTATTACGGCATTCATATGTCAGCCGAGATTTCTGGCTGTATGATTCCAGTGATCTCAAAGTGGCCTGGCTGTCCGTGGTGGTATATATATATATATATATATATATATATATATATATATATATATATATATATATATATGCGCTCCTTTAAGATTCCTTTGAAGGCACTCTTGAGGGCAGGTATAGACTGCTAGTGTTTCAGCCTGTGAAACCGAAGGTTCACTTCCGAGGGACTTGGATATCCTTGTTTTGGGTCCTCATATCCCAATGCCTGTACCCCTTTCTGTTTTCGATCCATCAGTATACCATATGGATGACTTCTTGTCTATACGATTTACGAAGTTCATTGCACTATGACGATCACCAATGATCGTTTCGAATGGCATTTCGAAATCGTATGTGATTGGCATCACATCTGAGGGTTTTGCCAAGAGGCTTGAGTCCAGTTGGTTCAGTATCCTCATATGTCCAACCCAGTTTCCGGGTAGGGGGTTCCCTTTTAGGTAAATTTTGATGGCTTCCAGCAGGCTACATTTCCTTACATACAAGTGTAAGGGAGGCAAATCGAGTATCACCTCGAGCGCTGCTGTCGGGGTTGTGCACATAGCTCCGGTGGCCCCAACACAAGCTAATCGCTGCAATTTTAGCAGCTTGTTGCAAGTAGTTGCCTCTTTGGTTTTTGTCCACCATGCTAGTGACGCATAGGTGACAACAGGGCGTACCACGGCAATGTATAACCACAGTATCATTTCTGGTCTCATTCCCCATGTTTTTCCAAAGAGCCTCTTACAGGCCCACATGGCCCTTGTGGCTCTGGAAATGGTTTTTTCCACATGTTTCCTCCAGTTGAGCTTGCTGTCCAGGATGACTCCCAGATAGTTACACTCACTAGAGAAATTGAGAGTCTGTCCATTCAGAACCAGAGCTCTCAGATTAAGATTCCTTCTTCTAGTGAAGGGAATCAGGGTGGTTTTGGACGGATTAATTGTCAGTCCCTCCTCTTCGCACCATCTTTCAATTATCCTGAGGGCAGATTGCATGCGGCTGCTCAGTGTGCCTTCATGCCTACCTCTCACGGTTACCACCAGATCGTCAGCATATGCCTGAGCGTTGTAACCGTCTGCCGTAAGCTTCTCCAAGAGACCATCCATGACCAGACACCACAGCAAGGGTGAAAGTACCCCTCCTTGAGGGCATCCCCTGCATGTAAGCACTGTCACCTCAGTTTCTCCCAGATAGGCTGTGACGGTTCGCCCTTTCAGCATTGCCGATATCCATTTTACAGTGGTGATTTCCACCCCTTTGTTTTTAGCAGCATTGCATATGGAGTCATGTAGGGTATTGTCAAAGGCCCCTCCAATGTCTCCGAACATTGCCAGCATAATCACCTTTGAGGTGAGAGTGCCTTCCACGTCCACAAGGAGGTGGTGCAGGGTGTCTACTGTAGATCTACCCGCCCTATAAGCAAACTGTTTATTATGGAGCTTCAAGTTTCCCCTTATGTTATTATCAACAATTTTCTCCATGGTCTTCAGGAGAAAGGAGGTTAGGCATATGGGTCGGTATGATTTAGGTTCTGAGGAACCTCTTCTCCCCATTTTGGGTATGAATGCTACCCTAGCTTTCCTCCACGATTTAGGAATATAGCCCCAAGCATAGCTGGCTCTGAAAAGCTCTACCATTGGGGGTATAATGAAGTCGCCACCCTTCTGAAGCATGGCCGGGAAAACCCCATCCATGCCTGCAGATTTGAAGGGGTCTTTATCGCCCATTCAACCCTTCTTGGTGTAAACAATCTCCCAGCTTTCTGAAAGTCCCACTTAGAGGGTCTTATCCATTCCCTCTCAAGGACTGAATCGCTGGCGCTAATCTGTTGAGAGCCAGGAAAGTGAGTCTCCAACAGGACACTTAGGCTCTCTTCAGGATCACTCGTGTTGTTCCCACATGGCTTCATTATTTGGCCAATTGGATTGGAATGATCTTTGGATAGTGCCTTTTGAAGTCTAGCTGCAGGGGCTGTCTTGTCTATTCCCTCGCAGAAGTTTCTCCAGGACTGCCTTTTGGCTTTTCTAACCTCTTTATTGTAGTTCGTCAGAGCCTCTCGATAGGCATCCCAGCTGCCCTCTCGCTTGGCTCTGAGGCTCTCCTTGCCGTTCTTTTGAGGATTTCTAGTTGTTTGTTCCACCAGGGAACGTCCCTTTGGATCGTTTTCTTCCTGAGTGGACAGCTTCTTTCATATGCTTCTTGCAAACACGACGCAAAGTGAGCAGAAGCATTTTCGAGCTCTTCTATAGAGCTTATGTTGTATGCAGAGCCTTCCAGTTCTGACCTCAGATGGGCTACATAAAGTTCCCAATCGGTTTTTCTGGGTATTCTGCACACAACATTTGTCGAAGCAATCGCTTCGATTTCGAATTCTATTGCCATATATTCCGACATGGATGGTTCATTCGAGACCCTCCAGCCTTTGACCATATCTGCAATATATGGCGTACCAGGGTTAGGTTCCCTTCTAATCGCGTTCATAAAGGTCGGACTGTTACCCACATTCGCTATTTCAACATTATGAGAAAATAGATAATCAAGCAAATCCTCACCTCTACTATTTGTATCCGTGCTTCCAGATACTAGATGGTGTGCATTCGCATCGCAGCCCAGAATCAATTGTTTCTGCTTGCTTTGGCACCATTCCACGAGGCGTTGAACCTCCTCTGGTGGAGGGTTGACGGCGTCACCCGGGAAATAGCCCGAGGCAACAATCAGCTGCCTCCTGCCGCTCCCAACTGCACCTCAACTAGCGCCGCAGCAAGGTCCCTGGTCAGGAACTCTGTAAGAGGGATGCAAGTAAGTTCCTTTCTGAGCATTAATACAGCTCTTGGGTTTACTGACCTCCTGCAGTATATCATCTGACATAAATTGTTTGGAAGCCTTTGATTTGGCCTCCATTGATCCAGGGCTCTTGCAACAGCCCTATGTCAATGTACCTTCTCGACGTTCTCCAGCATAAGGCACTGGAGGCTGCCTTTGAGTGCTGGAGATTTATCTGAAGGCACGTTAGACCTCTAACCATTATGGGTTGGAGGACCCACCAGGCGGTTTGGAGGAGGCCGGAGCTATTCTGCCACCAGGCCTCTCACTTTCCCGCCCTTTCGGAGCAGTCCTCCTCCCAGAACTGGTGGTTGGCTGAGCCACTCCGGCCTCTTCAGTGCCTGATGACTGTACAGCCTCAGGTTTGCCCTCTGCTTTGGGCTTCCCTGTCGTCGAGGCGGCAGTCAAGGCCTCTTGTGCCCTTTCGTTTCGCCCCGCCGTCTTTGAGCCCTTTAGCCTGAGGTTCACTGAACAGGTACATCAACCTCCAGTCAGTTGCTCGAAGTTTCTCGACTGACCTCATGTCAGCCGAGATCACCACTTCGAGCATGGTGGGCCCCGATGGTGCCCGCCGAAGGATCCTCCAGCTGGAGGTCTTGAGCTCCTTATTTTGGAGCTCTATGAGTGTCAGTATCTGCTCATTAGAGTAGTCCTGACTCTCTGGGAGGTATCCAATCAGGCTCCCTCCCACGGTTTAAGCATGGGCTGCAAGCCTCACAGCCACTCCGCAGTGGCTTTGTCAAGGCATGTGATACCCAGCCATCCCGGTCTATTCTGAACGTTGCCAAATTGGGGACTAACAGTACTGTCCCGTCCCATGGCAAGCATCGTATCCGCAAGTGCCTTTCTGATGGCCTTCAATTGGTCCACTTCTAGCAGGACTTCCGGATATTCCTTGTGCATGATGCCCAACCTGATCCCAGCAGTTGCTTGGCTGTAGGTGGGCACCACCGTTGAAGGAGCATTAGAGGCTTCTGAGGACGTTGAGGCTTGTGAAGCCTCTTGTTTTTGCCGTTTGGGCCTTTTGCCCTTGGGCGTGCTGTCCTCCGATCGGTTACGTTTGGTGAGAAGGCTCTTAGACGCCTTCGGACCAACCGGTTTTAAGGCTTCTTCCCTGGCTTTGTCGGGCGCCATTCCAGCCTTAATGTGGAATTTCATCCTCCTCCTGGCGGCTTCAGAAAGTTTTGGCTTCCTGACCGTCAGCTTGTTGAGGCCTTCAATGACCTCTTCATCGCTGCTTTTCAGCAGCAATTCTTCTGCCATCGGGATAGGACTAGCGCCCTGTTCCCTTGGCTGATTGAGGCTACTTTGCTCCTCAATGTTTGGCACATCAGGGCTGGTGCCATGCCCTTCTGTTTTTGTTTCTTGGTCCATGCTAAGTCCCAGGAGCAGCTAGGGAATTTCCGTCACCAGAGGCAGAGCCCCGCATGCCCCTGGAAGGCTATTGAAACTGGAGGTCGCCTGGTATCCAGAGTTCGCATATTCAGGGTTAGATCTTCAAACTAGCCATGCAGACATCGGCATATACTGTTCCACCTTGCCTTGAGGAAAGTGTTAATTGTGTCTTTCATGCACTTGGTTCAGGCGGTTAGGCCAAGACCCCCAGCTTGTGTTCTCTGATCGCGAGACATGGCCACAGTAAGCAGATTCCACCTGCCGGTATAACAGACATTAGGGTTTGTTGCCCTTGCATGTCTGGCATCGTTTACCCCTGTGCAAAACTCAGGCCACGACACTACAGCAGGTTAGGGGGTTGGTCAGTCTTAGTTTCACCGCTCCTCTTGACCCTTTCGACATGAGTTACAACTCTGTCAGGATACGGAGTTCCAGTCGCTAAGAATCAAGATTCACTGCAATTACTATAAGCCTCCACACCGCGGCAAGGTGCTGACCTAGTGAGGGGCGAATGCATGATAGTGTAAGGGAAACCTTTCGCTCGGGATTACACGCGTGAAAATCACACCCTCATTCGCTAGCGATTACCCGCGAGATTATTTCATCTCGATAAGCGCGTGACGTTCCAGTCACGCAGGAAACAGCGTTAGTCTACATGTAGCTGATACAGTTTACACGCGCTACTCCAGAACGCTCGAAAGCGCGAGTTATTTTCGCGCGCGATAATCGCGCGTGAAAGATCGTTAATGCTAAGGTACCTTATGTTATACCCATCATTTTTGGTGACTTTCCATACTTGCTGGTTTTGTGATGCGGCACACAGATAATATCCTGATGTTTGGTGTTGTAGTTATGAAAATCAGAGGATGTCGCCAGTCCACGCAGATTGCTACGGACAAACAACAAACAGTTCAACATATATATACAAGGGAATGTTAAAATGCGGAAATTCCTGAACACTTCCCTGCACGAGTCTCGAGGTTTCAAGTTGAAAATTAATCGGATTATTTTTTTTTTGCGTTATGAATACTCGACCACTATCAGATGACATGCCTCACAGTATAACATCAAAACAGAGATGACAATATAATAGACCATATATTAACTATGGCGTCTAGGGGTAGAGAGCCCTTCAATCGATGCAAAGCATAAAATGATCTGTTCAACCTCTTGCACAGACTGTCAACATGATGGTGCCATCTTAAGTTCTTATCAACATAAAGTCCTAGAAACCTCACTTGATCGACATATTCAAGGGTACCCCCACACACTTCAATAACAATTGGAAAACCCCCCTAGAGTCCTGAATATGAAAGTTTATCACTTGGGTCTTCTTCATGTTCACCATCAATGAGTTTGACCTGCACCAATCAGTGAAACGCTGAACAAGTTCCTCATACAGAGCCTGTAATTCGAAAAGACTACCAGCTTAAACCGCCAGCGATACATCATCAGCAAAGAGAACTAGAATGCAGTTAAGAAGAAAATCTGGCAAGTCATTTATAAAAAAAATAAAAATCAGGGGTCCAACACAGAATCCTGTTGATCCTGTATTAACTCGATGAAAACCCATTATGCATAACATACATGGACCGCTGGGACAGATCACTCGCTATCCAGTTCAGAAAAGTGCCCCTAAAACTCATTTGATATAGTTTATCAATGAGGAACTTGTGCTGTAGACAGTCAAAAGCACGTGACGAGTCAAAAAATATCCCTTTTTGTGAACTGGTATGACCATGGCTCTTTTTAGTATAGCAGGAAAGTGACTAGAAGAAATTGACGAATTGAACAAGTAGCATAAATGCTCCACTATGAATGGTGAAACTATTTTCAGAACCTTTGCTGAAACTGTATCTGGACCCGAACCACCACTATTCTTCAAAGAATGTATGGTGTCCAGGATCTCATCTGAAGTAATTGAAAAGAAAAGAAAAGTTAGGTTCTAGCAACCTGAGGGTAGTGCAAGCTCCCGAAATAGTGACCATAATAACTCCTCAAAGACTCTTCATTAATTTTAGAGAAGTAATTGCCGAATGTCTCAACAACTAATTCAGGATCGGAGATATCTTGACCATTGATAATCAAAGATGTACAGTAATTTTTTTCGCTTGACTTACCAAGTACTTTATTCACCATTTGCCATACTACTGTCTTATTAATATTGTCAGATTTATCTATGACACTCTTATTATAGTCCAGCCTAGTTGTTCTGACCAAATCAGAATACTCAGTTTTGGCAGTTTTATATTTAAGGAGAGCTTCAGGTGTTCTCAGATTTTGAGTCAGCCAATGTAGATTCTTCAACCGCTGTCTAGCCTCCACAATTTTAGAGTTCACCCAATTCGGACGTCCTTCGCATGAAGAACGTACAGTTTTCAATGGACATACGATATCTATTAAGGATTTCAGTATGTCGACAAAACAACTAAACTTCTCGTCAACCGAAGAATACTGGTATACGGTCCGAAAATTAGCCTGCTCAACCAGCGTAGCAAGAGCGGCTAGACTGTCTTGTGACATTACTCTGTAAACCCTCAATTCGGAAGAAACATGAGGGGCCATCGCAGGCATCAAGTAGTTCAGTATGAGTGCCCTGTGATCACTTAGGTGCGGTTCGCAAACAAAAACATTTGTGCAGTCATCTGTACCGTTTGGGACAATGTAGTCAACCTTCGTGGAAGAGGTTTTTGTTTGTGTTAACTCGCGTGGGTCCGATCAGATTATATCTCGTGAACAGATCATAGAGTTGTCATTTTCTAGTGTCATAGCCGGTTAGATAGTTTATATTGAGATCTCCACACAAAAATAGGATAATGGATAAAGAGGAACAGTAATTCAAAACATATTCTAAGTTGGTATGAAAAGAGTCTTCCGGGCTTATTAGCCGTGGTCCATTAGGAATGATTTCACCTAACGTTTCGCCTTCAACTTCGGTAGGCATCTTCAGAGGATTGTCGGTCTAAGGTTGTACCTCGAACGCTAAATTTCTGACAGTTCATCCGGATCAAGCGTAGATACTCCGTCCGCAGGACAATGTGGTGTTGTTATCTTGGCAGGGGGATTCCCATCGAATGTTTTAATCTTTGGGTGGGGGTTTTTATCAATTCTTTATGATTGGACCTGTTCGATCAGCGATATTATTTGTTCATTCTGAATTTGAATGAAATTTTTCAATTGAAAAATTTCCGTTCTTCAGGGGAACCACTGCTTCGTTTATAGCTGCTTGAATGGCCAGTTTCAATGGATCATCAACTAAGACGAAATTTCCAGAAGGACACATCGTGGGAGGATCAGATACATTAGACCTTCAGCAGTTTTCACAATTCCCCTGATTTATAATTTCATTAGTACGCATTTCATCGAAAGAATCGACAGAAATGTTCATGCAACTAATATGAAAACATTTCTCACAACTTATACATTTGATAGGATCATCATGTCGATCAATTTTAGTAAAACGTTGGGAGCAAGTTATTCCGCGTACGCGTGACGACATGTCAACGATATTATGATCATACAAGCTTTCAAAGTATGTTACCCACGTTTCTTGGTCTATAGCGTTAATCACCACTTCCTCATTCACAGCTTTCTATCTCTTCCGTAACATGTTCCAGATCTTTCTCTGACCTCCGTATAGATCATGCAATAGGGATTTTCATGATTTTTTGATAGGCCTAGATATAATAAAAGAATTTAAGTTAAGAAAACAAATCAAAAACAATCACCAAGAGAAGACATGATAAGAGTAAATTTTTATGAATATATGTATTAAAGAAGAAGATTTTGAAATAGCTTTGAATCATTTAGATAAGGGGGAAAAAATCAAAATTGAACAATTGATAAAAAAAATCGAAATAATATTTACCAAGGATAAATATAATGTAGGAATTGTAAAAGACAATGAAGCAAGAATAGATCTCTTAGTGGATAAATTTTGTAGTAAAAGACCATATAATAATAATAATATATAATAATAGCCTTTATTCAGTTCAAAAAAATTCCATAATATAGGATACAGAAAATAATTTCTTTAGATTAGAACATTGAAGGAAAAAAAAGACCCAATTAAAGTTACATACAATTAATACACACAAATGCCGAAAGCCAAGAAAAGGCAAGCCTTGTGTTTGGCTTCTTCTATTCCATCTTGAACAATTTTGTGCCAAAAACTTAAACAATCATAGTACGTTAATCCAATCCATAACAGAAAAAGTGAAAAACAAAAGATATTCACATCGTAAACCTCTATGAAAGGAGTAACCCGATAAAAATAACTCTAGAGTGCAGGATTATTTTTCAAGTCTATAATGTTGGCTATGGATGTTCGCGATTGTGAACCTATCCATTTTTTTATCTGTTTCCGAAACACTGCCAATGTTCTAATGCATTTCATTTCGAGAGGAATCTGATTGAACGTCCGAGCAGCTAAATAGGTGAAACTTCTTTGGCCAACCGTTCGCTTGGGTTTTGCAAGTCGGAAACTATATGCAGAGTATCTTGTTATATATTCATGTTCAATCACATCCCCTCGAGTTTTATTACAAAACTGGTAGATCAATATTCTACAACAATATAGCTGCCTTACATCAAACAACCTGCTCTCCATATAAAGCTGATCCGATGGGTAAGTATGACATCTGCCTAACATTGACTTTAGAATTCGTTTCTGTAATATTTCCACTTTTTTCAGCCACACATTTTCTACACCTCCCCAGACTAAAATCCCGTAATTTAATATGGACTGAACCAGTGAAAAATATACTGTTCGAAGTTGTTCTAGGTTACATATTTCTCTGAAGATTTTGAAAACAACTAAGAGGTATCGCAATTTTTTAGCCAACAGTGCCATATGTTTGTCCCATCGAATGTCCCATATATGTGTACAATTGAAGACAGAAATGAAATAGAACTGCAAGTGGCAAAACTATTAGAAAAAAATTTAATTGAAGAGTCATATAGCCCATTTGCTGCACCAGTGACTGTTGCTTAAAAAAAAGACGAGGAAAAGACTAGGTTATGCATTGATTTTGAAGATTAGAATAAAATTGTGATAACACAAGCTCAACCTTTTCCACTAATTGATGACATAATAATTGTAGCTACAAATTGTAAATATCTCACATCACTGGACATCAATTCTGCTTTTTGTTCAATACCGCTTAGGATAGAAGATAGAAATAAAACAGGCTTTATAACACAAGAAGGACTTGCCTACCATTCGGTTTAAAAACAGCGATGGCAATCTTCCAAAGGATTTTATCTAGTATACTAAGAAAACATAATCTTAAGAACTTCACAGAAAATTATATAGATGACCTATTAATATTCTCAGAAACTTTTGAAGATCATATCATTTATATCAAATAAGTTCTAGAAGCCATAATAAAAGAAGGATTCAGATTGAAATTGAAGAAATGCACGTTCGCATCTAACTCAATAAAATATCTTGGACATATAATGAAACATAATACAGTAAGACCAATCAAACTGAATATCTATACTTAACTCTCCTACTTCAAAATCACAGAAGAATAGGATAGAAGATAGAAATAAAACAGGCTTTATAACACAAGAAGGACTTGCCTACCATTCGGTTTAAAAACAGCGATAGCAATCTTCCAAAGGATTTTATCCAGTATGTTAAGAAAACATAATCTTAAGAACTTCACAGAAAATTATATAGATGACCTATTAATATTCTCAGAAACTTTTGAAGATCATATCATTCATATCAAATAAGTTCTAGAAGCCATAATAAAAAAAAGAAGGATTCAGATTGAAATTGAAGAAATGCATCTAACTCAATAAAATATCTTGGACATATAATGAAAAATAATACAGTAAGACCAATCAAAGACAACTTAGTATCTATACTTAACTTTCCTACTTCAAAATCACAGAAAAATATCAGACAATTTCTAGGTGAAATAAACTTTTATCACGAATACATACCGAAAATCTTAACAATACTATATATATATATATATATATATATATATATACAGCAAACCGCCTTTTTAGAGCCATACATTGCCAATTTATCATCATTTCGACGTCCGCTTGCAATCTGACGTCCGATATACGGACGTCGGATTGTCTTGAGAAATTTTCAGTGTTTTTCGACGTCATGGAACGTCCTGAGTCGTTATGCCAAATTTCGCCGATGACGTCAGATACTCTCATCTTGTACAAAACCGTATATTTCAGTTCAACCAAGGCACGATAAAGGCGCTGACTACCACTAGTTGCATATATGATATATACGTTCTCTCTATTTCACATTAAGAGCATAAGACGACATGAGGTTTGGCAACATAGTCTCGTAATCATTTTTATACGGTGCGATTACTAGACGTCTCTTATACTTGTTTATATGAAAAAACTCTGTTTCATTTGCATGACCTCGGTTTTCGCTTCCCCCATTTGTGAATACAGATATCTTCGTCTGATGAACGTCAAGAAGGAAAGCATATTAGGATGTATTTACTGGCTTGCTTGGCGGCGATCTTCATAAAGCCTCGAGTTATGGAATATTATAAATCTTTTTTTCATTGAACTTTCCGGTTTGCCATACAAATTTTTTTTAGGGAATATTTTGGATAATCATCGAAAATGGGGAATCCTATGTGGGGAGACATTCATCGCTGAAATACAGATGAAGCGCTTCAGACGTCGAGAAAAACAAAGAACACTGCTATTGATCATCTCAATTCCACGTATTTTTTGACATAATCAACATATTCATTCTTGATTTCCCATAAAAATACTTTTTTATCGTGCAGTATTAAAACTGGGAAAAATTTCAAGAAGATTTTGATAACTCATGATTTTTGCTAGGGAAGATGGCTCACGAACTTTTCTATCTACCAAATATTTTATGTAATACGGTCGAAACGTTTCGGATCGCTTTTGTACACTACCACTGTAATACGAATATTATTAATCTCGAATTTTTCACTTCGATGTTTTCAACTTCAAACTTCAATTATACATAAGCGAGAGAAAGGGGCGTAGAACTGTGTGGGATGGGACCAATGTTTGAGAACACTGGTATTTGTCTCACAATTAAAATCTCAGCCCTGATTAATATATCATCTGTCATGAATTATAAAAGAATCCATTATTCTCATATACCTACATTTTCAAGAAGAAGAAGAAGGTACATATTATTATTTTATTCAATTAATTCTTAGAAGAGAAATTCAGAGACCATAAAGGAGCCAATGACAATCCAATAAATACACAGTGTGATTCCGGAGGAGATCGTTTGAGATCGTTTGAGAGAGTCATTTTGATTAAATTTGCAATTGACGTTCTACTGAGAATTGATTTTGCTTAGAAATTTTTCGAAAATACTTCCGATTAGATTTTCTCTCATTTCAATTTCAACCTTATAAAATTTCGTTTTTAGTTGTCCTAACAAAAAATTATCTAGAGAGTTCAAATCAAGCAATCATTGTGTTCAAGCAATAGGGCTCCCAGAAAAGTGCCAAAAAACAGCTGAATAATGGCTACTTGAAGTAGAATCTCAAAAGGGAAAGGCTAATAGTTACTATGTTTAATATTTCGGAATAAATTTTTGAATTCGATAAAAATCTCAAAAAATAACGAATTTCAATATCGACAATTCTTTATATGCCAATAATTTGACAAATGAATATCAAGTGGACCGAAAATAAACAAATTTCAGATCGTCACTTTTTTTCAAGTGAAATGACCCCAGAAGTCAGATTTTGCGAGGGCCATTTTTCTTGGATGAACTTTTATATGTCCATTATCAGACGTCAAACCTAGTCGGAAGCGATTACGAATGAATTTATTCCGAGACGATATCAGAAGCATGTTTCGTGTTTCTGATGATTCTTTAATGAATATTCACGAAAAATATACATTTTTTAAATACGCTCATGCTAAAAATATAAACATAAAATTCTTGCGTTCTCTCTTTGTTAAATATTCCCAACAATTCCTTGAAAACAGAATCAACTGCATGGAAGCGGATTTTAGCGTGAATTGAGAAGGTCACCGAATAGGTGAAGATATCTAATGTGTTCAGGTTTCGATATGATTTGCTTTAGATTCACTTGTTTTTCTCCCATGAACTTATATATAATGGAGAACGGCATTATTCATCAAAATATAATCGATCAGAGTTGATTAATTGAGGATAATGAAATTTTCAGTTTGAACATATTTTTTTAACAGTGAATTTGTTGGTATTCAATCCTATGCTTGAGTGCAGATATTTCCAGAAATGTCGTCATGTGATCCCTTTTCAAGCTGAAGCTAATGTCGAATACAAATATTGATATTAATTTGTCAGATTGGTTGATGTATATCGTATAGAAATAATTGAAAATGTATCACGTACCAATTGAATAAATTCATCATCTGATCAAAGGGCGATTAATTGGAAGATTTCAATTTTCCGTTGCAGTAATGGGTAATTTTTAATAATGAGTCTAGAGCAAAAGCAGTTATGAAGAATTGAGAAATATAATATTGAAGTTATTGCAGAGGCAAGTTGCTTGTCAGTATAAAGAATTTTCATCTACTACTCTTTGAAAGATACGAAAAAATGATGTTCACAAAATTAAAAGCATTCAACACTCAATCTCTAGAATGACCGATAAATAAATTGGAAAATGTATAAGAAACATAAACAAACAAAATCGTAGGTACTATGAAAAGGATTTATTTTACAGAATTATATTTCTGTGAAAGAATACAATTTTCAGTTTAAAGAGAGTTGAAAGAAATTTATCAGTTATAGGTTTTCCTCTTATCGGATGTCTCATTTATTGAAAGTATACATCGATAATGTTTTTTCAAGGAATCTCCTATTTTGTATTTATTGTTTTCAAAAACTAATCAACTCCATTGAGTTCACTCATTAGTGACCTCAACGAATCTGTGGGCTTTAATCAACTTGAAAGTTTTTGATCCATCCACCAAAATCTCGTGAAACCCACAATTTCAAAATTCGATATCTGATAAATTCAGAATGGATTCGTTATTATAATTTTCGACCAATTAAATATTTTCATAGAAGCATTTTCGGTAACATTTTGATGATAAAAATATTTGCTGGAAATGTAAAATGAGTAAGTAACCTGATTTTTAAGACAAAATTCGTCAAATCAATCCGGAACCCCCTGAGTCACCTATGGTAAATAAAAAAATAAACAATGAAGGAAACATAATGCAGAGATACTTTTCCTCAATATGGAATATCATTCTATGAAACAGCGTAGGAAAATACTCAGGGCCAGTATGATAAACTCATCCACCGAAAATTGAAATTTCACCTCAGCTTGAGAACCGGTTTCTGTATACTCAAACTTTTCAGCCTTCAAACTGAGGATGAATTTCAATTCTCGGTTGACACGTTTTTAATACTGGCCATGAATAATCTTCCACCATTTCGTAAATTATTCTGCGACGCAGAATAGGACAATACTCAGGGTTAGTCTTATGTTTTATTATATGCAGATGATTCCAACTTCACTGCTTTTGGAAATACTATAGAAAACGTGATATCCACCGCTCAATTACAACTGAAGAAGGTAAATCAATGGTGTGAAGCAAATAAAATCAAATTAAATATAGACAAAACAGAGGCAATGTTTTACCGAATAAGGAAATCAAATCTCACACCTCCCAGGGCATTAATATGAGAAACAATGAGATAGTTGCACACTCGTCTATAAAATTAATGAGAATCTATATTGATGACGAAATGAAGTGGGAAACCCACTGCGGCACCCTTAGTAAACGTCTGAAATCGGTGATATACTCACTAAACGTTTTAAAGTATCACTTGAATGCGCCAGTTCTCAAGGTACTATATTCTGCAAACTATCATATGGTATAATTTTTCGCGGTGGCAGTTCTTCATCACACAGAATATTTCTTGATCAAAAAGGAGCAAATCGAACAATCTATGAAATTAAGAGAACAGAGACTTGCCGTGGTGTTTTCAAGGAGCATAGTTCAATGACGATGACTGGATTGTACGATTGTATATTTATAAATGTTGAATGTTTGTTCGTCAACATAAAGAACTTTTCATAGATTTTGAGAATCACAACAAAACAAGAAGAATGGATAGATATTCATTGCCCAAATGTCGTCTCACTTTATCGCAGCATCAAGTAGAGTTTATGTCTTTTAAACAGTCCACCATCATCTTATCACAGTGCCCAGAATGAGAAAATCTTCAAAAATAGAACTCGAAAACTGATTTTGCAATGCGAACTCTATAATATTCAAGAATTTTTCGACTACTGCTGCTCTATAAATAACTAAAAATTGTGTTTCTTCCTTTTTTTGTATGACGTCTTTCCCTTTCATTGCACATAATCAATAACTGTGATGAAATGAATAAATATTATAATTATTATTACTATTATTATTATTATTATCATTATTATAAACATGTCAACCGAGATTTGAGATTTATCCTCTACTTGAGGACAAGTTTAAGCTCACAAAACTGGTTTTCAAGCTGAAATTGAATTCCAATTCTCGGTCGACACGTTTATAATATCGGCCCTAAGACTGGTTCCTGAAATATAGATCCGAAGTGATTGAGAGGCAGGGGAGATCTAATCTGTATCAACTACTTTTTGAGATGAACCGAAGAACACACTAACTAAGGCAGCGAATACGCAAAAAAATTCTATCGAAATATTCTATGGTTGCTCATCATTCGAATGAGATATCCAACAGTATTCACATATCAATAATATTTTCATTTATTTTATTTTTTTTATTTATTTCCTCAATTAATTGCTTCACACAAACTAGAGCCTTTGAAATAGGTACTCGATTATAAACTTGCTAATTTCTTCATGAATACATTTCACGAATGTGAATAAATGTAGATAGTCAATGAAATTTTATGTATCCACACCATACGAACGGACTGTGAAACGTATTAAAAAAATTCAAAATTGAAATTATTATTTTGGACTATAATATTATATGTAGGTATGTCCAAACCCTATAACTTTTAGAAATTTCGACATATCTCATTATAACTAGAAGTATGCAGCTATCTCTATACCTTCTTCTTCTTTCCTTCTCAAACTGTCGAATAATAGTTAAACCTGAGGAAATCATGATTATTATTGAAAATTTCATGAATACTGATACAGACAAATACTTCGAAAGATCTGGTATCATTGAAATCGACCTAATCGAGGGATCCGTCTTTTTGACGTCCTTGCTATTGAGATTGATTTTGATGAGCCGATTTTTGTATGTCCATATCCCAGTCAACCAGTAAAGTAATAGTGAGTCGCAGGGAATACCAAAAAATATCACATCGAAGAACAACTTTGAGACTTATCATAGATGTACTAAGGATTAAACATTGAATGAATTCCAAAGAACTTAATAATCGCAATGACATCTTTAAAAGAAAACCTCACAGTATCTTTCGAGAATGCTTCACAGCAACACGTATCATTGCAGCCGAGATACGGAAATGTCATGTTAATAGGTAGTTCGATTTTCGTCTTAGGTTCTAGAAAATTGCAATACCTATTTATTCGTATATTCGTGCAAAATGTTTTAATTTTTTTTTTAGAAAATCATAGGTTGTATCAAGGGCTAATAATAATAATAATTCATTGCCTACATTGGTTATAAAACGAGCGTTCTAGAAAATTCGGCTTCAAGTAGGCTATGGATTTTCGAAGGTTCAATTTTCGGCTTCAGTCTCGGAATATTGACAAAGCCAAACGGTAGTCTACGGAATACTCAAATATGAACTTGCTAATTTCTTCCTGAGTACAATTCATGAACTTGAAAAAATATAGTCAAAGTGACCTCTACCACACCCCAAATAATATTTCAACAAAAAAAGGGGAAATGGTGTACAGACAACGAATGAAAAAAATTGACTTATCTAAGAGGTCCGTCTACCTTCTCCTGTATACATATAATTAGTACAAACTCAGCTATTTTGATGGCCAGTCCATCAGGTTTAAATTTTCATGAGCAGATTTTTCGACGTCCATATACATATACCTAGATGGATATTATGATAAAACTATTGTTATAGTGATAGCTCATTGTCATTCGAACCGAGAAGGCTAACATTTTTAGGAGCTTTGGATTCAACTTTTCTCGGTAAATAAATTGATTTTTTTTGGATTTGAGGAGTGGCATATATTAATAATTATTTTCAATGAAATAAAAATTATGAATATATTTGATTGTCCAGCAAGATATTGAGTATTATTCCTTGTTAGGTAGGACAATATATCATACCGAATAAAATTCAAACCTCCATTTTGACTATTTTCGATTGATTTCAAAGCAATAAAATTTGGCCTAGGTCGTG
Organism: Hippodamia convergens; assembly: GCA_038502775.1. Classification (NCBI taxonomy): domain Eukaryota; kingdom Metazoa; phylum Arthropoda; class Insecta; order Coleoptera; family Coccinellidae; genus Hippodamia; species Hippodamia convergens. The sequence continues at coordinate 75,963,263 of CM076609.1, forward strand.
TTGAAATTGTACTGGCCATAATCATTCCCGTATATGCCTCATAACATAATTACAAAGTTCACAAGATCACTGCCTTTGAATTCAAATTTGAATCAAAACAAACACAAGCCGCTTGTGAATTCAATCCTTCCGTCCCTCCTGAGATCAAAATATATTCAAAGCGAAGTCAGAAGTCGACCCGATTGACCATAGCAGGGGAGTCAAGCCTCCAATGCCATTCTGAAGGTTGAGATATTCTCTACTAGAGACTAGGATCTGGGATATTCTGAACTACAGAATACCCAGCCTTTCGAATCTTCTCTCGTGCACGTACAGTGAAATAGTATAGGGCCAAGGTAGTCAGGTGTTGTTCGAGATTTTCACGTTTTCGATGAGGATGAATGAACTGAATATTACATTTTTCCATTGACCAAACATTCTTAATTTAAAATTTGAATTTAATTCCTAAAAATTATGATGGTTCACTTGAGTCCGAAATATTCGTATTTCATAGAAATTTGGCTCTAAGCTGTATGATGAGGCTAAGCCCCCCTTGCCCACTCTGACGAGTCGGCCTTGATATGTGATAGTTCGATTTTTTCAGAAAGCTCTGCAAGTCGAAAAATTGAAAATATCTGCTTCCTGATTTATCATTCCAAAATTACACTGTAAAGTCTAAGATTGAAAACTATCCATCTATCTGCACACCTGTTCTTTTATTATTATTATTATTATTATTATTATAAATTGTTTAGAGTAGAGGTAAACCTATAAACTCAAAAAATGAATTAAAATAATACATACTTAAACTGATAGAATATTCGAGAAGCTATATATGGAAAAAAAAGAAAATTAGAACAATCACATGCAATCACTGAAAAGTTTACAAACAGTTCGCAACTGATTCATATTGTCGCCTAGACCATCTATCTAATGAGTTCTTGAACGCATTCAATGTTCTTGATTCTACCACCTCATTGGGAAGTCGATTCCACGCCTCGAAGACTCTATTTGGGAGAAAATTGCTTCTTGATCTAGTTCTGAAATTCTCCTTGGCAAGTTTGTAGGAGTGTCCCCTCAACTGGCGGCCTTGATTGAGAGGGAAGAGGAACGCCATGTCTACACCAAAAAGTGAGTGGAGCGCTCTATATGTGACAATCAAGTCGCCTCTCGCTCTCCGGTCCGAAAAAGAAGGCAAATTGAACTGCCTCAATCTTGTTTCATAATCTGGGCGTATTCTGCCAAATGGAATGCGGGTGTTCCATCGCTGGACTGACTCCAGCAATTCTTGATCTCCTCTCAGGTTAGCCCACCAAACAGGGCCCGCATACTCTAAGATAGGACGCACGTAGGTGGTATAAAGTGTCCTGCTAGTAGCTATATCGCACCCAGAAAAAGTTTAAAAATTTTCAATAAAAATTATTATTAAAAGGTTCGTAGAAAAAAAGTAACAAGTGTACAGGTAAAGAAGGACAGATTGATAATATAATACAGTGAACTCTCGATAAATCGAACATCGATAAGTCGAATTCTGAGATGAATCGAAAAGTTCTTCTGTTACCCAGTGTAATTTCACCTCAATGAGTCAAACATTGTTCTTGATTCTTGAAGTCCAAGAAGATGAGTCTAACTGCTAAGGGTTGTCTAGAGAACCACCACCTCCATAAATTGTACTCCCGACCACCATCACCTTTATGGGTCGAACTCTTTGATCTAATCACTCGTGATTCATAATCGAGCCATGGTTCCATCAATCCTCGGAATAGTTGACATCACTTGACGAATAACAGATTGAATTACCAAACTTTACTTGCTTGCTAATGCAAATAACTTAATTTTTCTTGAAGATGTACCGCTGACAGTACGATTACGAATTATTTTTAACCTAATGACGCTTAGCATGAACATACCTATCCGTATAATAAACATGAAAATGAATAAAAAATTAACAAAATTTAAGATCCTGCTCATACGAAACCTGTACATCGGAGAGTACGCACGTTCCTATTGTTTTCTTCCGTGTGATTTCCGATTTCCTGGAGTTCTTGTCTTTTTTCCGGAAACTTTTTTTCAGGCGGGACGACATAGTTTATCTGCAGCATTGTCACCCTGCTCGATTCGTTTTCGGGGAGTAAATTGTGAAATTTTCGGAGTTTCTTTAAGCGGACATTATTATCGGACATTGCCGTTGTCTCCGCTGTCTGCTGGTACCAGTGGCGTCGAATTTGAATCACCATGTCCGAGAGTGAGAATAAGTGTGGCCATTGTAAAAGGAAGGTTGTGGAGCCTGTTAGCTGTGTCGAATGTGGAAACCATTTCCATCTTAGTTGTTCGAATAAGGCAAATGCCGTTGGGCCCGATGGGGTAATTCTGTGTTGTAAAACGCCGCAGCTGACCTCTGAAACTGATCAACTGTTTGGACGTTTGAGTCGGCTATTCCAGGAGAAATTCGACGGGTTCAGGAGGGATATTGAAGAGAAATATCTCGGTAAGATAGTTGAGTTGAGGGAGGAAATTAATATAATGGCTGGTACCCTGGCTGTTCAGGAAGAAAAAATTTCCTCATTGCAGAGAACTGTTGCGGCTCTTGAATCTAATATTGGACCATCAGAGTGTATCGAGAATACTTTTTCTGCCGAAGAATTTTATACCGAGCTTGATGAGCGCAAGCTTCGTGCTAAAAATGTAATGTTTCACGGTGTCCCTGTGGATAGGTCGAAACAGGATTCAAAGAAAGTGATTCAGGATATTATATCCAAAGTGTTCTCAGAAATAAAAGTTATCAGAACCATGCGTGTCGACAGGAAACGGGATGAAGACCTTATGTCTCTTAAGGTTGTCTTGAGGGATTCCGAGGATGCACTCAAGATTTTGCGGAACAAGAATAAGTTCGGGCAGATCAGGGTGAAGGCTGATCTTACGGTGAAGCAGAGAGATTATATGTCGCAGTTGCATCGGGAGCTAGAGAGTAGGAAATCCAATGGGGAAAAGGACATAACAATCCGTTATATTCGAGGTACTCCGAAAATTGTTCCCCTCTCAAAAAATCGTCGACCACCTACGGACGGGCGACTGGAGCATTAGCGTCCGATTACTTGAGCGTATACTATCAGAACGTGAGAGGTTTGCGCACCAAGTTCTCTAATTTTATGCAAAATGTATGTGTCTCCTCATACGATGTTATACTGTTGACTGAAACTTGGTTGGATGACTCGATTGGTGACCAGGAGTTGCAGCTAGAGGGCTATAACATCTATAGAAATGACCGTTCTTCTTTAACCAGCGATAAGGAAAAGGGTGGTGGTTGTCTGATCGCTGTGCGGAAGAGTCTATTTGTCCAGTGCGTGACGCGGGTGCAGGTGTCCGTGGAGGATTTATCGGTGATTGTTACGATCGGATGCCAGAGGTTCTTGTTTGTGAGAGCCTATGTACCCCCTCGGATGCCTGTGTCCTACTATGAGAATCACTGTACGAACATCGAGGCCGCGGTTGAAGAGTTTAATCCGGACGGAGTATTCATTGTTGGTGACTACAATTTACCTTATAGTGTGTGGTCTGGCGGCCGGTCGAGTTTGTCTGTTGAGTCAGGTTTGTGTCAGCGCTCTCAGGTTCTACTTGAGACTTTTAGTTTCCTTGATCTTCACCAGAACAATTCTATATTAAATGTTGGGGGTAAAATGTTAGATTTAGTGTTTTCAAGTTATGAATTACTGAGGGTCGAGGCTGCAATTGATGTCCTTTCGAAGTTAGACATTCATCATCCAGCGCTAGCCTTTGAAATTCCTACTGGTCAAAACTTTAGGAAGATACAATAAATTATTGCTTTTAATTTTAAGGCTGCTGATTATGAAGGTCTGAATGAGCGCTTGTCAAGTATAGATTGGTCAGCGGAGCTCAAGACAGCGGACGAAAGCGTCGACTCTCAAGTTGATGTTTTTTACACCTTTTTATATGAAGCCATTGAGCAGTTTGTTCCAAAAATTGGAATCAGACACTCAAGTTTTCCCAAATGGTTCTCTGGTGAATTAAAAGACCTTATTTTCAGAAAAAAATTAGCACATAGGATTTATAAAATTTCTAATGCATGGGATGATTATCTTCAATTTTGTAGCCTCAGGTCACAGTGTAAAAATTTAACTATTCAATGTTATAGCAGTTTTATCAGGGAGACTGAAGAATCTATTAAGAAAGATCCTAAAAAATTCTGGAATTTCGTGAATGCTAGGAAAAAGGATAATTGTTTACCCAATGTAATGTTGTACGAGGGTGGTGAATGTCGTAGCGAGAGGGGAGATTGCCGATGCTTTCGCAAGATTTTTCCAATCTATTTATAAACAATATAACGACAACATCTCCTGAGACGCCACTGATGGTCCATTTCGTGATAGTGATGACACCATTTCTTACTCGATTATTCATGTTGAACAGATGTTGCGCGGTATCGAATCTCTTGATATTTCCAAGGGTCCTGGACCTGATAACATTCCGGTTTTGTTTTTGAAGAAATGCAAAGAATTCATTGCTCTACCACTTCAAATATTATTCAATAAGTCCTTAAATGATGGTGTTTTTCCGGTTATTTGGAAGACTGGATTCATAAAGCCTATTTTTAAATCGGGATCCAAGGAAAATGTTTCCAATTACAGACCCATAACGATACTCAGCGTAATCCCAAAATTATTTGAATCAATCATCCATGAACAAATAAAATCGAGAATATATGAAAGAATTATTCCTGAACAACATGGTTTTTTCCGAGGTAGAAGCGTTGAGACTAATCTTCTGGTTTTCACTCAATTTGTTCTTGGGGCTTTGGAAAATCACAAGCAGGTCGAAGTTATATACACTGATCTTGCGAAAGCGTTCGATAGTGTGTCCCATAGAATTCTGGGTAGAAAGCTTATGATGTTTGGTTTCCATGATAGTTTATGTCGGTGGTTGATGTCCTATATCTCGGGCAGACACCAGTCCGTTAAAATTGGTGGAACATTATCTTTTTCTATACCAGTGACTTCAGGGGTTCCCCAGGGTAGTCACCTGGGTCCATTATTATTTTTGATTTTCATCAATGACTTAAATCTTGTCATCCGATTCGTTAGGTTCTTGCTGTTTGCGGATGATTTGAAACTTTTCTGTTCAGTGGAGTCGGTATCTGATGTTGGGAGATTGAGGTCGGACTTACGGGCAGTGGAAGATTGGTGTGCTACAAATGAGGAATGTTCACATTTTTCAATTTCTTTATATTCCTATTCTTCGTAGGAAATGAAAATATTGTGTCCAAAAATTATTCGAATACTTCAAATAGCGCCCGAGATATCGAGTTATAAACATGAGTTCGATGGATCCGTGTGACGTCACTTTACACCCAACGACTTGCGAGGTTCAGTACGTAGCCGGGTCCAATATAAGGGCCTCTCGGCTCACGGAGTGCGATTTGCGTATGTAGTATGACGTCTCATCGCCGCGAGGAATTGAATATTCGCGGGGTTGTAAAATCCGAACTACTAGGTCTTTTCGACTGAAACAAAAACTAGTGATTTCATATACATATAGGTTATACTGTGACGAAGTTTCGATCGATTTTGCATACCTGTGAACATTCCTCATTGTCTGTCTATCAACGTCGATAAATGTAAATTCATGACGATATCCCGTCTGGAGCGCCCTATCACGGTCGATTATTGTATTGGTGGTAAGAATATTGATAGAGTGTTTTCTTTCAAGGACCTGGGTGTATCATATGATAGCACATTGTCTTTTAGGTCACATATCCAGGCCATTTCTGCCTCATCTCTCAGGACTTTGGGATTCATTATCAGAAATACTAAGGACTTCAACATCGAGACTCTACACCATCTTTATTTATCTTTAGTTAGACCCATCTTGGAGTTCTCATCTGTCGTGTGGTCTCCATACTTATCGGTTGATGTTTCTTTGCTGGAGAGAGTTCAGAATAGGTTTCTTAGGTGTGCTGCTGTTAAGATGGGTACTTTTTCGATCTATACTTTCTCAGCTAGTGGAATGCGCGACCGTCTTGGACTGCCCTCCTTAAGGACGAGGAGATTTCACGCGGATGTGATATTCATTGCCAAGCTCTTTCAAGGCCTTTTGTACTCCCCTAACTTGTTAGCCCAATTCAATTTATATGTTCCTCCTGGACCCATCCGAAGGTTTGATCTGTTTCGACTCCCCCAGTCAAGAACCAATTATTGTTTACATTCTACGGTTTCGAGAATGATACGAAATGCTAATGCCGCGGACTCCCTGGGAGTTGATATATTTCATGATTCCATTTCAAGATTGAGGAGAGATTTGAAGTACCTGATAAGACTGTGATATTTTTTGGATTCATTTGTTTTATTGCTCTTGTTTTTACTGTCTGTTTTGATATAATATGTATGTATACTTGCATTTACTCTCTTTGTATTATGATGAGTTGATTTGTATTATTTTGTATGTTTTTTCTTGATGAAAAGGTCATGTACCGTTAATAAATAAATAAATAAATAAATTATCTCCCTCAATTTCTAGTACATGCATGCAGTCACGGCTTACTTCTGCAATTGTTACCAGCGTTTTTTAGAGTCTGTGGTACATCTTCTGATTGCTATTGAAAAAAAAATTAACGTATTCAGCAAGCAACTAATAATTGGTATATGGCAATTTTATATGTGATCTATCAAATCATATCAACTGTTTCAAGAACTGTCAAAAATTATTGAAACAATGCCCGCTTAGGAATCATCTGTGAAATAGAGGATATCTGACTAAGTTGAAAAAGTCTGTACCTGCTCGGTTTTCTGGCCATATTTTTTCTTTTCATAAAGGAATTATGGGCGTATAAACCTTTTTCTACAAGCGTGCACTTTCATTCTCGTTCCCGCACGTATTTCAATTCGTAAAGAGTCACATTGCCATACAGTGTGGGAAAAAACCCTGCTATTCCATTACCGCACGCAAATGCGTGTGGTAATGGATTAGCAAGGGTTTTTCTCGCACGCTTTTTCTAAAGAATAAACTGAATAATGATATATCTCTATGCCACCGACGACGTTACTATGGAAACGGCATGTGAATAAGAATTAATACATTGTCATTATATTATGAAATTGTGTTTAAATATGAATAATATCAACTCGAATTCAATCAGTACGCTCCGGTAAAATGGATACTTCGGGATCTGATGATGAACTGCCCGAAGAAATATTAGCAGCTTCTTATGAAGCGAGTTCAAATTTGTTACCGGCCAAGTCGAAGATAAAATATGAGAAGCAATATTCAGAATTCATTGATTGGTGTAATTCCAAAAAGGTTCAACCGAGGAAGGAGGAAGTGTTTTCGGCGTATTTTTTGGAAATGTCCAAAATTTGGAGACCAAACACATTATGGTCCCGATATTCAATGATAAAGAGTGTTTGTAAACTGAAACAGGATTTGGATATTGGAAGATTCCATAAATTAACTGCCTTCATGAAACGACAGAATATAGGATTTCGTCCAAAAAAGGCCAAAACTTTTAATGAAGAGGAAATAACAAAATTCATGAGTGAGGCATCTGATGAAATTTACTTGATGATGAAGTTGGTAACAATTTTTGGATTAGCTGGTGCCTGCAGACGAGAGGAACTTTCAAAACTCACCATCGACGATATAGATGATAAAGGAGACTTGATCATCGTCAATATTAAGGACTCCAAAAATCATTCACCAAGATCGTTTGTTATATCCCAAGACACCAATAATGGATATTTTCTGAACATATACAAAAAATATATGAATTTACGTCCAAAGGAAATACCTCATCGCCGAATTTTCATAAAGTATAATCGGGGAAAATGTAAGATTCAACCTGTCGGAATCAATACAATAGGAAAAATACCGTCCGAAATTGCAGCTACAAAATCCGGAATTATACACAGGACACAGTTTTAGGCGCTCCTCGGCTACTTTCCTAGCCAATTGTGGAGAAGGTATCACAAATATTAAACGTTTACGAGGATGGAAGTCAACTGCTGTTGCTGAGGGATACTTGGAAGAATCTATTAACCAGAAAAAAAAATGTCCACTTAAATTCTTAATTTGAATGGTTCTTCCTCTTCAAACTGTAATACAGAATCATTACCTTCCAAAAAGCCTTCGAACAATATGATGGCAAATATTTTGCTTCTTCCTCTTCAAACTGTAATACAGAATCATTATCTTCCAAGGAGCAGCTGACTTCGACCAATATGATGGCTTCTGCTATAAATTTGCATAACGCGACCAACTGCACGTTTACAATAAATATAAATAATAACTGAATATTTCTAATGAATATATTGATAATAATGGGAAGAAACAGAATGTACATAGATTCCTTATCAAAATTCATTTTTATGTGCTGTTAGTCTAGTTTTCTTTTCAATTAATAAAGAATTTATGAATATTATTACAGTTTAAATTTATTTCATAGGCTTGTAGTCTCTATGGACCGAACGTCAACGATGAGAGTAGAATGGTAACGACTTGTCAGAGACTTTTGTCATTCATGTGTATTTAGAATGATCAATTCACATTTGATCTGTGTGTTGAAATCGATCTCGTATAAGCGCTTGTAGAAAAAATATTGTTCCTAACTTTTTTCCCGCACTCAACTGCTTACCCGAACGACGCGAAACGGCAGTTTCGTGCGGGAAAATATCACTTTCCGCACTTGTTAGGAAAATAACTATTTTGCTGACAAAGGAGATGGTTAACAAAACAACGAAGATTTTCCTTTTCATTTGTACACTGAGTTCATAATACTCTTTTTGAATAGGTTTCAATTCTTTCATCAAGATTTTATGGGGGTAGCAGTTGCAGCCATTTATAACCCTTTATATTTCGGATCATCTGAATTTCTAGTGAACACTTTTTCTCAAGAAATGATGTCCATCTCCTCAGTTTTGAAAAACATATTTATCGATAGATAAATAGATATATGTTTTTATTTCAGATGATATTTTCTTACAGGAAAACACAAAAATAAAACAGCACAAATTATAAATTCAACAAAACTTAAATAATCTTCCAAAAAATATGGCTCTAGATCTACTAGAAGTTTCTTGGTTCTAATTTTGAACTTTCTGTAACTATTGATTATTTTGAGATTATGAGATAATTAATTGAAAAGCTTTACACACATAAGAGATGGATTTTTTTTCAGATAGAGACAATCGATGATATGGAATGTTAATATCAGCTGTTCAAGTTCTATAAGTAGTATTGGTATTATATAAGTACATTAGACACTCATGAATATAAAATCCATAAACCTTCTCTAAATTTCATGCCTAGCATTAATCTAGTATTATTTCTGACTGATAAATATCGACTTTAGTGCTGGACTCACTCCCCAAAAAATTATTCCGTATCTGATAAGAGATATATTATCCTCTTCGTATCATCTTGAATGCATTTATTCATTATTCTCATGGCATAACATACTTTATTCAATTTATTCAGAAGGTCCTCTATATGATTTGACCATTGCAGAAACTCATCTTAAACGACCCCCAGAAAACTGGTAAACTTCAAAGTTCCTACTTTATCCTCACCAGAATTCATCATCATTGGCCGGTCATCTTTTGATCCGTAAGATCGAAAAACAACTACATCAGTTCCTATCATTTCAGCTGTAGATCATTAATATCACATTTCGCTATTAAGAAATTCGAATCATTCACAAAATTGGTCGACTCTGCATCTTCAATCGAATCTGCAACCTCACATATATCATTAATCATTATCAAAATAATAATACTCCGAGGATGCTTTCCTGTGGTACACTAAATTTATTCATGAGCCAAGTTGAGAAAGATGTTCGGCCATCTATAGCTACTCTCACATACTACTAACGATCAATAATTTTTCGATATAATATGAAAAAATTGACCTTTTTGAGTGATAGTTTATTTTATATTTGAAATTTTCGATTTCATGTATGATAATACAAATTCGAAAATATTTCATTTGATATTATTTTTTTAATTTGAGCGATAATTTACTTGTTTCTCTTTTGAAAAAAACTGATTTGAATGATATCTAATATTGAAGAGATATTGGACTCACTCCGCGCGACAGCCCTCATATACCAGCTATGAGCGCCAGCTCCAGAAGGTTAAGTTCGCGAAATTTGAAAGGAATTAACATGTGTTCATGATTGAATAAACTCACTGAATGCATTTGAGAGAATAGGTGCAGACGTTAAATGGCAACGCTGTTGGTCATCTAAAAAACGTGGGGTATACATAATATATACGTTCGGTCGTCAACTCCTATGAACATGAACGGACGTGAGATAGCACTGAAGTGACTGGAAAAAAAATTGGTGAATAAGAAAAACTGAGTACGACACTAGAACCTACAACAACTCGTTTCATCATATACATCATTAGATTTGCGAGATCCCCGTTATTTCTGATGGACCCCAAAAGCCTGGATTTATACAGGACGTCTATCAGCACTAGGATGTATATATATATATATATATATATATACACGTATTCGTATCTACACGAGATCCGTTATATATGCAGACCCACCAGAGATCCAGCAGTTCAAGTTCGAATATCTGAAAAATTATACAGTAGCACAATCAATAATATGAATTAAGATAGGGAACACTTAGAGGGGTAAGTTAATTTTTGTTTTTTCATACACAAAAAGTTTCGTATACCGAACCAGATCCGGTGATATGTTCTTAAATGATCGAGATCCTCGGCTGTATAAAATGATGTATTGACAGTTACTCGAGATCCTGCGACGTCGCACGATTTGTACCAATTCCTCTAAATAGGTATGAAATTAAATACGAGTTGGTATAATACGGGTGCGGTAATCTAGTGTTTATGTTGAACAATCTCTTGGATGTGAGTTCTGATAACTTTATTCTTTCAATGCCATGAATGAATGATCCCTTGTTAATGCAAATACTCATATAATGTTTTCATCGAATCGTTAGAATACAGCAATGGAAAGCACCGAAAGCAACCTGAAGTTTTTTCATTGATACAGACTGTTGGTTGGAATAGTTCAAAAAAACACTCGAAATGGACACATGAAATTATTGAATATAAAGTTATCGAACTATTTGTAGTCGAAAGATTTCTTGTGAGGAATTCCAGAATCGTTCGACTTCCGATTTCATCAGTAATGACACGAACATCTAGCTTCTTAGTTCATTATCAGATTATTCGAGATTTCAGCGAAAGTAATCATCTGTTTTTGCTAAAGTGATTCCTTGAGCAACAATGGAAACGGGAATCACATGCTGTATTCTGAAAAAAATTAGACCGATTACCTCAAGAAATAATGATCTGAGACCGTTTGTATATATATATATATACAGTGTGTCCCACCGGGAGTGCCCATTAGAAGTTTATGGAGAAATAATATTTCGATCATTTCCAAATTTTGTGTGAAGATATAAGCCAAGAAGACCTTCATCTATGATATATTTTTGAGTTTCAATGACTTCCGCTTTCACACGGAAGTGGTATCAACTTTCTTATTTCAAATGGACACACCTGTATATTATGACATTTTCGGATAGATCTTCAAATGCCACATTAATTTTATGAATCACTCCCTATAGCCATCTAGAGCCGTTTTCGAGTTATTCACTGTTTTGTGAAAAGAAATACAAATTGAGCCTTGTAGAACACTGAAAATTCAATGAAAGCGCAACGCACAATCTCAGATCTTTTTTTGAAATTGGTTACTGACAAGATATTCAACATAACTCTGTGGAGAAAGTAACGTTTTGATATACTGGGAAGTAAAATCAGAGTGTCAAAGTTGTAATTCAAAACAAGCCAAAAACTCGATTTTTTAAATGGAAACCATACTTTTTTCCACTCACATATCAATTTGTGAGGTAAAAATAGGTAGAGTTTATACAGGGTTTTCCTATATCCAAAATGTACCATTTTCGAGATATTCAGGGAAAACTGTTAGAGCGTCAAAGTTTGAATTCCAAAAAAGGCAGAAATTAGATTTTTCCAAATGGAAGGCGTATTTTTTTCATTCCCATTTCAATTTGTGAGAAAGAAATAAGTAGAGTCTCTTAAGGGTTTCCTATATCTAAAATGTACCATTTTCGAGATATTCAGAAATAACTGTTAGCAACGAGCACATTATAATAGGTGGGGTATCAATTATGATCTATGTTCACCCTTTCATAAGAATCTCTATGACTTTATTCAAAATAATCCTGGTTTGTTCCAACTGAAGAATTTATCGTGCAATGTATTGGCAGAATTCTGTTCCAGAATAAATAAGGAAATCCACCAACCAAGAAATAATGAGAAGGTGCGAAAAATGTTCGGAAGTAGGTGGACGAAATTTTCAAAATGTGTTATGATTCAATATTCTATTCTGATATATCTGAATAAAAGTTTGGGAATTCTCATGGCTTGTTTTATGAGTTTTGCTTTACAATTTAAGCTTTCGATATGTATGACATATTTTTCGAAGAATAACTCGTTATTTTCATTATGAGCAGTAAAAAAGCTAGTGGTCGTTTTCTTTGAACAATGAAATAAGTTTTGAGGAATATCAACAACAGAAGCATGGAAAAATATTCTGAATAAAGTCAAACATTTTCATGAAAAGGCGAACATAGATCATATTATAAAATATTAAGCTCGCAGCCGTTATTTCTGAATATCTCGAAAATGGTACATTTTAGATATAGGGAACCCTGAATAGACTCCACTTATTTTTACCCAACAAATTCATATGTGAGTGAAAAAAATACGGTTTCCATTTGAAAAAATCGAGTTTTTGGCTCTTTTTGAATTCCAACTTTGACACTCTCATTTTACCTCCCAGTATATCGAAACGTTATATTCTCTACAGAGTGACGTCGAATATCTTTTCGGTAACCCATTTCAAAAAACAGATCTGAGATTGTGCGTTGCGCTTTCATTGAATTTTCAGTGTTCTACAAGGCTCAATTTGTATTTCTTTTCACAAAACAGTGAATAACTCGAAAACGACTTTAGATTGCTATAGGAAGTGGATACATAAAATGAATGTGGCATTGGAAGATCTATCCGAAGAAGTCATAATATACAGGGTGTTTCATTTGGAATAAGAAAGTTGGTACCATTTCCGTGAAAGCGGAAGTCATTGATGTTTGAAAATATATCATAAATGAAGGTCTACTCGGCTTATACATCCACGCGAAATTTGAAATCGATCGAATAATTATTTCCCATAAACTTTAATGGGCACTCCCGGTGGACATCCTGTATATATATTACCCTTATCAACTATTTTTCGACGTAGACTGAGCGGACAATCAAAAATTTCATTCCATCCCATTTGGAAAAACATGGTCCAAAAGATTGATGTCTTCTCGACGGCAGACTTTGCCATAGAAATCGAAACACCTAGACTCTAGAATTTTCATTCGAATTCAATGCACACCAAACACACTCTACAAACTCGAAAAAGATTTAATAATCCTTTTTAAGTGGAATATTTGTATGACAAATGTTCGATTGCAACCAGCTTGAACACTCAGCCTGGTTTCACATGGTAAGGGTGTTTGCCCCGTCCGAGGTTTCGCTTTTCAACCGGCCAAGGTGTAATACCATAGACTAATCATAGGATAAAAGGTCTTTGAGTAATAACGTTGATCAACGCTAATACACAGTGTAGCATGGGTTCTCACACATTTTCCGGAAACGGGGTAGAATTGCCTCATACAATAATTGTTTCGACCTCGAACATATGTATCTTCAAAAGTAATGAAATTCGCGGAGAAAAAAAGGTTTGGTTTGGTGTATAGGCTTTACGATACTTCATTCTTCCCATTGAATTTTTTGTTTTTCTAATCATATAATAATAATTGTGACATCTTTCTTCATGTAACTTGTCCTTATGTATCAGCCACGATTTCCTACACTCTCAAAATTCAGCGTTCGGCGTATTGTAGGTGAAACTCTGGGTGAAATAATTTCTTATGCACCAGAGTCAATAGGCCCCGGAGACTTCTTCAATTTCATTACATTATATTCAAATAATTATACCAGACATTCAATCAATCCAACTCTAAAAGTTGAATGATATCTATCACAATAATCTGAATGATAATATATTTCATTTATATTTATTGGAAAACATTTGCCTTTATTGTCGATTGCTATATATATTTGAATTTTCACTTATAAATCAAATCAAATATCTGTATTCCCAAATCAATATACTGGGTACATGGAGAAGAACATGTCATATATATCTCCTTGACGACATTCTATCGTTGCTTGATGAAAGATTATCCATATTCATGACAGAACGTTAATTTTCTTTCAATTAAACATAAAAGTTCGAATTGGTGCAGCTGGATAACAAAAACAGAAATCCACTTGCCAAACATTGATTCATTTTCTACGGACAATAAAAAAGTAGGTACCACGTTCGACTAATTAAAACCTGTAATATATTGAGGTGTCAGATTAATCGAAGGGATTGGAATTTTTTTGTTGAAAACCAAAACTCAGTTTCAGGAAGATTTTATATATCGGACTAAGCCTACAAGTACAGGTTTCACATAATTTGTATGATTCACATGAAAATAATGGAAATCTTCTGAAAAATACCTCTGATATGTACATATTGTATATTTTGAACGTATAACGATTCATGAGTTCAAAGGAAACACACTTCGTTATTCCGATCCAGTTTAGTGGAAAAGAGACAGGCTGAAGAAGAAAATTTTCTAATATTTCACGTGAATAATTTTATCGCATGAAATTATTTCTGGAATAAAGGTTTCCATTGATGTGATGGATCACACGACCCATATGATATATTCTCCTCATTATCACCTTTATATATCATCACATTATATAATCATATAAGAAATTCAATGAACCCAACTTTTGAAAGTGAGTTTGAACATATTTATTGAAAATTTTGACTTTTCCGAAAATTAATTCAAGTTCGATGATGATAGGGGCTTCCCTTCAAGATACAACCACACATTAATGGAAGGACATTCTAGTTCTTAGTATGGTGGGATATGGGATATCAACTGATACAATGTAAACTTACATGTGAATGATTATTCGGGTAGAAATTTTATCAATAGACTGCTAACCTGAATATTTATTCTCAAGAAAGCAAGATATTTCAATCATAATAAAGAGTGCTTCAAGCAAGAGTATATGGTAAAATAAAGACTCTGAGTAAAGGTCTAGTGGCTAAATTCAAAACAATACCACATGGGTGACTCAAGCCCACCGTTTTCTGAAGTTATTTCACATAATGTCAAAAATTATCGTCAATTAGACATGCATCATTGATTTCATTGAAAATTTCCATTTATTCGTGAAAAAAATGTACCTATTGAATTATTGAAATCCAATTTTAAAGGTGTTCCTTGAAACAACTAAATCAATTTCCATTATATTGTAGTATATCATCATGATCATGAATGAAGTAAATCCGTAGATTGAATTCGTCTATGTTCTTTCAACCATTTCGGTCTGATATTTTTCCATCCTGATTGCAATACTTTCACTCATTTCGAATTGAGCAATTTTTTAAAATGATTCTGATTGTAACATGACCTATTTATTCTAATGTACAAAAGGACAAAAAATATCATTTGATTTCTTTGGAAAAATTCCCATTCAACGATGAGTACCGATTTGTTAGAACACATTGATGAAGAAAATAAAATTACCATCAATCATAACATATATTATCTATACTACTAAATTTTTTATCATATTTGAATATCAGAAATTCAACTGAAATATAAAGAAATACATATTTTGTCTTGAAGTTACAACAGTTTTTTCAAAGAATAATAGGTCCTTTCAATGAACACTTCTACATATCGATTGTTAAAGCTTGATACCTTGAATATACTTTTTCGTCAATTTTACAGGAGAGATGAAAAAACGTCTAGAACTTGAAAACCTTAAATCTGAGGTGTCACAATGAAGGCGTAGAATGTTTTTTCTGTAAATTTTGGTACTAAAAACTAAACTCACGTGATAAACGTCTTAAATCTAACAGTAATTTCAAAATCAAAATGGTAAGTAAAGAAAAAACGTTAAATAAAAAATACGAAATTTAAACATCAATCAGAAATTTGAAATTATTCATTTTCTACATACACCTGACTCTGTGGTATAGCCTTGTAATTGGCACCTCGGATATAGACTTCGTCTTCTTCGAGATACTTTGGAGCAGTAGCAATTCACAAGATATTCCACTTCAATCCTTTTTATTGATGTGCTGGTGGTAATTTTGACTGCAGAAATATCTGATCATTGAGGAACAAATCTCCTGAACTGTTTGTTTTAAATATCTCATAGACTGACATCCAGTTTCGTAGGAGTCACTGTCAGCTAGAAAAATACCTATCCATCTGTGGGGATTTCTCCCGAGCCTCACTTCGGGTCTGACTCCAACAAAGATGAAGCCAGGTGGTGTTGCATCCTTTATAATTTCAGTTGCCCTAGCTTCATCATTTCCTGTGAAAACGTCCTCTGTGCAAGGTAGTAAGTTCACCATGACAACCACCGATGACATAAGCCAAATGCAGTATATCAAATAAATAACAGCAATGATTTTCTGTAACGAAAAAAAAATTTACTCCAACAAAATATTGTTCCGAGATTCTTATGGATAAAATATATATTCTTTGAGAACATCATTAATGATTGAATGAAATTTTACTTACGTTCTGTCTTGTAGGAGACATCTCGAGCACCAGATTTTCTACTAAAGCCACTAGGGCTGCTTCATGCGAATTCATAAATTATGGCGCTCACTGGCAAACCTGACGTTTGAATTATGGTTCAAGCGAAAATGGACAGAAATGACCTGGATGTCTAATTTCTTCGAATTCGATTACTTTTCAATAGATTTTTGGAACATTCCCCTGAGGAGTAATATGAAAAATTTTCGGCATACCTATGTTATTTCCCACGAAATGAATACTCCAGATTTATCCAAGAAAAAATTAATCACGGTAAAGTAAGTCTTGTTTTCTGATTATCATCAACGCCTGAAGAAAATTTTTCGTTTTAGATATATTCATCACACTCCATTCGATGTCGATGATGCTACTGGTAGTATAACTTATGGGGAAATTTTATACAGGGTGTCTGAAACAGGGCTTCAAAGTGAGACTTGATAAAATAATAAAACCTAATTTTTTCCAAATGGCAACCTAACGACTTTGTAATTCCGATCGATTGCTCAGCAAAAACTAGTTAGAGTATGCCCAACATTTCATGCCTTTGAAGCCAGTATTTGAGCCGTATTGAATAAAATTCGAGTTTCACGACCAAAGCCAGGTTTCACTCAGTCGAATTAATTTGTATGCTTGTGTTTATAGTAGGCTGTGTTAAGAACTGTCAATCTTACTTTTTTCATAATGATCAAATAAACAAACGAAAATTTCAGTTTAAAACTTTCACCCAATAATACCTATTCAATCAAATTTTCAATTTAATTAATTCTTCTACGAACTCCACCCTCTGTAGGTGAGATGAAACCCGCAGTGCAACCTGCACCCCAACTTCAAACTCCTATTTTTACGAACCTCTCATTTTTTAGTATCCCATAAACAAAAATCAAGGAGTGTTAGGTCTGGAGAATGAGGGGGCCACTCTTATGGACCATTGAATCTGATATTTTGTTACATTCAGTATGAATATTCAATACATCACTGTTAACACAATTCTGATTTTGCTTAGTGCCCGATTCATCAAACAACGAGTATGAATGACAATTCTCAACAATGCATCCTAAATAAATCAATATATTTACTTTCGACAAAGTCAACATGAAAACTATCAGAATAAATCTAACATTCTTCTAAGAAACCTGGCTTTCTTTAATCCCAAATTCGAATTTCATTCAATAACTGCAAATTACTAATTTTAAAACCATGAACTGTTGGGCATTCTCTCACTACTTTTTGACGAGCCATCTATAGGAATTATAAAATTATTTGGTTGCCATTCGAAAAAAAGAAATTTTATAGTTTGACCAATGCTTACTTCGAAGCCTTGTTTCATCAAACTTGTGTAGAATTGAATGAAGAACTCAGAGATGTTTACATTTGAAATAACTTACTTCACATTCGTTGATAGAATGGACTATGAAACCAAAATGCAAAATCTTGAATTCTTATTACAATTTCTTTCTCGAGAAATTCTGATGAAACATATGAACAATCACCCGGTATACTCTCTGTTGAAATATCCCTCCGAATTGCGATACTATTTAAGCAACAGTACCTAGAAAATTAAAACGTGTTCGTTAATAATAGAATGATAGATTTGAATGAGATGAAATCTTTCACTGTCACTATGCTTTTTCATATCTTTTCCCCACATTTATTTCATTCTTGGAATAATTTAACATGATTATGTGTTTCATGTTCCGAGTTCGATACTTGAAATATATATTTTTGTCTACCATCACGGGAAAAAAACTGTAGTAATTGTTTTGAAAGCTCAATAACTATTCAAAGTTAAAGTTCTCTGAGGTAAAATATGAAAATTATTGCCGAATCTGTTAGTTACTCCGATGAATCAATGTTTCAGATTTAATCAGGAAAAAATGAGTCACGTTGAATTGTGTCTTATTCTTTGAAAATTTTCAATTTCATTATTGGAAAATATTTCCGAAATCCGCAAAATATCATTTCGAATAAAATCGCTGACAAAATTTATGAAACTTAAATTATATTTTGGGAAAATCTGAGGAAGTTGGTAATAGAATAGAATAGAATAGAAAAAATCTCTATTTCTAGTAACTACAAGCAGCAGAAGATAATAATGTCAAAAAAGAAAAAAATTACAATTTATTATAAATTCTCCTAAATCATAGGGCTCTAATGTCATTAACAATTCATATATAGTTTTTTTTAAATTTTCTAATATTTGTTTCTCTCCTAATGTGACTTGGCAGTTTATTGTATATTTTCAAGCAAGAATAGTGACAACCTTTCTCAGTCATTGTAAGGTGATGCTTAGGATAAATATGAGAACATTTCACAGAATCATTAAATAGCCAGAATAACATGAGCAGGTCGTTCTCAACTTTATATAGATTTCAAAACGAAATTGAGATGCCGAATTCAAATTCTGCAATAAATTTCAAATGTCTGAAAATCAATCCCAGATAATGTAGGAATTCGAATCCGTGAAATAAGAATAAGAAAAAAGACACCAGAGGAGTGAACGAAATTTTTCCAGTACTAGTTGAAGATGTCACACCATTGAAATTATGTGTTGAGATAGGGTGTGAATCACATTCATGCAATTTTTTTTTAATCAATGGACACTGAATCAGACCTAAACTTCCCAAGACGTTTGGATTTCAATCTTGAATCCGATACTCTCCGAATGATATGGGAATATATCCATAAACAATCGTTTGCAATGATAAGAATTCGCATCCATAAGCATATCGCGAATATTCGAAACTCCATGATATCAGCCGTCGCAAGTACCCGGCGTTGCCGGCTCGAATGTATCTGGTCCTTATAAACGAGACTCGATATACAGGTGGCGATTTTGTCGCCGCCAACCTTCAGATCGTGGAACTAAAACTGTATATATGCATGATGTTTTTCGACCGGAACGAGATCCGATCGAAATTTTCGAAAATGAGTATTTTAGGATCAGTGGACCTAGATCTAACCATATACACGCAAAAAACACGAGATCCGTTTTCGGATCTCGTTCTGCCAAATGGATCTCGGACCGTTCAGAAAACTTCATGAACGGATCTCGTTCGGATATATTATATATATATATATATATATATATATATATATATATATATATATAAATATATATATATATATATATAATATATATATATATATATATATAAATAAATATAATAATATATAAAATTATGTATTTTGGGTTGAAGACACCGTTTTTAAAAACAGTTTTATTTTAGGAACAATGAGATGATAGAGCTATGATACAATTATTCTTGAATGACCAATTATTCTTGACTGACTGATTATTCTTCTGCCTATTTATACCTTCGGTATTTACGATGCATTCAGCAATGAGATAAGCGACACGTGTGCTTAGTCAGCTGAAGTCAATATGGTCATATTCAGAAGCTAATGAGAATACAATGTATGGAATATATCAGAATACAGAGGGTGTATTACATAATTCCTCCCCCAGGTATCACCTTGATTAGGTGTAGCTTTACATATTTTAAAATAATTTAAATAACACGTATAAAAAAGACAAAAACATAAATATTCCTATAATAATCATGAAAGTTGATGCTGGATGGGATTTCCATCTTCGTATATCTCCTAAGTTAACATCTGGGATATCTTCTTCTCGAAATTCTTCTTTCTCCTCTTCTTGGGATTGGTTTTGTGGGACTGTCGCCGTCTTGGGTAAAATAATGTATTTTTCTTCATTTTTGATCGAAATTGGAAATATTTCTTTTGGAAATTACTTATGATGCATTTCGATTGGATTAAAGCCATCGGTGAAGTAAAGTAATATTTAGTTTGCTGAGGACATTTTTCTTGAATGTCTATATTATTAATCGAAAGGATGCTTCCATCTTCTAAAGTTTTCAAATTTGATATAGGTATAATTTCTTTTCTGGGACAATTTTCTAAGTGCGTCTTCAATACCGTCTTCATACATTCAGGAGGTTTTGTAAGGGAGTCTTGATCACAAAGGTAGTCTTCTTCGACAGCATGACATTCATCGGTTGACCATTTCAATTCTTCTTTTGAGTGAGCATATAAGGATTGGTAATAAGGAAGGGTTAAATTTTTGTGAGGGATATAGTAAAACTTGTATAGATTAAAATTTTCTTCGTAAACGGTAGGAATTGATATGAGAATTAATAAAACTTTCTCTTAAAACATTACTTTGTATGACATAATTGATAATAATCCTTAAATGGTGCATTGGAATAATTGTGTCATTTTTGATTAGTTCTGCGAATTTTGTTTATGGTAAAATAGATTCATGTAGATATGAAGTCTTGCAAAGCTCACTGCTGTTTTAAATTTCATCTAATATACTTTTAATATCCTTAATTTCAAATGTAAGAAGATGCATGTGTTCAATATGTCTCAATTGCGGTATTGTTTGTTATTACAAATTATTATTTAAAAATCATCTGCGAATTATCGAAATTTATCAATATACTTATTTTTCAAATCATTAATTACTGTAGCAATCTGCTTTTGATTTCTCATAAGTGTGTCCTCGTTTCTTGCTATACTTTCAAATAATTTTTATAAAGTTCTTCATCATCTGAATCTAATGTTCCAAATAGAATCTTCGAAATTTTACCTCCAATATTAATAAGTCCTCTTTTCACTCTTATTTTCTCATTTAAAATTTCTTCTAAAGTTTCAATATTAATCGTATTCGAATGTTGTAAATATTCATAAATGCGGCGTTTGTGTAAATCCCAATAATTGTTTATTTTTCAAATTATCAATTTCTATGCGTATCTATCTAGCAAGTATTAATATTTTTGTGAACAAGATCTAACAACACGGTTTTTTTAATGTTAATAGGGTTTGTATTTAAAAGGAAGGAAAACTCTTATTTTCTACGGAACGTTTTTCGTTTTAATCTACCTAAATATCTATTTTTCAAGTCACTTAGTAAGTCTTTATTAAATTCATCACACACAATATCATCAATTTCATTATAATTTTCTATTATTACTTCGATTCAATAATTCTTGACATCTCTCTAGTTTTGCATTTGTTACATTATTATTAGTTGATATCGAATCATCCTCTATGGGGTTCATCTCGTTATTTTCAAATATGCTAAACTCGTAATCAATTTCATCATGTGAATTATTTCTTACCTTCCGTAGCCTGATTGGTAATATAAATAACATTTTCTTCGATACAGTTCATCTCAATATTTCACCTTTATTACTTGAACTATCTATTGAAGTCTATAAATTCTTCATTTATTTCAGTATTCAGTGGCGATAAATATTCAAAAATTATTTCACTTTGCATTTGCAAAAATATACTTTATCATATTCAAAATAATATGGCCATTTTAATTCATCCACAATGCTATACGCGGTAAAGCTAAATGAGTTTCATTTCTTGACTCCATAAGTTTTTTCAAAAATAAAAGGGAATTAAATACATTTTCGTATGTGGGTTTATATCGTAATAGAATTTTCTTGGTTATCAAATAGTAAATAACACTGTTTTTATTCCGTTTGTAGTTTTTGAAATTTGAAAATTACTTACAGCTTCTATAAGGGGTGTGCGTCATATTTTTTTTTTAATAAATTTCGTATTAATTAACGTAATTCCTTCATGTGATAATTTTGGCTAGGCAATGTCAAATTATGCCAAAATGATTTGAAACTGTAATTTGATATTTGTGGTAATCCTCGGCGCGGTGCCTATACTTTTTCACATCAAGAAAGTTTTAGAAATTCAAGTATTTGAGGATAAAATTACAATAAGATGTCATCGTCATAGCAAATAATTAAGAGCTGTGTGATAAACTGAAAAATCGTAAAGGTTTAAAATCGTAGTTGAATTTTTCTCGATACTCGTAAAATTGTGAGGAAATTCATATCGAATTAAATTTCATTAAACCTGATCCCGAAACTGGGGAGAATAAAATAAATATAGTTAAAAGCTGAAATGGCTCGTTAGTACATAATTACATAATTTTGAAGGCTTTCATTCTGTATCATTCATGATATAGTGAAGCGAAATTTAATGTATGTTAATAAAGTTGAAAAATACTCTGTTTTCGGTATTCAGCTTCTATAACCAGAAGTTGATCCCTATAGCATAATATGTAGAAAATCACTTTGTATTTCGGTCCGTGATAGAATTGATGAAAATCGTGTTGCGTATAAATTCTTGAGTAACCTCCCCGTACAAATGAGGCAGGTCATTTTTTACAAGTTGAAAGGACTTTGATGAATCGCACTTTTTCTGCGATCAGACTTCTAATTGCATCTGGCTTATCAGAATGAGCGTTACCTTGGGATATGATAACTGAATTATAATGAATCCAGGTTCGTCCTTAGTAAAATATCTATAATTCATTTCGTTTCTCGGATTAACTAAAAAAAAAATTAATACTTTCATTGAAACCAACAAAAATTATTATTAAAAAAATTTTTCTTCATTGACTGATGAAACTTTTTCAGTCTTAATATCATTAAACTCAATATTATTATCATTGGTTTCATTGTGTAAAAAATCATTCGTTGATTCTAATCTAATTCTACACCAGTGCATCGGCATTATTCATCAAGCCTTTTTTATACTTAATTTCATTTTTATAATTCTCCTAGTTTGGATATAAGATTATCATTTTCTTTCAATAACACGTTTATATTTTGAACTTATTTGTTCATTATTTTCCAGTAAAGCGTCATTTTCCGCCTTAATTTTATTTGTGTTGATATTCAACTCATCGAATTCTGATTTAAGCTGCTTATATTTCCTATCTACTTTATTTATTCTAGCGTTAGATTTTTGTAGACTTTGTTTTTCCCTATTTAGTATGTTTTATATCGTTTTCTTCAGATTTGAAATATTTTTCTTTCTTTCATTTTGTAAATTTCCTTAGAGTTCAATTCAATGAAATTTTCAAGTGTTTTATTGGATATTTCAATTTTTGAAAAGTTTCGGATTTTAATTCTTCCATTTCAGATTTCATAACTTGATTTATCTTGTTAGTTTTATCGATTTCTTGCAAACTGTTTTTTTAATTTCAAGAAGAGCACATGTTTTTCCAGTTCAATTAGTGAGATTTT
>CM076609.1:75987161-76062694 GCA_038502775.1 Hippodamia convergens
CGCCGGATAATAATTTGCATCTTCTGGAACTCAAATACATAACATAGTGAAGGACTCACAATAGTATTTTCTGAAAATAATTTGCAGAATAAGATTTGCCTCATGCAACGAGTATTAGACGATATCTTCTCGATTTCAGTCAAGTTTTGTGACATTCAAATAAAAATTCAGATTAGTTACTTTTGTATTGTATCTTGGCAGTTGGTGTAACTTATGAAGTTTGACAGATTACGGATTTTGATTTTAAAATGGTGAGGATTGGAGGTCAGTACTGACAACCACAAAACGAAAAATATAATGTAAACAATGCTGTAATGAGTTTCATTAGAGCACTACTTTTAGAACTGTAATTACGAGACTGAAATGTAGAAAGCTATTTATATGGATCATTTGTTGATATTAGAGGCATTTGAATTGCTTCCTTAAACCAATGAATGCACACTCTATGCGGGAAAGGAATAGCAGGTTCTTATTCCCGCACACTTTCATCATAGAATATCCGACGAGGTTACTACGGAAACGTCATGTCAATTTAAATTTGTCATTTCTCTTCAAATTATTGAATTTAACGAATTGATTGATTGATTTGTGTATTGAATTCAAATTGATCGCTCATTAAGCGAATTTTTCAAAGAAAATTCCTTTTTTCTACAAGCGTGCACTTTCATTCTCTTTCCCGCACGTATTTCAATTCGTAAAGAGTCACATTGCCAAACAGTGTGGGAAAAACCCCTGCTATTCCATTACCGCACGCAAATGCGTGTGGTAATGGATTAGCAAGGGTTTTTCTCGCACGCTTTTTCTAAAGAATAAACTGAATAATGATATATGTCTATGCCACCGACGACGTTACTATGGAAACGGCATGTGAATAAGAATTAATACATTGTCATTATATTATGAAATTGTGTTTAAATATAAATAATATCAACTCGAATTCAATCAGTACGCTCCGGTAAAATGGATACTTCGGGATCTGATGATGGCCTGCCCGAAGAAATATTAGCAGCTTCTTATGAAGCGAGTTACCGGCCAAGTCGAAGATAAAATATGAGAAGCAATATTCAGAATTCATTGATTGGTGTAATTCCAAAAAGGTTCAACCGAGGAAGGAGGAAGTGTTTTCGGCGTATTTTTTGGAAATGTCCAAAATTTGGAGACCAAACACATTATGGTCCCGATATTCAATGATAAAGAGTGTTTGTAAACGTACAATGGTAACGACTTGTCAGAGACTTTTGTCATTTATGTGTATTTAGAATGATCAATTCACATTTGATCTGTGTGTTGAAATCGATCTCGTATAAGCGCTTGTAGAAAAAATATTGTTCCTAACTCGCGCGGAATGTGTTTTTCCCGCACTCAACTGCTTACCCGAACTCCGCTTCGCGTCGTTCGGGTAACGGCAGTTTCGTGCGGGAAAATATCACTTTCCGCACTTGTTAGGAAAATAACTATTATCTACAACCATGTGTAATTACCTACTTTCCCGCACTGTTTTCGGTGTGGAAAGTGTTTTTTCCAACAGTCAACATGGATACTTGAGAGGAAGATCAGTACAAACAGCAATTTTTGATTTCCTGGTAAAGATCACAGAAGCTTTTAAACAGAAAAATCTTGCACTGGGACTCTTTCTGGACCTGACCAAGGCCTATGATTGTCTGAGTGTTGAAGTATTGTTGAAGAAAATGCATAATTATGGGATAACAGGATCAGCATTGGAATGAGTGAGATCATACTTCAGTAGAAGGATACAACTGGTTGAAATTGCTGTCAATAATGATAGAATAAGATCAGAACCAATGGAGATGTGTTTGGGTGTACCACAGGGCAGTATTGCTGGACCAATTTTCTTCATTATATATATCAATGACTTTGGAGAAGACATACCTTGCAGAAACCGAGTGAGTCAAGTAAATTACGCAGATGACTATAATCTGCAAATTGTTGAAAATATGTGGCCAGAATTAAAAATATTGACTGAGGAGGTTCTACAGTACTGCTGAGTGGTGGTTTTATCAAAACAACCTGATTAAGAACAAGAAAAAAACCAATAT
This sequence comes from Hippodamia convergens, assembly GCA_038502775.1. Taxonomy (NCBI): domain Eukaryota; kingdom Metazoa; phylum Arthropoda; class Insecta; order Coleoptera; family Coccinellidae; genus Hippodamia; species Hippodamia convergens. The sequence goes on from CM076609.1 coordinate 75,989,219, forward strand.
TGTCCTATTCCATCCTACAAATTCCGATATTTTACCACCTAAGGATGTTATGTTGCAGGATATGAGGTATTCTATATCAGAGTCCAGTAAATTTCTCGGTCTACATAATGATAAAGAGCTGAAATGGAACCATCACATTGAACAACTTGCTGGCAAAATGGGACAATCAATTAATTCGTTTAAAATAATTTCAAAGTACGTAACTGATAGTATATTAAAAACAGTGTATCATGCGACCATTAAATCCAAGTTGAGATTTGGTATATCATTCTATGGATCTGGAAATATTTCTTCATTATTTATTCTCCAGAAGAAAGCAATAAAAATTATCTGTAAAATACGATATGACCAGTCTTGTCGTGGTTCTTTCAAACAGAAAGGAGTTCTCACCATCTATGCTCTATATATGCAAGAAAACAAACAATTGTTCAAACAATATGAAAATTCAAAGATGCGTTATGATACACGAACATTATGTTATAACCTTCCCAAATGTAAACTAACCACCACCCAAAAGCAAATGGAATTTAGATGTCTGAAAATGTTCAATACTTTACCAGATGAGATTCAAGGAGAGCATAATTTCAAATTATTCAAAACAAAATTATTTAAGTTTTTATTAAACAGGGAACCCTATTGTATAGATGATTATATGATTGGTTAATGTTGATTGCTTTTGTGACACTATTTTACACCTCAATGATCTGGTTTTTTGAGAAAAATGAACTCATGGTACATTGTATTCGTGTATCATCAAGTGTTCAGGCAGGGTCCTGATAGCTTACAGACGGTAGAACATTTTTCACTTTGTTTGTATTATAAACAATTACCCGAAATTTTTATAACCTAACCCTCTATGGGTAATTCTGCAATATAAATTATGTTGATGTATGTTTCAACCGAATCCTTCAGATAGTTATTATCTTAAGGAGTAACATACATCCATCCTCAGATCCTCCCAAACTTTCGCATATCTCAGCGCAACCCGTTCGGACCCACGGATACGGGGTCAATTTCGATACTCTGATTCGACATTGACATGTTATGATAGGGCTTCCAGAATGGTACAATGAAAAGTAGTTAGTGAGAGAGGTCTTTGTCCTGGAAGTAACGAACTCGGGTTGTCAGGTGAAATTGTCAGTTCTGGCATTTTGATGTTTTTGTTGCCAAACTTTCGAAATTGATGTTTTCATTGTAGCTTCTCGTTGTATGTTGCCTAGTACGGATTTTTGCCTAGCGATGACAAATCTTGCTCGTGAATATCTCATTCGGTTTGTCTCGATTTGAGACGCTCGATTCGCTCTCTGTGCTTTCATCACTGACATCAGGAATAGTTTTCATAAGTTTCAATAGTTTTCATACCAGTGATCAAAATCTTAATATCGTGATGACTTCTGCATTTTCGAAAAAAAAACAGTGAAGCAAGAATATTATCAGCTGTAAAACTGATGTTAGCCCATTAATTATGTGTTATACTTGAAAAATACTCTGGTTGTACTGAATTCTGTCCAAATTTGCAAAAATGAAATTTGAGGAAAAGGAAGTCTAGTACTCTGGTTGTTTCTGATGAAAAACGAATTGGACATTTTTGTGCAATGGATATTCGTGCCGTGCCGTGATATTTTGACGAAAAATCTAAGCACTTTCGGATGAATTACGAAAATAAAAAAAAAGGATCAGCACTCTTTCATTTTTCTGACAAAAATTTTTTTATTGTATATGATTATGCCTGAGTTGTGCCAGATTGTATTGGTCAGTTTTTAGAAAAACTCCACACTCAATGTGGCCAGGTACACCGATGTTCCTAAAATAAACCGAATGTACTTAGTTTTTCGGTATGGGGATTAACTTGTTGATTTTGTCCTCAAAACTGACCTCCTCGAGTTGGCATAATCATGTGAAATAATTCTGGAGGATGAACTTGAACATTTACAGCATGCATCCATCGCCAATGGCTATAATTCCAAAGAAATTCAGGGGGCAATGAGAACCGTGTTAAGAATAAGAATAAGAAATGTTTATTTCGAGAATAAACAGTTTACATTTCAAATCACACCTAACGGAAAAGCCATCTTACTATTCATCCCAATGTGACAGATAGAATTGGTAGAATGCTGAAAAGCCAAAACATCGAGACCGTTTATAAGGTGAGCAAATGATCAAAACAACTAAAGACAAAGGAGACCCACTTTCAAAAACTGGTATTTAGAGGATAGCTCGTGACTGCGACAAAGTCTACATTGCCCTAACACAGCGAAGTATTAGTAAGGGAATTAATTAGCACAAACGGTGCTGTCGACTGAATAAGACAGCAAAATCCGTACCAGCAGATTATGTGCTAACAGATGGACACAACAAAGATTTCTCACAGGCGTAGATTATTTCCAGTATCAGAAGTTACTATCCCAGGCTGAACATGGAGGCCATTGAAGTTTATAAACACAAAAATAACATAAACAGAAAATAAGAGACCCCTTTCTTGCATAGCGCCTGGTTACCGACCTCAGAATAAACAAAGATCAATCTGATACTAAGCGGAAGCGATAGGCCAATCAGCATCGTGCACGTAAGCTCACCACCTTTTTCCGCTCTTAACCTGGGTGCAGATGACGCTTCCGCTTCGAACAAATCAGACGTCAGTATCAGAAATTCAGCGTCTTAGGTATCATCAGGGGGGCAGGTGCACGAGAGCACAAAAACGTGAAACTGGTTCATTCAATTCGGTAAATGAGTAAATCTGTTCTAGAGAAAAAGCTATGATGTGGTCGAATTAAAGCTTAACCAACTGTTAATTTCAGGACTAATCACCTATTGAGTGAATGATACCTGTTTCTTTTGCAGGTACACGTGGATCTTCTCACTTACAGAATTAAGGAACTGCAAGTGCTTCCCACCCTGAGTGACTTCGTTTTATTGTGCTCTTGTGAAGTGCTTTCATCATAATCAAAAATCAATCCAATTTTCCAAATGAGAAAGATCTGTATCATAAGTTCCGTTTAATTTTGTTCGAGTTTTGGTTTCTCGAGGAGTAAATTCAAAAGTACTTGTTTCACAGAACTGCTGTATTATAATAAAACAGAAATAAAATTAAAGATATTATTGTTTGAAATATAGTTTTATTTGAAATGCTCAAATCTTTTCAATTTCGAATATAGAAAATGCTGATATTTAAATAAAAATAATCATGGACTAGTAATGTCATTTGATTCTAGTATGACGTATGTCAAAAATTCAACAAGCGGACTCCCCTTGAGCACCGAATGGGACAGGTACCACTTGTTTTCGAAATGTCACAAATGTTGTACCGTCGTTACTAAGGGACTAGCACTTCTTATATTTTGATGTTCTGTGGGTATCACCTCAGACCGAGAATCCTCTGAAGATACCTACCGAAATCGTAGGCGAAAAATTAGTTGTAATTATTCCTAAAAGACCACGGCCAATAAGCCTCAAACTATTTAGATCTATAACACATCCACGTGGAGACGTATCACGATATGGTGGCAACAAGTTTTTGTAGTGTATACTATACAGGGTGAACCCTTGACTTGTACGTATATTCTAAGGGCACATTCTTGAGGTAAAAAAAACACTTCTTATCTCTACCATTTTTTCCGATTCGGCCCGGTAGCAAAAGTTACAGGCTGTTGAAAATACATAAAAAAAATGTAATTTTCGAATATATCTCGTGAATGATTTCATTGAAAGAAATTATTTTCAGAACATAAGTTCTCATTAATGTGGCAAATCTTCTACGAATATAGAATTTTTATTTTTTCGTTTTTCATAATAATTCCATAATTATAGCTGAAATTTCATGATTCCGACCCTTGGAAGTGAGTTGAATGCCATTTGATGAATATTTGTCTACTTTGAAAAACAAAAATATTCTTCGTGAAACCTTGTTAATTAAATGATTCAAAAAAAGCAATATCAGAGAAATTAAAAGAAATGGTTACTTTGTTGAATGTGAAACTGTTGAGAAGATTCCCATAATGAAATTTCTGCTACATTTTCTCGAAGGTTCAGGTGATAGATCTAAGGCTCGAAAAAATTTCAGAGTCATATTTCCAAGGATGACATAGCTGATTGTGAAAGTTCCAGATGACTATATCTTTTTATCTAGGCTGAATCAGAAGAAATGCTATACGAGAAATTTATTTTTTTTTACCTCAAAAATTTATGATTTGAATAAATGTACAAGTCAAAGACTCACCCTGTATATGAGATAATGTGAAATGCATATGTTAAATTTTCTATTAATCCTCCAAGGAATATTGTAGGAAAATTCTTCACCGTAATTGCAACTCCATTGAAAGAAAGAGTGTAATCTTCCATTGCTTGTAGAAAAACTCGAGCATCTTAGCTATAAGGTCTATAGCTAGTTTTATTTCTTTTTCACTTGTGACTGAATGTATATTTGAATCAATATGACCATATAACTAGGGATAACAAATTAAAATTATTTTCAAATCTTAAAAGTTTTGATCACCTTGAAATTTCATTCTCACAGGGAACAAGCTTATCTTCAGGGGAATGATGAAGGCGACGAAACATGTTACCGGATGTTTTCAAGATGAAAGATTTCATCAACAGGAGTGTTTCCAACACATTTTTCTTCTATTTTATGCTTAGCGCTTTGAAATGAGATTCAAAGAATTATAAGATTCTCGAACTAGAGACAAAAACTTTCTAATCAAATTAAGGCAATCTCTATTTAATTGGAACAATATTCGACTCAACAATAATGAAAGTGATAATATTATAATTTTAGTGTCAGAAAGAACGGGAATTATTCTCTGGTGTTAGTTCTGGTATGATCGGAAATTAAATTGAGAATCATTAATTCCACCAACTCAAGTTCAACAGAGCGGTTCGCAGCTATACATTAAACATTCCTAAATTGCAAGTAGGATCAATCGTCAAACTGTCAAAAAAAGGATGAAAAAGTCAGTACTTCTGCTTCCACATCAGGTCAAGACATCCAATTACGAGAGCGTTTGTCTCGAGGTGAAGTGAAATGAATTATGTGGTTGAGTTATATTACGTGCCCCCGTTTCATGCCAAGACTTAATTTAATTTCGTCCAATAAGTCCATTTCCCTACACTCCGCTATGTGGGGAACGATTAAAATGTAAAATGAATCCATAATCTCTCCTCACATATCATCTGAAATAGACATATTTTCCTGGAATATTCGGAATAAACATATTCCTTTGTTTTCATCTTATTGAATCGTACGAATTCCGAGAAGGGTGAGGAATCTCACACAGCATTCTGAGTAAAAATATTCAAAGGCTTCTATTCTCTCGTAATGAAAAGTAAAATTCAAATTTCATGAAAAGAAAATGGATTGGACGTAGTGAACCATTCAGTTCGGAATTTATTAAATATAAAAATGAGTACACAAGGAACAGACATTCATACAATTCTCTCTCGGTTGAGATTTGTTTCTCCTATGATGTGAAACTTCCAGAAGTGTGAAACTTGTATGAGTTGCTATCTCCAGTTGTATCTGGTCGTTTAAATCCACGAACGGAAAGCTTTTATGTTAGTTATATTTGAAGCGAACAAGTACACTCACAATAGGTCATAAAGTTTGCAATGCAACTGATTCTGTCTACAAGTGAATTATGTATATTGTAGCCGAAAAATTCGAACTTAGTATCTTATTCGAATTTAACGATATATGAACACAGGGAAATAATGTCCCAAAACGACCCTAATCCTAAATGCGGTCACGGTATTTTGTCATCTGCGATCAACGGTCACTAGACAACAAATCTGAAAAACAGTGTTATAACGTCATTGATTTATTTGAGATCACCAAGAAAAAAATCGAGCAAAATCAGTCGGCCCTGCTTCCACAACGGGATTGATGTATCAGCCCGTTAGATAAATATCACGGCAATGACAGAGATGAATAGTGTTTCGAGCTGAAATGTAGCAGAAGACCGTGATGAACCATTTCTCGCCATTGCTTCAGATTACAAACCCCTTGACCATGATTCATCAGCTTCCGCATACATTCAAGCACAGAAATCGACCTCATGTTTCCGAAGTCATCCAAAATCAAATAAACAAACAAATATGGAAACATTTTTATTTTTATAGTTTCCAAGTTGGCAGTTGTGCTACGACACAGATATTTTCAGAGAAAATCTTTATTTCTATTCGGAGGCACAATTGTGAGCCAAAATCTCGCCTATCTCAGGTTGTCACCATTAAAATCATCCTTGGGAATATGGGGTCAGCTATTTCCAAATTTAAGAGACAATTTGTCCCTCCATATTGATAATGAAACACCGCTGTTTCAATAATTCGCCTTTGAATGAGTTGAAGGATCCCTAACTGAAATTTGAGAAATATTAGTGTAATAAATTTTCTTGATGATAGTGACAGTAGGAAGAAATACCGGATTGTTCAAAATCAAAAGTCTGAAAACGGGTCTTCAGTGATGGAATGAGCCCATCAGATTTCTGACCCAAAACAACCTCATATGACATATGAGGCCAAACTATGAAATTTCAAGAGCAAATTCTTCTTTTTTATTGCCGATTCGGGTGGAGCAGGAAATTTTTCATCGGAATTGGTTACAGAAGCAATGGTACATCGACTACATTAATATTTTGATTACTGGGAAAATCTTGCGGAACAGGAAGGTTTTAATTTTTTTCTAATCAAGTCGAGGACATAGGTATCTGAAAAGCAGGAATATTTCGAATGACAAACATAAACGAGTCTAGTTTCAATACTCATCTCTATCTTCTTCGATTATTTCAAATTCGACCAAATGGACAAAACCGGAATGACCACTTTGGAAATTAGGAATGTCATATGCCATGGCTTTAGATGACTGCATAATTATCAAGATGATTTTCCTGCTCCTAAAAAAACAATTATTGTTTCACTCGATGGCAATCCTTAATTCCTATAAAGAATAAAGAAAGTTTTTTATTGGCCATGAGGAACCAAGCAAGTTGTAAGTAATTGACAAGTAGAGACCGAGTTAGCAGATTCACCCAATACGAAGCAGAGCAGAGACAGACCTGTTTCTTCTTTATTAGATCACATCAGTGATCCTCAGCTGAGCCATGATAAACGAGTATCACTGATGCCAGCAATCGATTTTTTGATTTTCCTTTCGTATCAATTGATTCAGAGGTTTTTGATTAGTATTTTTTTGTGAAATTCGAGATAAATCGATAATAATGATATATGAAAATCGGTAATGTGAATGAAATGACGACAAACATTTTCGACGTCTATATTAAGAGGATGTGCGTCTTTGAGAAAACATTTCTCAAATATATCCGTAATTAGACGCATTATAACAGATAATCGATGAAAACCACAATCATACCAATTGACAAGGTAAAGTTACTTTAGATGTACAAAAATAGATATGAATCTACACCAATATTACATACAAAGACTCACAGCATAGGGTGTAATAATGAATTCTTCGTGATTAAATCTGAGTTTTTACTTTGTGGGGGAGTTTCGTTTTGATGTGAAACATAAATCAAGTACATTCAACCATCTTCGATTGCATCTGCGAAAGGAATTAATCATTTCAATCTCATTTTCTTGCAGCAGGTGCTAATCAAATTGAGGATTCTGTGTTGAATGAGAGCAAACTCTCGCGCTTCTGAATTGAAATTGCAATTTTGTTGGATGATCGAGAGTGTGAAATATGTCTTGATATCTGATATGGCTGATTGTATATAATAAATAATTTAGAAAAGATAAGAATTTTTGTCAAATTCAACACACTGTATATGTCTTGTTAAATAAATCCGGAATTTACTTTGCTTTGCAAAAACCTGTAGGTTATCCGTTATTCAGGGAGAAACCAAACCTTGTTTTAAGCCCTCGAATTCTAAACACCTTGTGGTGAATTTGAGTAGAAAAATTTGATATCATAAGGTTAAGGAAGTGACCCTTCCTTAACAAAATGTTTTTCGATTCACGCTTGCTTAAAAAAAATAACATTTTCAAAGAACGTGTTGCATTTTTAAATTTTTTAAACAATTTAACACATTACAATACCTTATCGACTAGCAAAAATACACAACCATCTGAAAATTTATACTCTACCATAATACGACGTGGCATACTTTCACTTCTGGGGAAATATTCTCCCGTTCTTCAAGAAGGGCTGTTCGTAAATCGAGCAAGGTATTGTGCTGCCGATTTCGAACATGTCCACCTAGCATATCCCATACATGTCCTATTGCATTCAAATCCGGACTTCTGGCTGGCCACACCAATCGTTGAATATTCGCCTCTCGTGAGTATTCTGTTACGAATCGTGCAACGTGAGACCTAGCATTGTTACGCATTACCAGAAATTGTTGGGGTAATATTCCCCCAGAAGCATTGCGTAAATGCATTGAAAGTATGCCACGTCGTATAGTAGAGTTGATGAGAAAGCGAGGTGGAAAGACACGCTATTAATTTTCAGATGTTCGTGTATGTTTTCTAGTCGATAAGGTATTGTAATGTTTCAAATTGTTATAAAAATTGAAAAAAATGCAACACTTTCTTTTTTAAAGCAGATACTGACGCAAACCAAAAGACCACTTCGATTTAAAACCTAATGATATCAAATTTTCTTCCTCAAATTCAATTCACCACGGTGTGTTTAGAAATGGAGGGTATAAAACAAGGTTTTGTTTCTCTCTGTATAATGGACAAACTACAGGTACTTTTGCTAAGTAAATTTCAGGTTAATATTTCAAGACCCAATGCTGTACCTGGTGAAAATTTCAACAAAATCGCAGTACCACGAAAAAAATACAGTGTGTTGAATTCGACAAAATTTTTGCCTGTCTGGAATTCATTGACGGGGAGTACAGATGATTTTTTGAACCGTGGATTAAATGTCATTTCAGTGTTGAAATTGCCTTCTGACACAAGAATTGGACGATATTTTCTCTATTTCAGTCAAGTTCTGTGATATACTCTTGAAATTCAAATAAAAAATTCAGGTAATACGTCCTAGTGACTTTTGAACTGTATTCTGGTAGTTGGTGTGACTTACGAAATTTGAAAATTCATAGGATCATAGGAAAGTTCTGACAACTACAAAAATATATAAATGTACTCAGTACCTACTGTGATGAACTCATTTCGATAATGAAATAGGGAAACAGTTATTACAGCGAGGATCTACAAATCCTTCGTGGTGAACCCTCATCTTTCGATTGAATGCTAGTTTTGGTCTTGACGTTGTGAATTGTGTGAGGTAGTGGCCAAAGGCCATTTGACCGTTCTCGTTGATGAATATCGACATAATGAGAACGCGTCTTGGGACATTTAACATTGGAAAGCAAATTGTTCAAGACCTACTGAAATCTATTTAAACTCGACAAATATCGGATAAACACAATCAAGTTAAAAACTTATATTAAGTTTGTGAAAATCTTGTTATTGTGCATCTTGTGGCCTGGAGCCCTGCCTGAAGATACGATTGTCATGGCCGTTTCGTTACTTTAAGAACTTTTGTGAAACTGAATAGTTATGAACAGCGAATGAATTTGTCACCACTTATTTTGACCAAGGCATGAAGTTTGTGAAATAAGGTCTTGTGATGTTTAAGAGTGTAAGTAAAAGCAGCTTAGCTCTACATTAGATCTGATAACTTTTTGACAATGTTAGAAATACGGTCTCGTCTTGGCATTTTTTCTTTCACATAAAAATGTTTTTGGTTGGATTTCAATCCTTCTTGTATATTGTGAAGAGTTTGCAATTATTTTGAAATGATTTCACTTATTTCAAAACTTGATCTTTCATACCCCGTCCATGATTAAATTGATGTATCCATCATCATATATGAGCAATTCATGAAAAAATTCAATTTGAAGAAAATTCTTTCGTCAATATGATTAATAAATATAGGGGATACTAGGAATGAGGGATTCTAAATATGGTAGCCCATCCATAACTTTCCATCCCGAATATTGAGCGTTTGGATGGAATAACAAAAAAAACGTTGTTGAAAAACAAATAAAGGTGTTCAAATGAGTTTGATATCTCCGCTCTCATTTTCGAATTTGGAAAGGGGGTCAAGCCTCGATAGGAGGGAAATTCAATTTCCTGCATGAGTATATTTTTTTCATTGCCTTAATATTATAGAGAGTGACTCAGTTTTTCATCATTAACTTTCACACGCCGATTTTGGATCTTTGGGATGGAAAAAACGCTCGGACGGGTCAAAAAATGAACTCCCTAGCCGCTACCACTTAAAGCAATTATTTTTGAAGGTGAATAATCACATTCACATTGAGTAGCTTTTTTGAAAAGGCTATTCAGTTACCTACATGAGCGTATTATTATAATTTTTTTTTCATCGCTCAACTATTAAACAGGATCTAACAGTATTCCAATCCATCCATGTGCTAGTGGTTGCTAGTGAAATTGTGGTTTTTCGAATCATTTTAATGAGATTCAATTATTTCTGATTATATCAATTACAGTTTACGAAACAAGAAATTTTTCATATCAGGAGTTTCTTTGCATATACTGTGCCAGATGCTAATTCACATGTTAAATATTGAAGAGTAGCGTCAATCGAAAAATTTTGAGATTTATCTATGTGCTAATGATGAAATATAAGTCTCTATGAGCTACGAGATGTCATTGATCGCCTGAAATTATTTAAGTCATATAAGTAACGAGTGGAAAAATATTTGAGGAAGTCTTTAAGCTGGTAGAAAACTTAAGTGCTTTTTCCGCACTCAATCCTCCGCTTCGAGTCGTTCGGTGTGATTTAAAAAATCACATTTTTACCAGCAGAGAAACAACGAGCACTGATGAATGAAACCGATACCACCAGCCAGATAGACCGATGCATGTCCAGAAGAGTTTTTCAAAGACCTCTGCCGATCAGTTGTTTCAAATTGCAAGCGAGAGTAATGTAATTGCGAAAAAAATTAAGCGTCTTTTCATTGAAAATGGGAGAATCTGAAGCAAATTATTACGTACCTACCAAATTAAATCGATGGTCAGAAGCAAACATTGTATGTCTATACGGATCTACATTTTAAACCGATTTTTATAAAAAATTGTCATGATAAATAGGCAGTTTGCATTGATATCTAATTATCATTCAAAGTCGCATTGCAGTTCTTTTGTAAAAATATTACGGAAACGATAAGGGCGGCCCTACCCATTGCGAGGCCCTGGGAGGGGAGTGTTCGCGAGGCCCTTTTTCCTTCGTGAATCTAGTTTCACTAAGCGGTGTTAGTGATCAAGCTTATACATGATCCTTTGAAATCGCCCACCTCTGAGTTGAGCCGGTAAACAGAGTATACAATCGTTCAATGAACCCAAAAAAAAAATTACTTGAATACAAGACGGTGCTGCATCTGATAGGATGAGATTAAAGCTATGACCCCCACAAGGTAAAGAGTAAGCAAGTGTATTCATTTCAATAATAATTGTTTCGGACACCACATTTTTCACCACGCACATTGGCTCTGTTATCCTCTTCTTGACCGCTGCATTTTTGTAATGATACAACCAACTGCCCTTATTCTTATGTAATTATTATGTTATCAGTGAAACTCTCAGCTGTGGCTGAAAAAACAATGAAATGTTTTTCAATCTCAGCTGTATTTATTCATATATTTATTTTCAGAATGACAATTCTCGGAATATGTCGTAGTTTTTTCATCCTGAAAAATATTCTGTTTTCTGGTGTTATAAAATGTTTGGTTTATCTATGGGAGATGATGTCCTTTCATTGGGGTCCCGTAGCGGTCTTCAAACATCTGAAGTACCGAAAAATCATCACGAACAGAGAGCAAGAATTTGTGGATTTTGAATTTGAATATCGAAGGAATTTCGAAAGACAAGTGTGATTACGTCTTCAAATTAGCTGATGAACATGGTATCGAAGTGATTCCTTCTGCAAGAAACCCACACGGCAACAGAAAAAAATCCTCGTGAAAGAGGACAGTTGAAAGGTTATGTATTAATTGTTTTTTCACAAGTTTAGCTTGTTATGTTAAAAAATTATCAGTTCGTAATTTTCAACAGATTCGAAAAAGGAAAATTGATGGAGTTTTTTTCATTTCTTTTAAATTTAGCGACATTTCTATCATAAATATTCATAAACCTCGGAACACTATTTGGCTAAGAAATCTGATTGTTGATGTTTTTTTAAGTAGCAAATGCATTGCTGAAATGCATTTTATTTTTTCTGAATAATCGGTTTCTTTTCTGATTTCGTCTTTTTTCATTTCAGATTAAGAATTGCGAATTGTTGAATTGTTCTGAGAAGAATCGGTTCATCCGAGCCCATCGACGGATAACATGATGTCTTTCAAGATTTTCCGGATGTTTAATATTTTATGTTATTTTTTTTTTACGGGGAGACAGGTTTTTTCCCCTTTCTGTATAGTGTCGTATGATACTAGTAATAATAGTATCGTATGATTCTATAGTATCATACGAAGAATGTTATGATACCCCATTCTTTTTTTACCTCAGCTTGGGTACTTTTTGTTTCAACATTTATTGTATTATTTTAGCTCTCTTTTACATGAGGATATTTATTTATTTGAAAATTAAAACTATTTATTCACTCCTATTGAATAATGTATTCATTATTCAACTGCATTTGAGCAATTAATAGTATCTATGAACAAACAGCGGGAGTTATAATAACTCCCGCCTATAACTCCCTTTGATTAATCAGAATTGACTCATAGAATTATTTGACAACCGAATCTCAAGCTACTTCTGTGCTTCTGTATGAGCCAGTTGACAGAGAGCGAACATCTCATTATTGTTATCGATGGGAGTAATGTCACTTGAATAATTCTGACGTTTTAAAATTTAGTTGACACCTAATTATTGTTGTGAATGTTTTTCTGAATAAGACCTCCGATAGTGAGGATGAAATTTTATGTAGGTACACTTCCAGAAATATGACAAGCAGCTAGTTCTACAGTAGGTACAGAATTTATTGCCCGCGGGAAATCCCAAAACAAATAAATATAAAGGTGTATCAAAAATTTTCAAGAATGATGTGTGATAGTAAGAATGTATATTATTATAGTTGTGGATAAAGTATAGTATTCAACTTGCAGTAATGGTCATAACTCCCTCGATGAATTACAAACTTCATCTGCGGGAGTTATGACTTGCATTACTGCTCGTTAAATAATATACTATTATTTTTATTATCCAGATGAACACAATAGGAAGTTTCTTGAGAAAAATATCCCCATCTTGTATGCTTATTTCTTTTGAATAAAGTGGTTTCTCATAATATTTGTATCGATATCATCTGCAAAATCCACTATACAGGGTGTACCAAGTTCGACGGCCTATTAGTCGTTTCTCGAGAACTGGCCTATTTGAAATCTGAAAATTGGGATTATATTATTGTTTGACATTATCTACCGATCTAGAATATTCTTGGAGCCTGACCACTTTCAGTTATACAGGGAGTAAAAAAAAATTTCAAAAATTTGTTTTTCTGTTTTTTTGGTTTTTGAATTTGATAGAGTATGCAATTCTGAATACATTCGTACTCAAATCGTTGCATTCGTCGAAATACTTTCCAAAACATCGAGAAACAACTGAAGAAAAAAGGGAGATAAGTGTATTCGGTATTATGTTTGTTATTCCTAACCTAGATATCGTAAGCAAAAACTGTTTTCACATTTTTGAAGGCGAAGACTGTGGAAATATTGTACAATTTCAGAATTTTGAATAACCCGTCACAGGGTGTTCCAAATGTTGGTTCAAAAATTAGGATCAAAATTGGCTCATAACTTTCGTGTTTCAAATAAGAAGACTATTTTTTTATGATTGCGTTGGATTCTGCGAAGAAAAATGATGATAATGTTTTAACATGTTGATGCTCCTAAAATTACTAATTCTTGAGTTATTTAGGATTTTCTATTTCTAGTCATGAAATCTGTCTTACATCAGCAATGACAAATGAATTCAGAAAAGAAGAAGTCACTAGTGAGTTATTTGAGTAATTTATCTTCTATGATCAAGGTCATTGTTTCATAAACAGATTCTATGAATTTGACGGTACGTACGACATGAAATCAGGAAATCCTGAATAACACAAGAATTATTAATTTTAGGAGCATTAACATGTCGAAACATTATCATCATTTTCTCTGCACAATCCAACGCAATCATAAAAAAATAGGGTTCTTATTTGAAAAACGAAAGTTATGAGCCAATTTTGATCCCAATTTTCGAAACCAACTTTTGGAACATCCTGTGACGGGTTTTTCAAAATTCCTAAAATGTACAACATTTCCACATTCTTCGCCTTCAGAAATATGAAAACGGTTTGTGCTTACGATAAGTAGGTTAGGAATAACAAACATAATACCGAATAAACTTATCTCCTTTTTTTCTTCAGTTATTTCTCGATGTTTTGGAAAGTATTTCGACGAATGCAACGATTTGAGTACGAATGTATTCAGAATTGCATACTCTAGCAAATCCGAAAACAAAAAAAAAAGCAGAAAAAAAAATTTTTTAAATTTTTTTTCACTCCCTGTATAACTGAAAGTGGTCAGGCTCCAAGAATATTTTAGATCGGTAGATAATGTCAAACCATAATATAATTTTCAGATTTAAAATAGGTCCAGTTCTCCAGAAACGCCTAATAGGCCGTCGAACTTGGTACACCCTGTATATGACTTTTTCTCAGATTGCGTGAGCGATAGAGGAGCCACCAATGGTCAGTTCGATTGAGGGCTTTAAGTCCGAGTTGAATCATTCCTTGAAGCTCGGAACAGTTAGGGGTAGTATTGTGCAACTTGGATACATTTGAGTATCCGATACTGAAGTATTATGTATTGGATAAATTCATTGAATAGTTGGTATTCAAATTCAAACTCACATAAACCACACTGAAAAGATAGGTTTCAGAAATCAACGAATTGAATAAACCTTTCAATGTAATTTGAATTTATTAAAAAAAAATGGCGAATAGGATCTCTGAATGTGAATGAAGAAGCAAACACAATGGAAGATTTCATCAGAAAATAAAATAAAACAAAACTGAACCCAGTTTTCTCATCCCCAATCACAACATTCGAAAAAAAAACGCTTTTGCACTGCTCCTCCCGTTATTCTCTACAATGAAATTAATTCGTACAAAAAACGATAACTGAACGAATATTTCAAAGGGACCGCCAAAGGACGGTCAATAGGGCTATAAATATTGTATGAGGTTCCAACATCTGGGATAAGTAAACATTGTACCTGTATATTTAGATAATTTTTACTCTAACTGTGTTGTGTGATTCTTCTACATTGTATTTTTCCTACTGATCTGGTGAGTCAGATATCTGGTGCCTCCATTATATATTTCAACTTCCGAAAGGAGTAATATCGCAAAACTACATCATGTTTTTTTTAATTTTGTTTCGAATGAATGTAATGGTTAATGAACTTACTGCATGATTTGGAATAATTTAAATTCTTCCTAGGCCATGTTTTTTGTCATTTTCTTCGACGGCTTATGAACGTCACTAAACCAATCTCAGTTATGATACTTCGCATTCACTGCACTAGAGAGGGTTTTAAACTTCCAGGAGTTTTGCTGATGCTCCAAAATGGAGTACTGCAATTAACTATTGAGAAAAAGGAATGTACGTGAGGATCTATTTCATGAAGAATTTCGGTGAGAGTGAGGTGCCGACGTTTATCCGCACTTGTCTTTTACATGTCTGGAAAGTGCCTGAACAGCATTGAATGTAGGACTGCGGCTCATTTTGGTTGTCATGGACGAAGACGATAAGCAGTACTGATGGCGAGTAACACAACCCAGAAACTAGTCTATTTCTACGTTGGTTCGATACAGCACGTTCCTGAAGTTTACTTCATGATTCAGATTCTCACTAATCCATGTTATTAGTTATTTTCTTTGACAGCACTAAACTCATATCAGTTAACGAATTTTTTCTCGAACTTTCCCTTATGTTTAAACCTTTATAAATAATTAGTGATCTAAATCCATATCGAAATTTGCTCCGTTCGCCAATATCTAAGGCCGCCACCAGGATACGAACTCTACTTGGATGCAAATCAAAGCCTGTTTTCTGAAATTCGGGAAAACTGCAGAATTCGACATACAATATCTGCGCTTAAAACCATCGAAATTCAAGCGCTGATCCTTCATCCCTCTTCTGTGTTATGCTCATTTATCTCCATCCAGTTGTATTGTTTTTTATCCAGATAACATTTTGACACAGTGCTAATTGCCCACCAAACTGAAGCATGAGTGACGACTGGCAATTCCAGTAACACCTGTACTGTGTATGATTTGATTTATCTCCATATCGTGCTTGTGAGCAATCGAATGTTTCCATTGTTAATTAACGTTCATTCAGAGGGTGAATTCGATTATTCAGTGAGAGAGCGTAGAATGACGTGGAATCGGAATTCACGAACATTCCAATCCAGTTCCGAGCAACTACTGGAGAAATGCAAAGTCAGTCAGAAAATTGCTAATTAGTAAAATTCAGTCAGTGTTGATGGAGATTACAGTTAACTTCAGGAAATTATACTACTTCACGGTCTTCATTTCAAATGAAATGAACAGTTAAGCGTTTCGAATTGGCGATTAGAACAGACAACGATTTGATTTCGAGCGAATTCCATTCAAAGTAATGGCCGTTGCGGATTATTTCTCGAACCATTTTTCACATTATATTTCATTGTGAAATCCATGGTTGAAACAGGATATCAACAGGACAATCAACATACGGCAATCTGACGAATAAACTCTGTGTTCCTCGAGTAAGTTTACATAATCCTACCATATATAGGGTCTACCATCAGCATCACGGAATTGCCTCTTGGAAATGTCTCATATCTTTCCTTGCCAATTGTCAGCATGATTTATTCATTCTGATCAGAAATGATGAAATTATTGGTATGCAATAACAAAAACATTTTATGATTTTTTCAGAATTCGTAAAACTTTTTAGAATTTGTTGGATTTTGTATACCCGATGTCATTTTTCTAATATGGTACATAGAAAAGTCAGTTCATCTGCAATGGTGGTGTGATCATGGGAAAAGCAATTGGGGAGTTTATAAAATGTGAGCAACAAGTTTTTGAAATTAGTGGTTTTCACTATGAGCAGTTTTGAATTGAAAAACGCCCAGTTTTCACCATTTGAATTACGAATAAGGGCTCTCAAAAGTCTACTTATGAACCTGAGGGTATAAGAATCTGATTGCCAGCAACTTCCTCTATTGTAATGTCTGGTTGTTAGACGCTTCATTTCAAGTTACTTCTACCGTCTTCTTTTGTAGTTGATCTTTTGTGATAGATACATCTCACCTCAAAGTGTGTGAGAACTTTTTTGTCTACTTGGTTAATTTCAATTTGCGATG
Source organism: Hippodamia convergens (assembly GCA_038502775.1). Taxonomy (NCBI): domain Eukaryota; kingdom Metazoa; phylum Arthropoda; class Insecta; order Coleoptera; family Coccinellidae; genus Hippodamia; species Hippodamia convergens. Next base: position 76,006,613 of record CM076609.1, read on the forward strand.
CCAACAATAAGAAGACCTGACATAAGAAACCGCGTCACGAAAGGGCCCACGCATTGAGGGGATTCTTTGATTATCGGATTTTGATTTCAGTTATACAGGGTGTTTCACGAATTATTGTACAGGCTTTCAGGGCAGATGCAGGCCATTTTGGTGAGTCTCAATCAGTGTTAGAAATATGTCCTAACCATATTCGTTTAAGAGATACAGGATGTTTTATGTATTTTCACAGAAATTAACTATAGACATAACTCTTGAACGCCTGCATGATTCTTCATGAAAATTTTAGGGAATGTGGATGGGCCAATGGCAAATATTCACACATAATGGCTTCCTGATAGCGCAGGCCCGGACTGAGAAAATGATTTTCTTTATTCCACATCTTATAAAACACCCTGTACATCAAATTTTCGGAAAGCAAAATTATCCTCAGATTCTACAATAAATACTCTTTCAAACAAGCCTATCAGGATTACTGGCACACTTCGCATCTTCATATTATGAGCCATTGATTATTTGGAATTTTCAATTTATAGTAAACACGGACCTGTAAATCTCCGAATAATGAATTGATTCATAATTAAATCGATTGAAAGCCTTAGTAACATTACTTAGGTATTGTACTGCATCTTATTCCATCCAATACATGGATTTGAGGGACATACTCATCTTCGAATTATTATACTTTAAAAATTCTTTCTTCGAATACGGATGCATGGCAGCAACATCAAATATTTCTAAAAAAACTAAATTTAATCGAAAACTCGATTTAACATTGAACATTTAATTGTACTATTATAAAATGTACTTAAGAAAAAAATGTGAAATGTATCTTATGAACATGTTGTGTTGAACTGAAAAAAATGGACAATAAATAAGAAAAAAATTATAACTTGTTTTCGAAAATACCTCCTCTTTCTTCTAAATATTTTCTAGCTCGTATTATCAAATGAGCTACAGCTTTTTTCAGAATTTCTGGTCTGTTTCGTATAGCTTCACATGCAGCTTGAATACGAGTAATCGAATGTTCCCTGTCTATGATAACTTCAGAGTAAACTTCATTTTTCAAGTGTCCCCAAAGAAAATAATCCATGCATGTAAGATCAGGGGATTTTGCAGGCCAGTCATGAGGTCCCCCTCTACCAAACCAATGTCCCGGATAAACTGCATTTAAATGCGCTACTATTTCAAGGGTGAAATGTGCTGGAGCTCCATCATGTTGGAAGTACATTCCTCTTGGAACATTGCTTCCATCATTCAAAAGCCCTGGCAAAGACTCTACTAAAAATTGTAAATATGTCGATCCATTCAGCCGGTGTGAAAGAATATATGGTCCAATTAAGCGATTATTGTAAATTCCACACCAAATATTTACTGAAAAACGATGTTGAGAATTGCGTTTCCTAGTCCCTCTAGGATTTTCTCTGGACCAAATATGTGAATTGCGGAAATTCAAAATGCCATCTTTTGTAAATGTCGCTTCATCAGTAAAAAGCGTTGGTTCCGCAAAATCCATCTGCAAAATCGCATCTTCGTTAGTTCATCGCCTGGCTCCAAGGTTTGGACGGATTGTATATGAAATGGATGCCACTTTTCACGGTGCAGAACTCGCCAGACCTGACAATGTGGCAAACCTAAAACTAAACCAAGACGCCTAGTGCTGGTTGAGGGATTTTCTCGGACAGCTTCTATTATCTCTTCATGGTTTACCATCCAATTGGCTCTTTCTCGTTTACTTACTGACGGAAAGTGTCCAGTTTCACGAAGTGACCGATTAACATGTTCGAATGTTTGATGGTTAGGAATTCGACGATCCGGATATAGCCTTCGATATTCCCTAGCAGCTTCACGACCATTGCACTTACAAAATCCATAAACTATCAACATCAGTATATTCGGCATTCGTGAATGATGGCATTTCGATAAATCTCGTATTGAAAATTTATGAAAACACAACAATCTACCACTTTTCTATTTCAACAATTACCTGACAATGGTCTGAAACGTCAAAATTTTTATCAGGAGCCCCTTAGATTTTGAAATGGGTTGAATTCAGAATGAACGAATTTCTTCTGTGATCTTCCACATAGCATTGAGAATAAATGATATCTGAAGCTATAGATCGATTCAAGCTGCATGTGACTTCTCACATGGTAAAATAATAATGGTACCAGAAAGAAAGGCTAATGAAAGCTGTCAAAAAGAAATAGGAACTTTTCGACAACAAATCACGTACGAAAATTGATAAAGGAAGGGGTGTGAAAGAATTTCTTTCCGAGAGTGTGAATAAGATGTCTAAATTTATTTCGTTTTGTGTGTGTGCTTGTGTCTGATTTCAGTCAGTTATTAATTTTTTCAAATAATACTTATTTTGTCTTTTGTCTCTTTGGTATGTTCGCGCTCCCTAGGGGGGTGCACCCCACAGGTTGAGAAACGCTGTCCTAAGTCATGATACTGGGTAATTAAATTCATTCGATATGAATATACACATTATTCGGTGATTTACAGGTCCGTGTTTACTATAAATTGAAAATTCCAAATAATCAATGGCTCATAATATGAAGATGCGGAGTGTGCCATTGATCCTGATAGGCTTGTTTGAAAGAGTATTTATTGTAGAATATGAGGATAGTTTTGCTTTTCAAAAATTTGATGTACAGGGTGTTTTATAAGATGTGGAATAAAGAAAATCATTTTCTGAGTCCGGGCCTGCGCTATCAGGAAGCCATTATGTGTGAATATTTGCCATTGGCCCATACACATTCCTTGAAATTTTCATGAAGATCCATGCAGGCGTTCAAAAGTCATGCCTATAGAAAATTTCTGTGAAAATACATAAAACATCCTGTATCTCTTAAACGAATATTGTTAGGACATATTTCTTACTCTGATTCAGAATCACCAAAATGTCCTGCATCTACCCTGAAAGCCTGTACAATCATTCGTGAAACACCCTGTATAGGTACCTATAGGACACGTATATATACGAAAAGTAAGGAAAATACAATTGAATCCAGTGGGCTGTGTGGCAATCAGAATCTATGCTTCTTCAAAAGTTGTTTGAAGATAACATTAGATAGATAACAATAATTTCAATCGCCGATTTCGGCTGACGAAGTTGCGCGGGCCAGCTAGTCATACATAAATTGTAAATTTTGAGTTTGCGTATGTTTTGATTGAACTTTATTTTCGTGTCATGACTTCTGCCGGACCCTTTATAATATTTTCTCCAATTCACTGAATTTCCACTAGTTACACCACTAGAGATGAAAATCTTCATGGAAATTTTTTCGAGCCCATAAATACTACGAAAATTATCACGAGTCGAAGCATTTATCTAAGTTTTGAGGTAGGTAAAACATTAACGACACTCGTAAAAATTCAGTGGCGCAAAACATTATGTGGAGATGTTTTCTTAATTACTGGAGTGCCACGGGTTATTTCAGATTGTACTTTAGCTACAGGCAAAAATCACTCTTTACTTCTAGATTTGTCACAGCTGTAGAAAACGATGCAAGGCGCAAACATCTGTATATCATCCCCATGGTTATTTATTCTCTCTTCTGTGTTTGACCTAACCTATAACTTGAGCTACTACCGATTGCTATGCGAGACTTCCGCAGTCACTTCACAAACAAAACAATGAGGTAGGATCCTTCTGGTAAATGTTTACTGACAAGTTGTAGTGGTATGTAAATTTACTTGCTCGGTAACCAAGATTAACAAACCTTGCAGTAACGGTAGATGAATATATCGTCCCTTAGACGATATTTTTTCTATTTCAGTCAAGTTCTGCGAAATACTGCCGAAATTGGAATAAAAATTCAGATTAATGACAGTTGGTGTGACTTACGAAATTTGAAATTTGACACATGACGAAATTTGGATTGATTTGATTTGAACATTGATAATATCGGGAGTCAGTACTGATAACCACAGAATGGAAAATAAAATTGAAAACGATGCTGCAATGAGTTTATCAGAGCACTACTCTTAGACCTGTCATGAATTCATTGCCATACTGAAGTATATATATATATTTCTCCACTTCGTACATTGTTGATTTTGAATATGAATAGTGAATTAGTTTGACTTGAAATGGATCTCGCAATATTTATATTTCATTCAATTTTCATTGTGGAAGAAACAAGATGCAAGGATTGGTTTAAAAGCAACAAACAAAAAGAATCGAGATTCAACCCAGAACATTTTCATGTAAAATATTCACAGGTTAATTGTTAAAAAGTTATGAGATCTCATGTAGAGCGAAGCTGCTTACACTAAACACTTCGCAGGTCCTTATATCACAAACTCTATGAGGTGGTCCCAATAAGTGACTTGGCCGTTTCGTAACTATAGGAACGATTTTAAAACAGAAAAGTTATGAACAGCCAATGAGATTTTCGTTTTACGCTCATTAGTCGAAAGAGAAACGGCCAAATCACTTATTGCGACAAAGACAGTTCGTGAAATAAGGACTTGTGAAGATGAAGAGTTAAGAGTTAGCAGCCTAGCTTTACACTAGATCTTATAACTTTTCGACAATGTTATAAAAACAACCTCGTCTTGTCAATATTCTACATGAAAATTTTTCCGGTTGGATAAATATTACCTTAATTTATATTCGATTAAGGAATCTTGAAAACTAGAAAATACTATCATGAATTAGGTATAACTATTGAGTATTGACACGATATTCATATTTTTTCTTTGTGTATTCAGCATGAAAACTCGAAAACATCATTTGTCATCTTGCCAAACTAACGCCATCTGAGCTTTCAATATATTGATAATACCAGAAGTCAGCTGTTCATTTTGTCAAATTCTAAAAATAGAAGAGACTCGATTTTGGATGAACCTTCTTATTATTCGCAATACAGGAATACATCAGGTGACAGAGTTTAAAAAATTCGAATCGCGTTTATTTTGGTGTTTGCGTTACGAGAATGATCTATTTTTGAACACTGTTCTATTTATTTCACCCAACCCAATTTGTACTGAATATTAATGTATTGCACCAAGAATCAGCTGATATTAACGGAGTGAAAGCTTCCAAGAGAACATGATATATCATATTTAATGGCCCGCTAGTATCCATCAATAAATTAATGATATTTACCCATTTACTCGTTTCTCCGTCTATTGCAGTGAATTTGTTTTTTAGTTTGGATAAACATCGAAAGCAATTGAAGATTTCATTAGACGATGGAAGTGACGAATATTGAAGAGAGAGAGAATCAGGGTGCGAGTATATATATTCGATATCTGATTGAGTTTGTTCATTATGTTGCCTTATCGTCTTGAATAATTGATATATATTTCAAGTAAATCTATTTTCAAAACATAAACAATATGTCTTTTAAGGCAGGATACAAAGGAAAAACTTCAAGGCTCCACAAGAAAAAATAGAATTGTGGTCCTCGTCGTTCATTTAAGAAATGAGAAGTGAGATTACATCAATTTACATACCGGGTGTTTCAAAAATCTGGAAAAAGTTGATTAATTTCGGGCATAAATGAAATATCGAAATTCTGATATTGGGGTCTTCAGTAATCTCGTCCGAGGAATCGAATAGACCCATCAGATTTTGGGTTCAAAAGGACCTCATCGATATATGAGGCCCACTTTGGAAATTTCAAAGGCAAACCCATCTTTTTTATTAATGATTCGGATTTAGTGGAAAATTGGTTGAAACCAAAAAATTTTTCACATCTTTTTTTGAACCTATGCAGCGTTTTCTGTTCTAAAATTTTGCGGCTTTCATTCAGACTATTATTCGAAATTTCATTTTCGCAAAGGTATTCATATAACGCGAAGAATTGATTGGGCGCATCAGATTTTGAGTCCGATTTTAATTTTTGAACCAAGAGAGTTGTATGGGGTCAGAATATGGAAATCCAACAAGGGCTTCGCGACCATAGGTTGAAAAACACTGATTATATCTATTACCAATTTATCAACATACATACATACATTGGTAAAGGATATAATCCCAAAGAAAAATGCTTTTACAGTTCATCGATATATTCAAGAAAATCAATGAATCGAAAATTTTTTAAACAAACAAACATAAATTTAAAATAGTAGTCAACGAAATGAATACCATTTTCACTTTCACAGATCTTTTATAATGAGGTTGGAAAAGTGGAACTTCTTTTTGACGCTATTAGATTTTACTACTTTGTAATATTCTAGTCTGTATATCACAACTAATTGCTTTGAATATCGAAACCTGCTAGAGGACCTGATTCAGGGCCACTATTGAAATCTCATTGAGTAGAAGAGGATGTACAGAGTTCTTTTTGAAAATGGTATTTAGTCCGATTGCAACAGTTTTGAATCAATGTATGTTTCCAAAAGGTTTTCGGTGTGGTCTCCGTAAAGGCAAAGAATTTTTTGTTTTCCGATTGTTTCTTTTCCTCAAAAATACTTGGCTTCACAGTCGCGAAAAGAATTAGTCAAAGAAAGAATCACTCGAAGAAACTCGCATGCCGTGATTAAGAGCCACTACTAAAATTTCATTGAGTTGAGTGACAGAGGATATACACATTTCTTTTCAGTTTGTATTGCAGAACTGTGGAGTGGAATCAAGGAGCACGAAAGTTTGCCCCATCTTCAAAAAGGGCGATGAAAATAATGCTAGCAATTTCAGACCTATCTTCATACCTCTAACTTTTTCAAAACCTATCGAGATATGCTTATTGAATAGAATCGTTCCTTCTCTTGAAAATACAATATGCTCTCGCCACTTCCATTCGGTTTTCGCAAGAATAGATCTACCATTGATGCAATAATTGAGCTGTTTTCTCATTCTATTGGGTGCTTAGAGGGGAAAGCCATCTCTGCCATATTTCGTGATCGTCAAAAGCAGAGTTCCTCAAGATTCTCACCCTCGGTCCTCCGCTCTTCGTAAGATACATAAATGAACTCTCAAGTCATTGTAATTATTATTATTACAAAGTGATAAAGTTAAGAATAAAACCTATATGTTCTTGAAAGAATTTGTAGAAGGGACATGAGCAGGGAGCTGGTTCCACACACGCGGTTAGGTAGGAAATGTTCATGACACGCACTGCGGAAACACTCCTTAGTCAATTTCAGTCTGTGACCACTCAAGATATTCGAATTTAGTTCATACAAATCGGACAACTCAGAACCAAGAAAACCACCGAGCGCACGGAAAGTTAACAAAAGGGCCCCGCGAAGACGACGGTCGCAAAATGAAGATAGCTTCATCATCCGCAAGCGTTCTTCATATGGTGGTCTGATTATCCCAGAAGGGATGCGATGCGGTTGATTCTTCTTTGCAGTCCTTCAAGAAGTTGAGCATCACGTACAAGCCAAGGACACAACACTGAACCGGTGAACTCCAGGATGGTGATCCGCATGTTGAAATGTTTTCTGTATAATATACGTCATTCTTTTAACTTTATTCGCTATGTACTGCACATGGTCTGATCATGACAGATGACTGGTGACAACCACTCCCAAATCAGTGTGCAATGTACAGGGTGATTCATTTATCTTGGTAACCCCAATTTTCTCGAAAACGCCCGAATATTTTTTCATTCTGTGAATGGCATTTTGAACAAGTCAATGTCGTCTTGAGATGCGCATAAAAATCTGCGGAATAAATAAAAACGCCAGGCGTCGCGACGCTATCAAAAATTTTTTCTTCAGGGACATACCATTTTTATCATGTCATTCGAAAGATAATTTCATTTTGAACTTTTTTTTCGAATACAATTTTTGTCCATTTCTTACCGTCAGCGATCTGCAGCGTGTTTTATGTTGATTCTATTCTATTTATTTTTTTCTGTATTGTGGTAGTATGGCTTGATTTGGAGACAGATATGATTTTATGCCTTGAATTCAAGGAGGCAAGTTTTCTGAACAATCTGCCTCTTTAAATAAGATCAAATATATGGATACAGCAAGATAGGGCTCCATATCACAACGCTGCCATTGTGAAGAGATATTGAGATTAAGAATTCGAAAATGAATTTATCCTTATATTTTGTCCAAAGTGACTTATGATGAAATAGGGAGATGATTCAACTTGTGTATTGATCATAAAGGCTAGATGACCTAAATTTGATTATCTTCCGTAAAATGACGGAGGCTGTGTAACTATTTTTCTATTATTTTATTCATTGAATATTATATCTCATAATAATAAACTTATTTTTCAATGAAAAACGGAAAGTTTCGAATCATATGTTCTATATACCGGCCATTATGATCCATACATAAGTTATTTCATCACTTTGGTCAAAATATAAGGGTCCACTTGGGCACATGCGTTTCTTATCTTCAATTTCAAATAGTCCAAGTTATTAGAATCAGTTTGGTATACTATATATTCAAGGGGACTCCTCAGAAAGTAATCCATGAGCGTTAGGTCTGGCGATATCTGATGGATCCATTGGTTTCAATCCATTTTTTTCCGAATTCTTGATCTAAATATCTCTTGAGAATGGCACCGTGGTGGCATGAAGTCCCATCTTGCTGTAGCCACATATTTCAACTTATTTGAAGGAGCACATTGACCAGAAAACTAGCCTTCTTGAATTCAAATCACAAAATCACATCTATGTCTCTAAATAAAGGCATACTACCACAATACTGAAAAAAATAAATGGAATAGAATCAATATAAAACACGCTGCAGATCGCTAACGGTTGGAAATCGATAAAAATTGTATTCGAAAAAAAAATTCAGAATGAAATTATCTTTCGAATGACATGATAAAAAAGGTATGTCCCTGGAGAAAAAATTTTTGATAGCGCCGCGATGCCTGGCGTCTTTATTTATTCCGCAGATTTTGATGCGCATCTCAAGTCAACATTGACGTGTTCAAAACGCCATTCACAGAATGAAAACATATTCGGACGTTTTCGAGAAAATTGGGGTTACCAAGATAAATGAATCACCCTGTACAACCCTGTATTACCATGCAATCAATAGAATACTGCAACCTAGGATTATTCGTCCCCGAATGTAATACATAACATTTGGAGATGTTAAATGGAATCAGCCATTCCGACCACCAGCGCGATATGGATATTAAGTCCTGCTGGATCGTGTCGCTTTCAGTGGTTGGAAAGTTGAGAAATCTGAGGTCATCTGCATATGGTACACTTGTAGACGATATAACCCCTGTGGGACACCACTGGCAACATCTTCAGGTTGGGATCTCGTGTTGCCAATTTTGACGGAGAATGTCTCACCTCGGACGCCCAAGTGCTCCAACTTGAGAAGCAATCGTCTGATGGGTACTCGGTCGAATGCACATGAGAAGTCGAGATAAACTACGTCTACAGGGATTTTTTTATCCAGTGCTTTGGTCCATATGTTGATGGAATACAACAAGTCTGAGATGATGGATCTTCCCGGAACAAAGCCGTGCTGCGAAGCTGGTATGATCTTTCAGAAAACTAACCAGAGGAGCAGAGATTATTCTCTCTAACACCTTGGAGATTACCGAGGTAAGACTTATCGGTCTGTAATTTTCTGGACTTTGCTTATCGCCTTTCTTATGCACTGGCGTCACGCCATATGACAAGGAGAGTGCCAGTCTCAGGTGATTTGTGAAATATACGGGACAGCGGCTTGCACAATGAACTGGAACACTCCTTGAGTAGCCGTGTGGTGAAGCTGTCCAGTCCGCAGAAGAAGTTGTTTTCTAAATGTGTAACCAATTCGGTACGCTGATGACACTGTTCAATTGTTTGGAGCCATGAATGTTTCTGAACTTGGTAATAGAACTACTATTAGGCTTCAAGACCTATCCAACATTTTTTCACAAATTTGGACAAAACAGAATTGTTAACTACGTCATTAAGGGACCAACATGATCATGAAACTGTCTGGTTTCTTGGAGTCTATGTTGATTGTGAGCTTACTGGAAAGGATCACATAAAGAAAGCAGGTTGTCCCAGATAATTTTTCTCTCTCTCAGATAAGGTTTACTGGGATGACTTCCCCTTAAGTATCGAGGTTGGTGCATTTTGGACTGTTTCAGTCCAGAATATCGTATGGTATTATGTTTTGGGGGGGATTCAACTGAGTAGAAGCAAGTATTCAGATTGCAAAAAAAAAGGCAGTAAGAGTTTTAGCACGGAAGAATTCATTAGATAACTGTAGACGTTTTTTCACTGGCTTAAATATAATGTATTTGCCAGGTCTGTTCATATTCAATTGTGTCAATCAAGTTAAAAAATTTTTTTTTCCCATATTCAGCTGTTAACACTAGACACGACTATCTAACGAGACACGGTTCCAACCTTCTGGTGCCCAAGCATAGGTTGGAACAAACTCATGAGAGTTACATAAATATGGCTATCAAGTTATTTAATTCACTACCAGATAACGTTAAAGAACTATCAGTGGTAAAATTCAAGGGTGCCACAAAGAAGTTGATTTTGGTGATCTGTCAATACACTAAGGATGAATTCTTTGTTGGCATGAATCTTTTCGAAAAAAAATATATGTTTATTTGATATTAAATTTGTTATTTGACGATGCTAAACATTTATGTAGAGATGCAAATGGAGCATTATTTTTTATGTACGAAGAATAGAAATATACCTTTACAAACCTAGGTTCAAGCTGCGATGGCGATATATTTGGGAGCTGCCATCATAACTATTGTATAAAGAATCCTATCATTATAAAACGATCACAACGGGAAATTGCAAAATGAAAGTTGTGGTTTAGGTTATTACAGGGAAATTGCATTTGGTGTGAAAACACATGAATTGTTTTCCGAGCGCTTCATTTTATCCTCTTATTCGAAATGTGGGGGTTATTGTCACTGAGAATTCCTGCATATTTTTTTTAACATTTATGACAAGCAGTCCTCCATGTATCAATTTTCAGAATACAATCTAAATTGGTGAAAATCTCATAAAAACTTATTCATCTCAAAATTTTACAGTATAGATAGTCTTATATGTATGTAAAGGGTGATTATTTTAGAGGCGGAGAACTTCAAATCATGATAAAACTCCCAAAATAAAAATGAAAATTCATGAAAATAGGTTTTTATAACAGATAATTCTTTGGCATTTAACGTTTGAAAATTATTTCGGGCATATGGCCACCTCAGCTTGCACGTACATGACGTTATCTTGAGTTACAATTTTCACACACCTATCGCAGTAAACCTGGCTGTATTCCGGTAATTACCCGTTGAGTATTGGCTTCCAGGTGCTCAATCCAATCGTTTGTGGTTTGTCGGCGTAGACTTGTGACGTCACCCTCCTCCAGATAAAATAGTCCAAAGGTGTCCAAAATCGCACGAATACGGTGGCCAGTTAAGAGGTCCATTTCGGGAAGTCACTCGATCATCAAAGGTTTTCCGCAGTAAATTAATTGATTGTATCGCGGGATGTGTGGCCTGGGACGTCTAACGGGATTCGCAGTATAGTTTAAGGTGAACGTATTGCAAAAATGATCTACAGTTTCTAGAATTAATCGTACTGAAAGACGATTATGATGAACATAAAATGTACGTAATAGTTGCTCGAATTGAACTATGGTTTTCGTAATAAATTTTAATAATTTGCAAGCGTTGCACCGAAGTAACTCTAAGTATGATGAATTTGCCAAATCAGATTAATGAGAACTAACAAAAAACTTTCAAATCAGAGACCATGGAAATTTTTTATTTGTATTTAAAGTTCTCCGCCTCTAAAATAATCACCCTTTATTTGATAGTGTGGGCCTACTCGCTAACTTGGCTAGGCGGCTCGTTGACAGGTAGCAGGTAGAAAAGATAGACAAAAACATATCGAACGTTTCTTGAATTTTATTTTTATTTATGTCAAGCAAAATATAAGTTTACCCAAAGGATGACAGTTGGGAACAGAAGAGAAAAATTCTTGAACACTAAAAATTTTATTAACAGCCAACCCATGTTTCTTCCAAAAATTATATCTGACTCCAATTAGACACGAAAAAATTCCCTGAAGATAAAATTAGAGAATATTCCACTGGACTCTCAACATGAAATCAAACAGAAACAAGAAGAAATGAAACATCTGATCCACCCACAGTACGAATCGAAAGTACATAGAAATTCAATTGGAGTTTCTAACATTGTAATGGTAGCTACAGGATGTTATCTTATAATCAAGAAACTGTTCAAATTCATTATGACCTGGAAGAAATCTACAGAGAATGAATTGGAAGGAGCCAAGCCATCACAAGAAGCCTTTTTCACGCCCTAAAGAAATTTCTACGGATGGAGGAGTTAGACAACGTCAATTCATGGAATCTCGCACGTAAGGCAGCTTTACCTTGGGATCCACATCGTCAGCACTTTTCATTTCTAGTATAAATGATTCACTTTGAATATTTTATTTAGTCTTGACATAGCTTTGTAATAGTCGTGTTGAACTCTTGTATTTTTGAAATAAAGTTATTTTTAAAAAATCGCTTTCGCACCCTGCAACAATGTCAAGATATATATATATATATATATATATATATATATTCTTATGAAAAAGAGAGCTAAAATAATACAATAAATGTTGAAACAAAAAGCTGAGGTAAAAAAAAGAACGGGGTATCATAACATTCTTTGTATGATACTATAGAATCATACGATACTATCAACACTTGTATCATACGATACTATACAGCCAGGGGAAAAAACCTCAGCCGAAAAAACCTGCCTCCCCGTAAACAAAATAACATAAAAAATCAGGAAAATCTTGAAAGACATCAGTGTGATCATCTTCATAATATCCGTCGATGGTCTCGGATACACAGATTCTTCTCAAAACGACTCGTAGTTCTTAATCTGAAATGAAAAAAGACAAAAGCAGAAAAGAAACCGATTATTCAGAATAAATCGAAGGCATTTTGGAAATGCATTTGCTACTTTAAAAAACATCAGCATTAAGATTTCTTGGCCAAATAATGTTCGGAGATTTATAAATATTTATGACAGAAATGTCACAAAATTTGAAAGAAATGAAAAAAAGAACTCCATCAATTTTCCCTTTCCGAATCTGTTGAAAGTTAAGTAACTGATAATTTTTCAACATAACAAGCTAATCTTAAAATCAATTAATACATAACCTTTCAACTGTCCTCCTTCACGAGGATTCTGTTGCCGTGTGGGTCTCTTGCAGAAGAATCTCTTTGATACCATGTTCATCAGCTAATTTGGAGACGTAATCACACTTGTCTTTCGAAATTCTTTCGATATTCAAATTCAAAATCCACAAATTGTTGCTCTCTGGTCGTGAGGGTTTTTTCAAACCAGATACGACCTTCCAGGTGATGATTTTCCGGCACTTCAGATGTTTGAAGACCGCTACGGGACCCCAATGAAAGGCAATCATCTCCCATAGATAAACCAAACATGTTTTAACACAAGAAAAACAGAATATTTTTCAGGAATAAAAACTCAGTGTCACTTTTAATGGCAGTTGTAAAAAAAAAAAAAAATGTCAAGATGAATTCGCGAAATGACCTTGATACCATGGGCCAGCAAACCATTTGGTTCAGAGCGTTGAAAATTCCAACAAAACTCAGCTACCTGGCATAAAGCGAATGCCTTGCAAAAGTGGTTGATAACGAACGTTTCGTAGTAGGGGAGCCAAGCGGATTTCGGCCGAATATATGGCCGCCCGGTCAGAATGAAGGATTTATAAAAAAAATTGATCATCAGACATTCTCAAGCGCGTCAGAATAGGATAGGACGGGTTGATTACATACAGTGTATATAACACTGATCTAACAATTTGGAAAATATAAAAAGACAGGGAAGGGCTCCAAAATTGTAACAAATTGTTGTCTAGACAATCTCGAGCAAGGCTGAACTTTTTCTTTATTTTGAAGGAAATGATTCAAGGGTTACGCACAACATATAATTTCAAGATTTCTGAAAGTCGAAACGGCTCAAGTGAGGACGTCATTTAAGCAGTGTGCGGTTCAGAAACAGACTCAGTTTGTTTTAAAGGCCAGAGGGAGTTTAAACATTCTGCTTTTATATATGCAGAAGTGCGAATTCAAAAATGGGAAAATATTTTTTCACGATGAGAAAGATTATGTTTGAAAATCTTATCGCTTCGAGTTATCATAAAAAAAAATGCAGCAGAGCCCATCTCATCATGGCCCCAAATCTTATAACCACCGTGCCCAGAACTGGTGATCTTTATCGTAAAAAGCGTAATTTCTAGATATTATCTCCGGACTGATATTATTTTTGATTCTTGTAGATTCGAAGCCGTCTTTTGTTATTATTTTATTTTCACTTCACATTCATTCCCTGGTTTCACTCTCCAAATAGTAATTTATATCTGTTGGTATTCTTGAATTGTAGTGGCAGATTATGTGAGCAAATTTTCATTTTATTAGAAACCTTCTGGCAAATGAATTAATTGTCCGACTGCTAAGCTTTCTTCAGAAAGTTGCTCGACACCTACAACAAAAATGACTTCTGAACTTTGAAATGTTTGTCTATATCAGACTTCAACTTCTGGTGAATTGTGTGTTGATGAAACACTTCGAAATTGTGCAATAATTTTTTTGTGGAGTAAATTTGACTTCTCTTCCTCATGTTGTATTCATTGAGTGCTTCCACATTCACTAAATGCCTGTACCTTTTGTAGATTCCTCCCCCTAAAAGTTCGGCATAGATCCGGCCCTGATTTAAATTGGAATTCCCACGTTTCTGCTATGAAATCTATGTGCTATATATTTCGTTTTCAGAATGAAACTCTTCATTTTTATCATTATCTACTGCAAACTTTATTGAACATTTCATGGAAGCGTTCAGCTGAACGCTGATCTAAATCAATGGAAATTCAGTTATCCGTGTATCAAAGTTTGATATGCCCACCTAATGCAGAGTCAGAAATAATATTGAATTTTTGTGCACGATGGATTCAGGATTCAGCTCAAACAAACAAAAATTTATAAACTGAGAGTAGATGTCACACAAATCCAGTCAGCCTGGGACAAAGTGGAATATATTCAGTCAGCTGCTCTCATTGTGAGTTTTAATATACAGTTCTAGATTAGAAATTATGAACATTTGTTCAACATTCAGAGCGCATGGAATACGAGCGTATGAAATAGAGGAATACCTCATGATTTATTTATTGTATATTCAACTACTGTGGGTGGTTTCTGTGATAAAATATTCAACTTCATTTCCCGTTCATTATATTCACCATTATAGAGGTTTCCGTAAATCCCTTGCATCGTGTTCTCGGTAGGTTATTGTGATTTCATAGCGTATGTCATCAAAAATAGGACAACTATGAATATTACCCATCGTACACTTACTCAGGAAATGCAGGCCCAGTGTATTTTTCCCATTTTTACATTATCGAAACAAAGATGAATTCAAGATAGTAATCATCGAAATGAATATTTCCTCAGAGATCTTTCATCATATGGTTGGAGAAATGATATTAAATTTCGTCACTGAGATGAGATAAATACGGGTTACAACCTTGTTTCTCATAAACCAAAGAGACCAAATCTTAATAAACAACTTCGATATTCAAAGCAATTTGATGTGACGTACTGAACGAAAATTATAAAGTAGTGACATCCAATTGAGTCGAAATGAAGTTTCATATCTACGATAACATGCGAAAAAAGAACTCTGTATGTCCTCTTTCCCTCAATGAGATTCAAGCAGTGGCACTAAATCAGGACCCTAATGCAGTTTTCTCTTAGTGATTGAAACGCTCAATTCTTTTTGCGTGAATTCATCTATGTTTCGAAAATGTTTTTGGCCTCTGTGAAGGCAAAGAATTCTTTTGTTTACCGTTTTAATCTTTTTCTTGAAAACAATTGACTTCACGATTGCGAAAAGTATTCGGCGTTTCCATCACTTCGAACGGGTATATCACTCATCCTAGTGACAAAATCTAATATCATTTCTCCAACCTCATGATAAAAGATCTCTGAGCCTGATAATTGAAAATGGTGATCATTTTGATTATTACTATTTTTAATTCATTTATGTTTCAGAAATGTTCTCGGTGTGGCCTCCGTGAAAACAAAGAATATTTTTAGTTACCGTTTCTTTTCTCGAAACCATTTTTTTACGTTATGTTTATATCAACCTCAGAAACAATATTTCATATTTTCACGGAATTTTTACATCCGGTTTGCTCTATAGGGCAACATTGCAGCACCGACAAAATGAATTTTCGAACTATTATGTTAGTTCTTCTCATTTTCAGAATTTTTTATTTTACCTTGCTTCTGAATTAAAAGATTCCTTAGATATCGAATCACTTCCCATCACATTATATTTCGATATATAGGCTGTTTCATGAAGCTGCATAAGTCACTGAATATAACTTGGTTAGTGACTTTGGGACCACTCTGAGTTTTTCAAAATATTATACCAAGAAGTATTAGGAGGACACAAAAATTTCAAAAAGCCATTGTAGGAGCTTCTCTCAATAATATTATGGCTACGAGGAATCAAATGTCCGAAGTCAGAAAAGCATAGGGGGAGCAAGCTTTCAGGGCGGCTTAGAAACAGAAAAAATCCCAGAAAGCTGTAGGGAAAGCTACAGCACCTCCAGAGGCTAAGGCTGCACCGAAACAAAAAGCAGCAAAGAAGAAAACGTTAAATTAGGACAAAATAAAAAATCTTGTTCTGTGTTGAAGGTTATATCAATGTAAAAAGAATAGTTGCAAAATTATACGAGATAAAATTCGGGTTTCAAACAATTTTTCTTCAAAACCTATTTGTATTAAGCATTGCTGACAATGAAAAGAAGATAATCTGCTGTCTTGCTGTGTGCTGACCTTAATCGCGAGAATACTAAATTCGTCACATTCTCCCTCACAGCGCGTGGGCAAAGGGAATTTCGGGGGATTCCCATTCATGAAATACTATGTAACCTGTCCTACCATCAAGAAGCAAGAAGACAGAATCTATCAGATATTCCGGGGTCTACATCGATCAGCATAATATGAAGAGGGCTAAACAGGCGGAATTTCTCATTGAGAGAGTGAAACGTCTCCTATATAGTCGGTATCTTAGGAACTGTCTCCTCGAATAGTCATGTCTTGCGTTTACAAAGGATTGGTGTTGTCGATATTGAGGTATGCAATTGTAATGTGGGGGCGCATGTGTGACACTCACTTGAAATGGATTGAAATACTCAGGGCCGCAGCCAGACATTTTGCCGCCCCGGCAAAATAAAATTTCTCCGCCCCAGCTCTGAGTAGAAGTTAAATGAATTAACTATTCTTTTTTATTGCAGATTTTGATTAGGCGAGAAAAATTTTCAAAAGAACTGGTTGAAACCAACCATATTTGGGCCCTATAAAGCATTTTTGGCTCCAAAATCCTCGGGATTATTCATACCAGGATGCCAACATATTCTAATAGTGGGGTCCCCAGTAGTTTTTCTCAAGGAATCGATTGGGCCCATCATATTTCAGCCCCGATAGGGCTTTGCCTAATATGAGGACAAACTTTGAATTTTCAAGGATAAAGCCCAAAAATGGACGAAAAAATTTTTGTTCAACCAATTCGAATGTAAAATCTTCCGCTGAATGCGAATTTGAAATCAAAAAGGGGTGTTTGCATTTGAAAATACAAATTTGGACCTCTCATCTTGTATAAGAATTTCTGTACCCAAAACCTGACGAATTAAAAAATTACTAAAAACCTCAGTATCGGATTAAGAATTTTTGCATTCTAATCAAAATGAACGTCCCCGGATTTTTCAGCAAATAACGCTGCATATAGGACGCAAATATGAACGAAAAAATTTTTGTTTGAACACATTCGGATGAAAAATTTCCCGCTTAATCCGAATCAGCAATAAAAAAGATGGGTTTGCTTTTGAAATTCGAAGTTCGGCCTCATATCTCATATAAGAGCTTTTTGTTCCGGAAATTTGATAAGCCCCTTCGATTCTACGGGCGTAATCACTAAAGACCTCAGTATCGCAATTTCGATTTCCGCCTGTGAGCGAAATAAATTCATCATTTCCAGACTTTAGAACCACCATATCCTTCTACACTGAGAGAAGTATTCACTTGATATTATCGATCATGCGTTAAAGTTAATAAATCATTTATTGGCCAAATGGACAAATAAATATTTCTTTCATGGAAATAAAGAATTTATTTGAGTTCCCGCAAATCACCTTCACTCAATATTATATCACATTTATTTATGAATAATAACATTCAATAATACCGAATAAATACGCATTACACTGAAATAAATATATTTAGTAATAATTAACAAACTGCATGAATTATGAATGAATGTTAACGTCTGAGAGCAAAATTGAAAATTAATGGCTTTGCAGACGAAATTGAATTCTGGAATAATGACCAGGCCGTGCAAGATTTGAACCTGCGACCCTCGAAATACTAGTCCAATGCGCTAACCAACTATGCCATTGGGAAGGTTGAAGGTTCTATCTGATCTTCGGTTGGCGACTCTCCCAGAATTCGATGTTAGTTTGTTAGTTTTAATTCTTCATGAACTATGACGCTCGTGAAGAATTCTTTGGGGAGTTAGGGTTGGAAGGGGAACTCATTCGCTATCGGTGGTCATCGATGATTCGATTTTTACCGTTCATCCGATTGCGTCATTCGCGATTTATCGGCAGGAGTCGGGTAGTTGAATCTACCGACCACCGAACAATGTTAACTAGCCAAGATGACTGAAACATGTCAAATGCGGTTTGTTCATTGTTAATAAATCCTGTATTTTGAGTAAACATATCGTGGGGTGGTGGAAGTTTAGAATCATTCAGTAATAGAAACCAAACGTTCGTTTATTACCAGATGAACATATGTTTTCAATTAATATATCTTATATTTGAAGAGAACTGCAGTTTAAATGAAATACATCATACCCAAATATATTAAATATTAACAAATACCGTGTAAATAAATATTTCGTTATATATGAATGAATTCTTTCAGAGGCAAGATCTGTTAGTTGATAAATAAATTAAAGATTAATAAGTGGATTTGTCTGTTAATGAATAATCTCGAAATAAATACTTTATTGATAAAAACAAATTTATTTCTCTCAGTGTACTATGCGTATTATCAAGTAAATAAAGAACACTAATTTGCCTCAAATTTCAGTCAGGCACCCTTTTAACTCATAAAAGGCGCCTTTTCGAATTTAAAAACGACGGCGCCTCATTATCAATATCGATCGATAAAAAAACCAAAAAAAAATAGCCCACATATACGTATCGTCGTTTGAATGTTAAATCCGACGGTTGACATTTTTTAAACCCCTCCCAGAAATAAAAATTTCGAATCCTCATTGGCAAACTGAAAATAAAAGTCACTTCAGAATGATTATGGAAACCCTTCCAACCACTATACGTGTTTTTTCTGCCGATATAACTCCGAGTTTAATTAAATTTTTTTTTAATTTTTCGTATACTAATAAAAATGGATTGGTCGAGCAAAGTCAAAAAGCCGCCACAAAGTCTTGGCATCTTTTGCATTTCATACTCAATAACAGGCGACTTTTCGATTCTGAAGAGAAATATCAGTATGAAAAATTTGATTTGCCGGCCCTAGAATTTGCCGCCCCGGTTTGCCGGCTCTGGCGGGTACCCTGGAAATACTACAGAAACCCTAACTAAAAATCATATGGAATGTTGGGAAAATGTATGACTCTAGTATACTATTTGTAGAATGTGGTCAATTCAACATTAAACAACTCTGTTTGCATAAGACAACGTTAAATCAGCTCGTAAATAGCGGAACACCCGTTCACCATTCATTGTATACTAGACAGATCAAAAATGAGAATCTTGTATTTCCACACTTCCGTCAAACTGGTTTCCAACATTATTTTCGATATCATGGTCCAACATTTTTTTTTATTCCAGTCGACATGAGCAAAAGATTCAATTCTGAAAAAATTACGCAAAAAACCTTCACGCAAAATATATAGTCGATAACTCTCATGTTGTCTTAGAAGGTGAAAAATAAAGACATCAGGCGTCATGGTGCTTTCAAAATTTCTTCTTTCGAAAACTACCACCTGTTTTGTTGTGTTATTTGAAAGAAAATTATGATGACAATGAATAAGATTTTTCCTCTTGAATTCAAGAATGCTATCTTTCTAGAAAAAACGAAATATGTGACTACAGCAAGGATGTTCCCCTAGCCACGAAGGTGCCATTGTGCAGCGATATCCAAACCAAGAATTCAAAAATGTATAGAAAATAATGGATATATCAGATATCGCCAGACTTGAAGCCCATAGATTACTTTCTGAGGCGTACCTTAAAAAATATGGTATATTGAACTGATTATAATAACTTGGACTATTTGAAAATGAAGATAAACAACGCTTGTGCCCAGTTTGTTTGATAGGACAAAACAAAAGAAAATTCTGAAATGGAATAACATAAAACAAGCTGCAGATCGCTGA
The DNA here is from genome assembly GCA_038502775.1 of Hippodamia convergens. Lineage (NCBI taxonomy): Eukaryota > Metazoa > Arthropoda > Insecta > Coleoptera > Coccinellidae > Hippodamia > Hippodamia convergens. The sequence continues at coordinate 76,027,032 of CM076609.1, forward strand.
TAGTTAGATGTTAAAAAAAATAGTATTCAAAAAAATAATTCAGAATTGAACCATCTTTCAAATGACACGATAAAAAAGGTATGTTTCTGAAAAAAAAATTGATAGCGACTTTCACGCGAATTCCAAAACAACATGAACTTGTTCAGAACGTCATCACAGAATGATAAAATATTTGGACGTTCTAGAGAAAATCTGGATTATCAAGATAGGTGAATCACCCTACCGAATTGAGGAGATTAGTGACACAGAATTATGTACTTCCTGTACATTTCTGAATGGACCGACTGTCAATACCTATCCTAATATTCATACTGAATGAAAATTCGTATTTTTTGTCAGTTATGCCACGTAAACGTAGATTATGGAGAATAATTGTATGAAATCCGAATTTAAATGCGAATAATTTTGCAACTGTTGTTTTTCCATTGATGAAACTTTTCACACATAATAACATACTTCTTAGATTAATATTTTGAAAAACTCAGGATTGTCCAAAAGTCAATAAGGAAGTTACATTTTGATACATATACAACTTCATAAAACAGCCTGTATAACTAAACTCAATGAAGTGTCGGATGTTTGAAAATCTGTGATCCCTTTTTTCAGAACCCAAGGTTTGATGATAACATTCATAAAACAAGAAAAAATACAGATCCTTTTCCGTACCTGCAATTTTGAAACTCCACATAGAATAAACCGGATGTAAAGGAATTTTGTCGAAATCTGATATAGGTGTTGTTCCTAAGGTTGTTGTAAATATATTATGTAAAAATTGGCAAAATTTACTCGACCCGCATTTCAAAAGCAAGTTTGCGGAGTCCTTCGGCAATGAAATCGATAAAAAAGATTTTTTATTTCAAAAATTGATCCGAAGCTACTCAAACTTTCGTATAGATGTAGGATTCATGAGGTCCTCTGCTTTACCGTGAAGAGTACTGAATTATCTCAAATTATTGATTGGTATTTCTGAATTGTCTAACAAAAATTAAATATAATTTTCAGATGCTTTTTTAAAATTCTTTTAAAAATATTTTTTCCACTTTCACCTATACGAATCACATTTCAACTTAACTCACCGCATTTTAGTTTGAGTAGGTACTATTTTGGAAGGGGTGTAAGTTATTATTTTTCATGAGTGAGTATTAGGTATTCTAAGGAATTTGTATATTCTCCTGATTTTCCGAACTATTCTTGATTTGATACGAAATATATTCGAAAAAAAGTAGATTGATGCAAGCTCTCCTCTAGCGCTCCCTGAGCGCTCGAGTTCAATTGCTGTTATGGCGCCCTTTGAATAGGTTTGAATTAAGTTTTCTTCATCATAGTGAGTAAAAATGAAGAAAAAATTATTGAAGATGAAACATTCATTCTTCTTTTCCTTATATTCGCAAAATATTCATCGAACTTTCTTGTATCTATTCGGTCCAAAATTGCATGTTCTATTGAAACAGCTGAAACTCTTTCGATTTTGAATAATTCTTCATGAGAAAGACCCTTTACTAGATGCAACTGAAACAGAAGGAGTAATATCCTCAGTCATTTCCAAAAGAATATTTTAGTATGGTTTGTGGATCATTAAACTGATACTCTGCAAAATGTTATTTTAATGCAATGATTTGATCAAACAAATCAATACTGTCAATGTCTGGTTCACCAGTTGCGTCATCTTCAAGCCCCAGATGAAAATCTTCACAATACTCCATTGAATCGAAGCCTCAGTGTAAGAAAAAAATTTAATTGAATCATCATTGAAGTAGTTGAATAAGTTATAGAAAAAAATAACATGGAAGTATTCCGAACAGAGCAAACAAAAAAGCCTTTGGTGTCCCATGGTTTATCAACAATAAACAGATTGAAGAAGTATTGAAATTTGAAATTATAGAGGGATTAGTATAGGCAATAAAAATGTTTCAAAAAATATAAATATAGAAAATATCAAATAGAAAGGATACTTAAATACTCCATCAGAAAGACTGACAAAAAAACAAATACATGTAGCTCAATATACACACTCTAACTGAAAAGAAGTAAACCTTGATGAAAAGAAGAAAAATTTCCGATCCTCATATAATGACCAAGGATTATCGCTGCAGCATAAAGCGAGGTCAACATTAAAATTTTTGTATTTGAATTATCCATTATTTTCAGTGCTCATGCATATGTAAGACTGAAATTTCATGTTAGCTTAGTATCTATTTCGCTAAGTTTAATTCTCGGTTTAACTTTACGTGATTTGAAAAAAAATTTCACTTGTGTATAAATCAAGACAAAATATTCTTTCTCTATCGAGATTCCGAAATGGTATCAATATTGATTTTATCACTGTGTAACTCAATTATGAAAGAAAACTAAACACAATATAAGATTCAAAATAAAGTTTCATCGAATTAAATGTAACAATTCCAAAGTGATCACCATGTGCACCAATATAACTTCTACACCTTCAGAAAAATGAGCTGTTCATTCGGCTTCAATGTCTCATTTCATTCATTCTTTTCTGCAGTCATTTGCACACGCTCTCGAATCTGATCCACTGAGGTAATGGTTTCTTCGTAGACAATCTCTTTGAGGCATTCCAAGTAAAAAACAAGTCAAGTAAATTGAGGTCCCATGCTCGTGTGACACACAAAATGTTCCTGATTGCTTGAACCATCAACTGGGATACATTTCATCCAGAAAGTTATGAACCCTACAAGCGTTATGGGTGCAGCAACCTTCTTGTGGCAACCTTTTTCTTCTTATCTGGAGCAATGAAATAAAGAGATCGTCTTTGGGAATTTTCTCGGAAGCAAACGAAATTATAGCTATTCATTTACGATTTCCCTGTTATCGGAAAACATAAAAAAAAAATTAACTATCAACAGGAACTAGAACCTGGAGCTATCTTCTCAGGTATAGAAAAAGTCTTCGACGGAAAGTAACTGCAATCGTTTATCCACCAGAAAGAAGAGGCAGAAGGACCAAAAATTTTTGTCGATATTATATGATTCTTGATAGCAGGAGATCAACGACAAGAAATATCGAACCAGCCGTGTTGCAGAGTTCAGACTTTTATCAATAAAAATAAGTCAGATAAACCAAAAACGAAAACAAAAAAAATCCCCATATGGTACGTAGTCCTGTCGTATGAAAAGGCAGTGAGAAAACAACTGCACGGAAGGATTTGCACAAGTTCATCAAAATTGCCGATAATTCTTCATGACAGCGTGTTATCTTAAATCTGAATGAAATGACGAAATCTTCAGGTCATTTTGATTCACGAGTGTAATTCGAGGAAATATTTCCCGGAATTGCTATAGATAGGAGCAGTGCGGGGATCTTTCGCTCTCTACAATGCAATTATCGGAAGTAATTGCACAAGTGCAACAAAATTACCAATAATTTTGCATGACAGCGTGTTGTCTAAAAACTGCATGAGTTCATTATCAGTTTTTGGAGATGGAGAAAGAGCCTGACACCGAAGGTGGAAGAAGGTTTACGATAAAATCTTGTGAATGTTCTCCATAAATACACAGAACTCATCAAATCATTTCATTACAGTGATTCAGAGCTGCTAATTGCTCAATAGTCTTTTGTTATCAAAAATATTCATTTCTCAATGAAGACGTCGTATAGTGGAACCTACATAACTACTAATGAGCATCGAGCGGAGGACCTTGGATGAAAAATTCATAACAAAGTGAACAGAGTTTTGTTCTCATTGTTAATTCCGAAAAGTTGAAAGTTAGTTTTCGTGTTACCCGATCCCTCATAACTCTCAAGAAGCATTAAGAAAAGGCGATCCGGAAACTCTCAGTTTACATGACTACCCTTTACTTGCTCATTAGATGCATGTCTAAGTGATAACATCGTCTCTGCATTTCAAAGCGGTTTTTCTCCCTTGAATATGATGAAACTGATCGTGATTTCGGCCAAACTTTGAGTAGAGGAAAATAAAGCAGAGGATGGTTTCAGTTTCAATAGAGATGGTACTTCTAAAACTTCAGATTAATCACCTCAAAAAAAGTTATGAGCTACTAATGATAGTGAAACTAGCGCGTGTTAGATCTACGTTGAATTATTATATAAAGGTTATCACTTTTCAGGTTTCCAGTCTTTAAAGACACAAATTCAGGCAGACAAAAGTTTCTTCAATGTTTTCATTATCTCAGAAAATTGTTGACAAAGGAAAAAGGTCTATTCCTGGAAAAAGTATATGTTCATCTAGTCCAGTGGTTCTTAACCTCTTTCGCTGGCGACCCAAAGTACGAATATATTTGAAGTTCGCGACCCTCATCAAATTTTTCAATTTAGTTTCCAGTGACAGATACTAAAATGATATATGATGAGAAGTTTAACCACTTCTTTATGGTCGTTTGGTGGTTTTCCGTGACCCAACCCAATACCTCTCGCGACCCGAGGTTTAGAAACACTGATCTTATTAATCTGAATTAAGACGTTTTAAATTGGAGCGCCCTGTAAAATTTTACTAATGATACAAATACAAATTTCATTTGGTGCTATCATAAATTAATTATTATATTGAAAAACCAATGAGATATTTTTATAAAATATAAACATAAAAAAATAACATGGAAGGAGGAATAGAATAAAATTCATTTCATGTTTCAAGTACTCACATTAATATAGAAATCACAGGTTTCTATACGATCTTATCCGCCTATTCTCATCGAAAACAGAGATTTAGGGCATAGGAAGACGCCGCAAAGACACCAAACAACAACAATGTACCAAAAAACCGGATATACTTTCGCATCACATACTTCTTACGAAGGAAAAAGGGCCACGCGAAGACCTCCCGCTCGGGGCCTCACATTGGGTAAGGCCGCCTCTGCACCCACGATATCCATTTTGAATTAAATCCGAAATACTGTTCAATTCGAACATGAAATGAATTCGAAAGAAAATGAATAACTGTTCGGCATTCATTTCTAATAAATGAATGTTTTGCACACTATAGTTTTCTAATGGGTACTTTTTAAGATACGTCAGATTGAAAGAATGTGAATTTGCTCAAGAAATTTTCAAATATACGCAAGATCGCTTTGTCAAGTAATCACGTGCCTGCCTCTTCTTCGACAGGTGGTCAAGAAAGTGGGGTCGTGATGGACCTACAATTAGTAACTTTTTCATTTTCATCATTACTCGCATCATTATTATAAATAAAACGGATTATTTATTTATTGTATCGAAATCTTTTTCTGACACCTGAAAGTATGGAAGGGTTTTACTTATTATCAATACGGGCGTTTTTGGAGAATTCGACCTATTTGAAATCTGAAAATTGCGATTATGTTATTGTTTGATATTATCCACCGATCTAAAATATTCTTGGAGCCTGACCACTTTCCGTTATATAAGTTTGTTTTCGAATTTGATAGAGTATGCAATTCTGGAGTGGATACCGAAAGGAAGAAGAAAGAGAGGGAGAACAAGGAAGACTTGGAAGGAAGGAATATCGAGGGCCATGAATGAGAGAAACATTTCTGAAGATCAATGCAATGATTGTCTGGCGTGGAAATATATATATATATATATATATACAGGGTGAGTCGGGAGGAACGGACCAAACTTCAGGTGTGTATTCTGCAGGTCGAAATAATTCCGAAAACTCATATGTTGTTATCCGATTCTCATTTGTTTTCAAACTATAGGGTAATTAGAATATTTAAATAAGGTCAACCAATATTCAGATCAAGAGTTTCTCGGACTATGGATTGGTCTCTGTGGTCGTATTAGTTGGCCTCCAAGATCTCCAAACCTCACACCATCAGTGGCGTAGTGAGGGGGGGGCAAGGGGGCCATCATGCCCCGGGCGCTACTCATACAGGGGCGCCAAATGGTAAGCAAATCAAAAAAATTGCTAGATTAAGTAGGAGTTACTGCAGCTAAACAAGACTCAATCGTTGTGACTTTGGAATAATTGAAATGATATGTTTGTTTTCGTCACTATGGAAAAATAAAAATTGCCGTGAAAAAACTGCCAAACGTGAATCTGAAACACAATGGGACGCCAGAATATAAGCGGTTAGGGATATTGTCGATGAGCTAGGGAATATAGTAGAACTATTAGGAAAACTGGCAGAAGATACCACTACAAGTGACAACAGAAATGAAGCTGCAATTCAATTATAAAATAGACTTACTTTTAATTTCATAATTTTAGTTCATTTCTGATTTGAAATCTTAAGGAGAATTGATCGTGTACAGCTCAGATTACAAGGTCCTGGATCTGGATTGAATTTTAGATAAGCGTTTCATGATCTTGAATCATTAGCGACTGAACTAGCCGAAATTCGGGACAAGCTCTGTAAAGGGGTCAATCTTTGAAAAATGGGATATTGATAAAACGTGTGATAAGATGCAGCAAAATACCCAGATGTTGGTTTTTCCTCCGAAAGTGAAATTTTTTGAGTTATGAAGGGCATTCTTGATCATCTCCAATAAGAAATAAGTTCACGATTGAGTGACCCTTATATCAAATTTGGATTTTTACTAGATATTGAAAATTTATAACAAGGATAATGCTGACAACGAAGAAAATTGTGAAAATTTGGGTGAATTTTATATACCTAATACAGTTTCAACGGAATAGAATTCTTCAACGATTTAGGTGATAGCAAAATGTAACTCCGTACTAGAAAAGAAATTAAATCTTGATCTCCTTTGGAATTTTTGAATTTTATAAGCTAGCATGGAGAAGATATTGTTCCAAACCTGATGAGAGTTGCACTTACTCTCTCAGATTCAATTGCTAGCTGCAACGATCAATTAAAATTACTTCTGACATATCTACGATCAACGATGGGACAAGATAGCCTAAGTGACTTGACATTTTTAAGTGTGGAAAGAGAAATTATTGATGAATTTGATTCATCAAAAGCAAGGAAAATTCATACATAGAAATAAGGTATATTAAATATACCACTCGTATATTCCTATTATTATTAAATTTTTATCTCCTTGAAGATAATGAATATTAACTTTTTTTGAAGTTTTAAAACTGCGTTTCTATCAATATTTCTTCATAAGTATATAAAACGAATGAATGAATGAAGTATATCTTGAAGTAATTCTAGATGGTCATATAAACATTTCAAAATCTATACTTGTTTCCTTTACTCCTTTTTTTTTGTCCAAAACTTTAAGCCTTGCTTGAGACTATGACTTTATTTATCTTACTTCATTCATTCGGCAATTTGCCATTATGAATTTAGAAGGGGGGCGCTAAAAAGGATTTGTGCCCCGGGCGCGAATTTAGCTCGCTACGCCACTGCACACCATTGAACTATTGTTTGTGGAGCTTGTTCAAGAACGAGGTATACAAAGTTAAAGTTGCCAGTCGGGATGCTCTAATTCGACGCATTAGAAATACGGCATTGCTTTTTAAGGAAAAGCACGAATCAATCAGAAAAGCATCGAGAGCTCTTCGCAGACTAATGTGTTTCGAGGTTAATGGCAGGATTTTCGTGCATTTATTCAAATAATGCCATGAATGAAACCATTTATTATTATTATTATTATTATTATTAAGGAAAATAAGAGTTGAGGCAGAGCCTATAAACTCAGTACAAAATAAAAAGAATTCTCATATAAACAACCAATATATATTCACATAAAAACACTGAACCGTAACCGCACTCACAGCACATCAACAGAGTTAAAGCTTCCACAACTGTCGAAACGGTTTTTGAAAGCATTTACGGAGGGAGCGTTTACCACCGAGGGCGGCAAACCATTCCAGACGTCAAAGACCCTGTTAGAGAGGAAGAACTGGCGCTGAGTTGTCTTGAACTTCTCCTTCGCCAGCTTGAAACTGTGTCCTCGGAGATGGTTCTGGTTCCTCACGAACATGTTTCCGATTGATTCGCCGAAATGACCGTTGATGGCCCGGTACGTCACGATGATATCACCTCTCCCACGGCGCTCTGCAAAAGTGGTCAACCCAAACAATTGGAGTCTTTCCTCGTAGCAGGGGCGTAACCAACCGTAAGGGATTCTGGTATTCCATCTTTGGATCGATTCCAACAGTGCCGCATCACCCCTCCGTACAACCCACCAAGCAGGGCCGGCATACTCCATGATCGGTCGGACATATGTCTCATACAGCAGTTTTGCAGTTTTGATGTCACATCTGTTGAAGTTCTTTTGGAGCAGCCAAGTGACTTTTCTGGCTTTGGCTGACAAAGATGCAATGTGGTCAGTCCAGGTTAGGTCATCGGCAACCAGAAGACCAAGATCCGAATGGCGTGTGACCGTCTGAATCACTCGTCCACCCAAGCGGTAAGTGATGTCAGAATTTCCATGGCCAATGTGCATCACACAACACTTCTCAAGATTCAGGGGAAGGAGCCAATCATCACACCACTCACCCAGCAAGTCTAAATCCCGCTGTAGGACTCCCGGATTGAGCTGAGGGCAACTGTATATTTTGGCATCATCAGCATAGAACAGGCAGGTGGATCGAATTGAGGACGGGAGATCGGCAGTGTACAGTATGAAGAGCACTGGCCCCAAAACTGATCCCTGTGGGACTCCACTGGTAACTTTCTTATCTTCCGAGGAGTATGTACTACCCACTCTGACGCGGAAAGAACGATTTGTGAGAAAGGCTCTTATCCAGCTCAGCAAGTTTCCGCGAACACCAAAATGCTCCAACTTACTCAGCAGTCGATTGTGCGGTACTTTGTCAAAGGCACGGGAGAAATCCAAATAAACCACGTCGGTGTTCAAACCTTGATCCCAGGCCCTGGTCCAATCATCAACAGCAGAAATGAGGTTGGTCAGGGTGGAGCGACCCGACACAAATCCGTGTTGTTCATCAGGTAAAACATTCTGAGAAAGAGCGAAATCAAGAAGTTGGTCACTGATAATTCTCTCTAAAATTTTTGAAATTGTGGGCAGCAAGCTTATGGGACGATAATTTGAAGGGGAAGATTTGTCACCCTTCTTGAAAACAGGTGTGACCGATGCCCTGAGCCAATCTCCTGGCAGTGTGGAAGTTGCAAGTGATTCAGAAAACAATATGAAGAGTGGTTTAGTCAGCTCGTTCGCGCAACGTGATAGCAGCTCAGTTGAGATACCATCAAGGCCCGGGGAAGATCCCTTCTTAGATTTGAGCAGATATTTGAGAATTGTTTCCTCATCGATGGATATGTTCTGGAGGTTCTGTCTGACACGAAGTGTGGATGGCGAGGGAATTTGCCCATCAGGTTCAGCAACGAAGTAAGATGCAAAAGTTTCTGACAAAATATCAGCGGACTCAATTTGTGATGCACACAATTTACCAGTAGAATCTTTAACAATAGGAACACTCACTTTAGTGTTCATAGTAGAACGAAGATATTTATAGAATTTTCTCTTATTTTTTGAGGTGGCAAGACGCCTTTCGTAATCCATTTTTGAACTTGAGATGATTGACGATAATGAGTTCGAATACCTGCGGTGTGTGTCGTAATCTGTTTCAGTCCGAGAGCGTAAAAACCTCTGCCATAGGGACTTCTTGCGGCGAATCATTTCCAAAATATGCTTGTTGATCCACGGTTTTACTGGATTTTGCCTAATTATCTTGTAGTTACTACAATCACCCAAGGCACTCTCAACAATCCTCAAAAACCCAGTCCACATTGAGTCAACATCACCCAATTTCTTGAGGGATTCCCAAGTATTAGCGCCGAGAACACGAGATAACTTCTCGTAATCTATAATCCTCACTGTCTTGTTGCATCTGCTTGAATGAACCGGAAATTGTAGTTGAAGACTGGTCGAAAGCACAAGGTGGTCGGATCTGCCAAAGGGTGGAAGATAATCTATATTCGATATGATGTTCTCATCAGAGGCTATAAAGAGATCCAAAAGAGACGGTGTTTGCCCTATTCGAAATCTTGTAGGCCGGTCAACTAGTTGTTGTAGACAAGTGTTCATCACAACCTCTGCATAAGGAAAAGATGGAGACTTCGGTGAGGGAAGACTTATAAGAGGCCACTTTATATCGGGACAATTGAAATCTCCTGTGATGAAGATGTTATCTTCAGAGGCAGCGCAGCTTGATAAGAAACCAGTGAATTCTATGTCAGCAGAACATGGTCGTGGACGATACACACAACCAATCAATATAGACGAATTAGCTGTTGATATTTTCAAGAAGACATTGTCTATTCCATCCCAATCATTATGGATGGAAGTAATTGAGAAATTAGCAGTTATATTATCACTAACATATACACACACTCCTCTGTGTCCAATCGCCTGCTTATTATCGTCACGATACAATGTGTATGAGTTGATGTGGTACAAACTATCCGTAAGAGCAGGGTGAAGCCAAGACTCTGTGATAAATATAATGTAGGGTCTATGTAACTGGACAAAAGCGAGAAATTCATTGAACTTGGAAGGAAGTGATTGGACGTTTGTGTATAGTATAGGCCACTGCACCAACTCTGTTGTTAGTTTTTTTTTAGAGTTTCATTTTGGGAAATAGTAGGAGAGTTGATAATTCGTGGCACACCTTTCACGTACTTAATGGTCAAACCCGTTTCCCCCGAATCCCTTCGCCTAGCAAGTTCCTCCCTCAAGGTCTTCAACTCATCAATCTGGCCTTTGGTCTTATCATCTCGGATCACCAACCTACTGTATTCCTTCATACTTTTAAGAACTGCCTTGTTTCGTAGAATACTGGACACCACCTCCGGATCACTGAAGGCTACCTTCAATAGACGAGGACGGGACTTCACAGAAGAAGGCAAACGTTCAGTTCTCACAATAAACTTGCTCGAAGACTTACTGATCTTCTCAACCAAATCGTGTACCCTTGAATTCTCAAGGGATTCAGTGTCCACTTCCGGCAGATTTTGTATTATCAGGTTGTGAGATCTCTTGACGCGTTGAACAATTTCCTGTACGTGAATAGCAGAAACGGCTTCATTATCGGGTGTGCTATGCTCTGTCCTCAGCGCTTCCAAGGAATCAGAGACACGAGACAGACCCGCAGAGAGCTCCGTGTAAGCGCCCTGGAGATGTGACACCTCCCTCCGGCAAGACTGAATGTTAGTGTCATGATCCGCCAGGATACTGGAATGTTCATTTATTTTGGAGTTGCAAATTGCGAGCTGACTTAGTATATCATCTTGCCTTTTTTCCATGCGAGTCATGGTGGTATTCAAATTATTCAGTTGATCCATAAGCAAGCCGAGCTGCTGCATGATGGTTGCATTATCGGTATCAACATTCAAAGGCGGAGGCGGTGAAGAAGAAACAGGGGGTTGCGAGCGACTATTGCACGAGTTACTGCGGAGAGAACGCTCGGTTGACATACACACTTGGCAGTTCCATTTTTCGTTCCTGTTTCTTAAATAATCTACTTCGGATTGGTTTAAATTTACGCATTCAGCGTGAAAAGGCCTATTGCATTTAGAGCATGGTAGAGATAGATGATTGGATGTGATACTTTTTGAACAGAAAGAACAATTTCGTGGCATTTTTACTAAACAGTGCTAAGGGAAATACAAATAGACAAACTTCACTTTCTTGGGCCCGTAAGAAAGACTCGCTACAGAAAGGGAAGGCCTCGGAGTTACAGGAAGTCGGGAGAGGAACAAAATCAACAAGGAAAGAGACCGCGATCATCAAGCGGTTAAATCCTACATAGGAACCACGTCAGTGTCAGACGAGTACTGAGTTTGTTTCTGGGTACTGATACTGATAATTGATCACCGTGTGTTTGGAGGGGTATTCAATCGCCGCGCGCAAGGAATACGGAATGTGTCATATATGATGTGAAATAAATGTAAACAAACAAATACCAATATCTAATATAAACGATATTCAACTCTCAAATTTTTGTGAAGATTTAAAGATGAGACTCACCAAAGAGTAGTCCACACATATATAGGTAATACAAATATTAAAAAAAAGCAGAAAATGAGAACTTCTTAAAGAGCGCTGCACGGAACGTGTGTTCACTGTCGAGAATTTCACTCAATTTTAATATAGAAAATGTTGTTTTCTATAATGACGCTATAGTTTGAGAACAAATGAAAATCGGATAACAACATATGAGTTTTTTTATATTATTTCGAGCTATAGAATACACACCTGAAGTTTGGTCCGTTCCTCCCGACTCACCCTGTATATATATATATATATATATGTCGCAGGCTCATTATAATATCAGTCTTATTATAATAAGCCTAGGCTTTTTCAATATGACTAGGCGTATTGTAAAACAACCAAAGTAAGTGAAAATCTGACAATATGACTGATATTTTCAGACGTATTATAATACGCTTGACGCCTTCTTAGTCTTTTTGTTCGAAAGGACCTGTATGCGAGTGTGTTTAGAATTTGACTGTATGAAATACGTCGTATTATGATACGTCTGGAAGTGTATCAGGCAGATTATGGAAATGGATTTAGAGACAAAAATAAATAAATAATTTTAGATTTGGATTATTTATTACAACATAGATTACTCTTATGACATTCACTTGTGCATTTAATATGGGATTTAAAACATGAACCTTTATTATTTCGATACTGTGACTTGCTTGGTTTGCAAGAACATAGTTAAGGGTAGATAAAATGCCTTATTTTGGTGACACTAATTTATTTTGTGAAATATCACCATCCTCAGGAGCTGAGTAACAGGACGACTGTAAAGCAAGGGGAAAAAAGTTGGAATCAAGTGAAAAAAAAGGAAATATAACTTACGATGCTGCAGCCCTGTTATGGTTTTTCAACTGAGCAAAATCGACCGACAGACATCGTCGTCAACAGATAAAATAACATACACAAAGGTCATACACTGAAATATCTACATTCTCTCTTTGAAGATTCTGGTGTCAAACGAATAAAAACAAATACAAACAAATAGTGGCGCGAAAAGACTCAGCGCGCAGGTACACTGTTCCGTCACCGAAGACAGAAGAAGCGGAGGAGGCACTGTGGAATAATGAAAAGGGATGGGTTCTTTGGAAGTGATCAACTTATTAAAACGAAGAGCACTCCTGTCAATCTTCTCCTGGCTCTATTATAACTCCACGACCGGCTGTCTTCTGAGCACGTCCTTTTATCTGTTGACGACGATGTCTGCCGGTCGATTTTTCTGCTCAGTTGAAAAGCCATAACAGGGCTGCTGCATCGTAAGTTATATTTCCTCTTTTTTCACTTGATTCCAACTTTTTTCCCCTTGCTTTGCAGTCGTCCTGTTACTCAGCTCCTGAGGATGGTGATACTTCACCGAAACTAGTTGAGCGGACGTGCATTAGCAGTCGTACAAAATAAATTAGTGTCACCAAAATAAGGCATTTTATCTACCCTTAACTATCAATAATGGTGGACGCCAAAGGGTTTAGAGAAGTCATTGCAAGAACATGTTTTGAATCCCTGTCCTTCTTCTTAGGGAAGTTACTTTATTATCTGGAATATCTATATTCTTATATCTTTGGCAATCAGTAATTTCATCTCTCAAAATATTTAACAGACCATGGGTGGTACCAATTTGGTAAATATCATTGGAGACTTTTACTATGGTTTCTGTGATATTTTTGGAATCCAGAGGTCCTCTATCTACTTTAGGAACTTCAATAGCTACTGTTTGATCAACCTCAAGAGGTTTCAATTTCTTACGTTCAGCATTTTTGCTGCAGCTCTTTTCTTGCTCTCTACATATTCTTTTCTTTGGTTCTCAACTATTTCTTCATTTTGGCTTAGATCTGTGAATTTGTCTGGACTTCTTGATAATAATTTATTATTTTCTAGTAATGTATCTGCAGAGCAAGCATATTCAGATATAGTGTTATTTAGAACTGTTTCCAGATCGTCTTCAGTATTCAAGTTTTGACAATTTGAGTGGGCAAATTAGTAGAGTAGTAAGTCATAACAACAACAGATAGAGAGCCTCAGTCGAATTACAATACGACGAGTATAACCTCTGTCAGAATCTGGGAAAATCGCGCGCTTTTAAGTATTGACAATAAGCCGAATAACCATGCAGGCGTATTATAATATGCCTTAAATGGCCAGTCAAATTGTGAGATCGTTCATTATTTCGGTGATATTGCAATATGCCTAGTCGAATTTGAAAAGCCTAGGCGTATTATAATATGACTGAGTTTATAAAAAGACTACGACATATATATATGCAATTCTGAATACATTCGTAGTCAAATCGTTTCAGTCGTCTGAATACTTTTCAAAATATCAAGAAAAAACTGAAGTAAAAAGGAAGATAAGAGTATTCGGTATTATGTAACCTGTTCTTTCGAGCATTTCGACCGTCGTCGTGGATTAATTTTCGACCTTTCACCAGTTCGAGTGTCTAGCATCTTCAGGATTTATATTTCAGGAAACGTTCTCACTGGACTGAACTGTCTGGGAGCAAGTTTTTTTCAATGTTTTTTTCAGGATTTCTTTTTCAGTCTCTGAATCAAGAATTAAATGGAAAAAATGTTTGCAGAGACATATTCCTTTCAGAAAAATTGTTACCTAATAATGAAAAAAGAAACACTATAGATCTTCTTCAGGCAAATTCTAAGCTTCATAAATCTTTTCGGAATCGTGAAGTCGAGAATTTGTCTAATGAAGGATGAGTCGGACATAGACTCCGAAAAGTTACGAAGCTTGAAGAGTTGTGTCTTTTTCCACTGCTAGATAAAATTTTCTTCAAAGGATTTTGACACTGAAAAATGAGTGCAAAAATTGTTCCTGATTGGCAAAACCTGGGAGAGAAAACCTTAAAAACAATTTCAGAAAAATTCAAAGAGCTTCATTAACCATTCCAATAAAAAATCAACACTCGATATCTTTCCCTTATTAAAAAAATTTTGGGAGTTGATGCCACCGCCACCTTCATGACCTTAATGATGGAAATTTTTGTTGTTGCATACTTGGTTTCCCTTTTGAGGTCGGAGGAATAAGTGGCACACCATTCATCCCTTAATCCAGAACCCTAGAAGAGAAATTGGTTCTCATATATAAAGGGACGTAATCGATAGCCTTCGAAAAACATTTGTTCCTGATCCGATAACTCAGGATTAATCGGAAATGAGTCGGAGTGGAAAATGAATAGGAAAAGGGTTTCAGTTTCAAGAAAGAGATTGTTTGTACTAATCTCCTTATCTCAACAAGATTTGAGAAATCGACATATCCTTCAGCGAAAGCTCCAATGTTTCAAGAACTCAAATCAACGAAACAGTAATGCCTCTATAACAGAATTGTTGACTTTAAAACTATTGAAATAAGACTAGTATTCTTGAAGAAGTGAAAACATTAATTTTTGAATTTGAATAGCATTATTGTGTGCAAAACAGTTTCCAGAAGCAAAATTTTTTTCGGAAAAAATCCTCCAGTGGAAAATATGATGAATTCAGATGAACTCTCATATCATTAATAATAACAGTATCAATGTTGTTCTTTTTGAAGGTTTGTGACAATAGATTACCGATATACTGAAAATGTTCGATTTCGGAATGAATTCTAATCGATACATACATGTCTTTCATGGTTGATGAGAGATTTGCTTTTACGATGTTGCTGTATGGAAACGACTTCTATTGGAATGAGAGAGGATATATCATGAATCACGTTCCTCGCGTTATCTTCCGTGCTTAGGCCAAATTACCAGGTATTAGGTGAATCCGAGCTCTTAGCATACGCCTCTGACATTTTCTGCTTCTCTACCTCCAAAAAAAGGGGAGCGAACAGCAAAACGTATTATGATCAGTGTAATTCGTCTGTTCTTCAAGAAAATCGTCAGAACTAAGAATCAAATTTTGCAGTGTAAGGTTAAGTCGGTGTTTTTTTAACTCAATCCGAAGACATCTCACATCTCATTTTGTAGTTTTTTTGGTAGTTGTAATCGGTGCAATGAAATCTCAAAATGAAATCGATTCTCTGAATCCACAAGACATAGCACTCTGATACAATTAGGATTACATACATCATATGGAATGTTAAAAAAAAGAAGTGATCCCACTAGATAGAACGACCTCTATGAAAGTCAGATATAAAAACAAATTCATTAGAGGTATCAGCTCTCGACACATATTCGTATAGAATTACATTACAAATTTGCCAGTAGTTTCGGTGTATAATTAAATCCCCTCTGTCTATTACGTGTGGGACAGAATATATTTAATTATGCCAACATATTGCGTTGCACCTGATCATAAACGGTTCTTTAAAAACCACTGCTCATATTATGCATGGTATGGTTTTCTATCACGCTGTCTGCACCAGCACGAGTTCTGGTTCCGAGTATTTTGATTTGAGTCTATAATGTAAGATATTGAACACGAAAATGTGATTTCATCATTATTAAATATTGTAGCTATACAATACAGAATAACTGAGCGGTTTGTAGACTCAAGCAGGAAGGAATCTTAAATAATCGAAACATAAATGAAAAGCGATGGTCGCAAGTAGTAGAACCATAAATATTGACATTGTAGTTTCGTGCATATATAGTCTTCTCTTCACGAAGAATTCTTCAAATTAGAAAATAGGGAAATTCTCATGAAAATCAGGTATCTGTAGCTCAAAATATTCAGATTCGCTTTTTAAACTTACTGCTGGAAACGGTGAGTTCAGTGATGGCTGCAACTAGTTTAAGATCGGACATTTCCTATTCATCTAAGTTGATTCGGATAGACCATGAAATTTTTTTTGGCATTGGTATTCTCGTTTCACATCAGTGAACGTGGAACGAAAAATATTCAGATGATTTACGAATATTTCTCCCAGAACTTCCTGAAAATGATGTATTATCTGGTCTTGCATTCAGAAAGCGAATCCTGAAAGAGGGAATATGACCAAAAAATATTTTTCGGCTCATTTAACATTTTCACAAGGATTAGGATAGTATTGATTTATGTGAAGAAGATTATGTCATGAAAGCTACGGGCGCTGAAGTTATCCTCTCTCGTCTAAAAGCTGCACCACTCTCGTTTGAGCATCTCTTCATATCTCTGAGCTTCTTCGTAATGCAATATCCTAATGATGGGGAAATCAGTCATTTTGGTCATTTCCTTCGCATAGGAGATCTACTGATACATGATTTCATAGAGCTATGGTGTGATATCTCTTGTAGAGGACAAACCACACTACTCATGCAGAAAACTTATATCGTTAATACCACCAATTTTTTCAAAACTGAAAAAAAACCTCCATAGTTCCACATAGTGACACCAGAAATGCATTCTGCGAGGATTTATTTTTAATTATTCACTGTGTGATGACGATATAAATGTTATTTTAAATGCGTGAAAGTTGTTCAATTGATGAGATCAATAAATGGAATAGTAGTCGCAAATATGTATTTCATCAGGAGTTCATGGGATCTTTTGCGAATGCTAGATGAATATACATCTCTCGCGATTTCTTCTTCAAAAATTGTTTACTGATTGCCTTGTTGATAACTCTAATTTCTTTGAAATATCTAAATCTCGAATCACAGATATGAATTATATGAATTTACGACTTCTAACTCACCAACTTCTAGACCCTCTGTGTCAAATCTGTTTCAGCGCACAATAAGTCATCATTGGGCCTTTTCGAAAACTTATTATAAAACGTCCATTTATTTAACCAGTAGCGAAACTCGCAATCAATTTTTTTTCATATTGCTTGCCATTTTCTCATAAAAAATGGCCTTTCTGTTCGTCAGAATACAATAATATGAATGAAATTCATGATGCTTCGAGTAAACGTGACATTTTCAGCATATTCATCAAACTCTTAAATAAAGTTCTTTGGAAAACAAAACATATTGGATTGTTTGGACAGCGATCATCACAAACTTATGAAGAGTTTCACAAATGAGGTGAAGGAAAATCGACAGAGTTGTCGTGATGGCAGGAGAAATAAACTGTTTACAATCGCGAACAATATGCTTAACAAGATTTATTCAAGGACGGATATGCACAGAAATTGAAATTAATTCTGCAATATTTCTCACTAAATATAATAATATGAATAATGGCTAACCCATGCTTGAAGGGCACGAGCCGTCACTGCATTCATGGACGAAATTAATATTGGTTTTACTTCCCCCTGGTTATCTTCACCTCATTAACACTCGCAAAATTGATAAAATCGTTTAAAAGATTTGATTCTCAAATCCATTAGCGATCCACATTTAATTTATTTTAGAAATAAATATATTGTTTTCTCGTAAAATAACCGCCGAACAAGAGCAATAATTCAGGCAGCTTCACAACTGACGAGTAGCAAATCTGAAACAGTTTGGATACTTTCCAGAACTCTTGCCTTGATCCAAGAGGAGATTAACGTAATTATTCGAGACGAGCCAATTTTGAGAAGTAATTTGCCTCTGCCGTATTCTAAGTCCTTGCTAGTTATATCATATTGTGATATTATTAATACCAACAATCCCCGAAGATTTGCATGAATTCACAATGAAATATGTTCGGGTGTTGATGCATCTTGAATGTGCGTAAATTTGACTCAATCGTGATGAATTAATTACATTACCGTGTAATGGGATTAGAGAAAATTTCTGCCTCTGAATGGAACATTTGGAAACTCTTGTTTTCATCGATGTCGAAAACGGATATTTCTTATTCATAACTTAATATACTGCATACAAAATATTCTACATCAAGAATATTTCAACAATTGAGAAGGAGGAACTTGAAATCCATCTGATATGAACAAGTCATTTGGACGTATATTTTCCTTTATTTAATTTATTATCGACTTTTTTTTTACAAAATATAAGAACTCTGGAGAGGCGAAGTTCAGTCTACGTCTTCTCTCATACTTAACCTCGTATTAATT
The DNA here is from genome assembly GCA_038502775.1 of Hippodamia convergens. Taxonomy (NCBI): domain Eukaryota; kingdom Metazoa; phylum Arthropoda; class Insecta; order Coleoptera; family Coccinellidae; genus Hippodamia; species Hippodamia convergens. The sequence continues at coordinate 76,045,827 of CM076609.1, forward strand.
AATCAAATGATATGTCAGTCCATGATTGTGATGAAACACCGATCAAACATTAGATATTATATATTTTCATCATCATTGACTGTTTGTTCATCTCAGGTTTGCTTGAAAAATGATGAAGATAGTCGCCTAAAACTGAATACAGCAAAAAAAAAATTTTAATTTTCGAAAATGTGAAAAATGCGGTGTTTTTCAGAATACTCGAGATACAAACGAAAGTTTTTAGGTAACAAATAGTTACTAAGGGCCACTTGGTCACTATGATAAATTCAGAAATAACTCAAGCTCTGAGTCATAAATCAGATGGGCACGCATAATGAATGCGAGATTTTAGAGTAGTAGCAAGTGGTCCTAACGAGTTGCTAACGAATGGAACAATAGTTTATTAGTTTACCCGCCGAACGTAGTGAGGCGGGTAATTGAATGCTAGCCATGAAAAGTCACTTCTACTCCGAATGAAATGTGTTATTTTAGTTTCAAACGTTTTGAAATTCATAGAAATCTGAATATTCACTTTTGGATTGATTCACATTTAGGGGACATGATCCTATCCACTTACGATAGTTATAATTGAATGAATTATGGGACATTCGCCTATACTCTGCTCAAACCTAAGCGAGAGCAGGTCGAGCAGCGGTAGGAGGGCCTTCGGATGTTCACTTTCCGTCCAGAGTCGAATCGAGGAGATTTCATAAAATCGTTCAGTTGTAACTGAATGGAAAGGGCCCAAATCTGGTGTTTCCCGGAATAACTTTGTCGGAATCTTGCAAGATTCAGACTCAAATCTCTAAAACTCTGGTCTTTCCTGGAATTATCTTGCTGCAATCTCGAGCATAGTTCAGAGTACGACCCTGGCAATCTTTGAGGGCGGTCGGAGAAAGAGTTGTTATGACCGTTTGACCAATACGGGCTTTATTGTGAGCAAACCAGATGACTCTGTTTGTCTCCAAAACTCCTCTTTATATTTGAACAGAGTATAGTTACGGTTGCCACGCACATTTGATACTGACAGATATGAAATAAAATAATCATTTGCAAGCTGGTGAGAAGTGATTCAAAGTAAAAATGTCTTAAGAAATTGAGGTTTTGGCCATTGAAGCAGTCTCTTCCCTTGGACCAACGAAGTCTATTGAAAAAATATTCTGCAGCATACCTATGATCACTTCGTGAATTGGTGCTTTTAGCATATTTTAACTTAATGGCTAGTGAAATAAAACGGGAATCCTATGCTTTCTGAGCTCGATATTCAATGAAGTGTTGCATTATAATTCAATGTACGTGTATTATAAATTGTGTTTACATTGTCGTTTGTAAATTTTTCTTCATTTTTGTGAAAAAACATGAGACACTCATACAAATAAAGACCAAAGACTGTTAACATGTTTCTGAAAAGACCCCTACAAGATTCCCTATATCCCAACTTGTGAACAATGCGCATTGCCCTCTTCTGAATTAAAAATATTTTTTCTAAATTTTCCCTATTTCCCCAAAAAATAATACCGTATCTTATATTCGATTCAAAGACACCAAAATACATTGCTCTCATTGTACTTTCATTCATACAATTTGATAATGATCTTAGGGCAAAGCAAGTTTGACTCAATTTTTGGACAAATTTTCAGTATGTTGTCTCCAATTCAAAAAATTGATCCATACAAACACCAAGACATTTAACTGACTCAGCTACATCAAAATCAAAATGAGCCAAGTTGACATTTTCAGATTTTTCTTTTTTAGACCTATTTGTATCAAATATAACTATTTTTGTTTTGGTATTGTTTCAAATTAATCTATTTTGATCAAAACATAATTTAGAAGATGAGAATATATTCTCAGCTTTAGATATTAACTGCTGCATGTTTCCAGCACCCACCATCAAGTAAGTGCCATCCACAAAATTATTTACATTTCCTTCAGTGCTTTGTATGATCTTACTCAAGTCATATTATGAACAATAATGCGAGGCATATGCCAGATATACAGGGTGTTTCCTAAACATGCGGCAAAAATTCAGGGAGCTGTTACTTGGACTATTCTAAGAATATTTTGTCCTTTGATGTTTTTGGAAAAACCTCTTTGTTTCGAAGATACAGGGCGAACAACATTTTTCATATTTTTAAAATTGATAATAGTATAAATAAAAATGCGTACCGCACTGTGTTTACTAAGTAGGTACAATTTATTTTTAAATGTGTTTGACAACTATAAAAAACGGCCAGTTTTTTGACTTAAAATTGATAAGTTCAGATGGTAAAGGAATACAGATTAAACACGGTTTTCATTTGAATTCGTTTTGTGATGTATTAGCAATTAACATTTTATCTTTCACTATTATGAATCGCTATACAAATGCCGAGATGACTGACATGCATTTCATTTATGGACTTGCTGATGGAAATTCATTAAAAGCTAGGAGGTTGTACATTGAACGATTTCCTGGGCGTAATATTCCTGACAGAAAATTGTTTCAAAATATTCATCAACGTCTGAATGAAACAGGCACATTGAAACAAATTGGGGGACCAGGAAAGCCAAACACAGTAAGAACGGTGGAACTGGAAGAGAATGTGCTGGACATGATCGAAGAAGACCCTAGAACTTCTACTCGAAAAATTGCCAATACTTTGAATGTGAGTAATAAGACTGTTTGGAAAATTCTTAAAGACAATTTGTTATATCCATACCATATGCAACGCGTTCAGGCACTTATTCCTATTGATTTTCCCGCACGTATTGCATTTTGTCAATGGCTTTTAACCACATTAGTTCAAATTCCTCAATTACTGACGCTGATTCTTTTTACCGATGAAACGAATTTCTCAAGAAATGCAATAAGAAATTTTCATAACAACCATGTATGGGCCGACGAGAATCCACATGAGATAATTGAAGATCGTTTTCAACACCTGTTCTCATTGAATGTTTGGGTTGGTATTGTGGGTGACTGGCTAATAGGGCCGATATTTTTACCAGAAAGACTACCGGGAACGTGTATCGCAACTTTTTAGAACAAACGTTACCTCTGTTTTTGGAGAATGTACCATTGGCAATAAGACATGCAATTTGGTTTATGCACGATGGTGCACCAGCGCATTTTAGTTTGGTTGCTCGTGAGTTTTTAACATTAACATACGGAGATCGCTGGATTGGAAGAGGTGGACCTCATTTATGGCCTGCTCGTTCCTCGGACTTAAACCCCTTAGATTATTTCCTATGGGGCCATCTAAAATCATTAGTTTATACCACTCCAGTAGAAAATGTGGAAGACTTGCGAAATCGGATCATTGCTGGGTGTAACTTAATAAGAAATGATCCTGGTGTTTTTGAAAGGGTTCGGCAGTCAATGAGGAGAAGATTGGATGCTTGTATGCTGGCTGGAGGTGGTCATTTTCAACAGTTTTTGTAGGTTAAGTTAAATTTTCATGTAATTTTTCATAATAAAATGTTATTATCTAAAATTTTGTTTGCCCTGTATCTTCGAAACAAAGAGGTTTTTCAAAAATCATCAAAGGACAAAATATTCTTAGAATAGTCCAAGGAACAGCCCCCTGAATTTTTGCCGCATGTTAAGGAAACACCCTGTATATCAAATATATCTGCTCTCAAATGAATATTCCAAATATATGCCATCCCAGATATGTCTGGTATATGCTAAGGGAATATCTATATGATATGCGTTTAGAATATTATTCAATAGTATTTATTGGTATATATACATGAATCTTCATGGAATATTACAAGCGTTACAAAACCCTTTTTAAACGATAATTTTTTAAAGTAAAGGTACTACCACTACCTCGATTTTGCTCATCAATAATTGATGAGTTTGCTATTTTCCAGTAAACTGTTAAAGAACTACAAACTTTCTATATAGATTATATTTTCGAGGAATCGCAGTTATCATCAAGTTAATTATAGTTGGATTCAAGTTAAAAAATAACACTTTGAATCGCTTAATAATTTGATCTTATTTATTAAACTGAGTAAACAATGGAATCAATGATTTGTAATTTATTTATATGATTGATACAATGAAATGAAAGAGCAGGCAACAAATTAAACGTTTTTATTTGTGAAAAATGGACATGCTATACTATATCGTATATCGACTGAGAGTCGAGTGACTTTTTAAATAATTGAAATGTTCGATGAAACAGAAAAAGAGGTCCATTATGATTTTGATCTTATAGGAAAGAGATAAAATATATATTTTCAATAAATAGAAAAACAATATATGATATTCGAGCAGATATGTGAAAAGGTCGTAGACAAATTGTCAAAAATCATATATGATAATCAAATATTAGTCAGCAGAGGTGAGAGTAGCTTATTTCACTGGAGGATCGAATCACTTCTGCTCATATTTTTGTTTCCATGAAGCTGCCATGTGGTGACAGAGATGTCTGGAACTTAGAATATTTCTAGTTCAACTTAATACTTCTTTCTTTTCATTGAACCAAATACAATGCATTTCAAACATTTCAGAGCCATTGTAGGTTGAGGAAGTTATGTGGCCACTTCGAACCATATTTTCGCCCTTTCCAGATATTTCCTTGAATTTTATCAAAATATCTGACAGAAATACCAATGACATTATTTCTTTACAGGAATAAAAATACTCCTTTATAAATAAAAATTAACTATTTTCTGCCCTCTACCCATTCTTAACTCCTGCAATTTCGTTCCCTGAATTTACCGATAAAAATATCAAATTTCGATTTTACTGAGATTTGACTTTTTCTTATGGATGTAAACATTTTCTTGATTCAGTCGCCATATTGTTACGTCACGACGTTTTCAGTCAAAATATTCCATAGAGATAGAATACTATCTCAATGAAATATTCATATTTGTGTTTTGTGGTCTTGGATTGAGGTTATTTGTGTTCTGTGATTAGCAGTTTCAGTTTGGCGTTCCAAACTTCCAAAATGGTCGTCACGTCCCGGTGGTGACATGACTTATGAAGCTCCATGAGTTGAAAGAGTCTTATTGAAAAATAATTAAATTGTGTGTGGAGTTGAAAATATGTTATTGTTTGAGTATTATGTGATAAATAGTTTGTGATGCATCCGAGCACATGATAAAAGATAAGACAGGCAGACAAGAGCATGACTGTAGGAGCGTGAATATCAAATCAGCTTTGGTAGGTACTCTTATATATTTGGAATGCTTGAAAAAGGTTTTCGTAATATGCCAATCACTTGTCAGTGCTTTATCTTTGGTTATGTGTATTTACGTTTTTTCAGGTCAAAGAATTGAGGACTTTACAGTGAGGAAGTGATAGAAAGGATATTTCCTATATTTTAGTTGGGTTGGGAAAAAGGCAAAAACTAACTTTTCATTCCTAATAAAATTATGCAATGTTCTCAAAGGTATAATATAAATAATTTCAGTGGTCATAAAACCCATATTATGTTTTATTAATATTTTCAGAGGTTCTTAAACAGAATGAAAATACTAAATTTGTTACTGAAAAATGGCTCCACGTTGTGCAGATAGCTTAACCAAAATTTTGCTTTCAATCCAAACGTAAAAACTACAAGAGCATGAGTGGAGTAGCTTCTCGGGTGTAGTAAGTTTCACACAAGCTGTATATCGTAATTTTGTTCCTGCAAGCAAAAAGGCTGTACAGGTCGAAAATATTAGTGGCATCAATACGGATTTAGGCCCTAAAAATCAAAAAGAGGGATCGTCTTCGAGAAGGAAGGTTGCCTCGATATAAATTGCCAACACTGCCTACTAAAATTCAAAGTAAGTTTATAAATTTTAAATAATCAGAACAGATTCCACTATTATTACTATAGCAGTAGACAGCCTCTTATCTTGAAAATCTTAGAATCACTGTTTTTTTTCAGGGCCAAAATCAAAGAATTCCCAACTTGCTGTGAAATAGGTACCAAGAGAAAAAAAAAGGCGAGGAAGACCAAAAGCTACCTGGATGAGCAGCATACAGAAGACGATGTCTGAGAGACCGGGAGAATGGGTGTTGATAGAAGGGGCTGGAGACTGGGAATTGGAAGGCCTGGGATGTTATAAACACGGATATCTATATCAGCACCCCAAAGGTAAAGTGTGTCTAGTCACAATATCAAAATTAGACAAATGAGAGGTTTTTCAGTTCGATAATTGATTCAATAAATGTGTACTGCCATTACTTGGCGTCTTCATAAACCTAGGGAGTCAAAAATGTGTTCCACTAGCTAGAATTTACTAATGTGAATCCAATATTCTAGATAGGTTGTGTCTGAAAAAATGTGACTTAACACACTTTACCTCTGAGGTGCTGATATATAGATATAAGGTCGGTTTCACAAAACTTCGTTAGTACCGTTTAATTAACTGGAGCCACCACGATTAGTAGAAATTTCAAAACGAGTAATTCGATTTGTGAAACCGACCCATAATCTGATAAGTCGATTTCGAATGGCTGTTTTGGTTGGTTAACGGTTGACCGCTCGGTTCATAAATGACAACGTCAAACGAACTGCGCTTTCGAATTATGTTCAAATTTTGGAGAAATATCTGATTTGAGACGTCACCAGAATGTCATTCGAATGCGGTTGGTCCAAAACTGACGGACCAATCTATGAACCAACCAAGAACCAGTCAATCGAAATCGCCTCTAGTTCACAAACCAAATAATTGAAGTTCACAGCTTAATATTTATATCATTTAAAATATTACCTCATTGTGTTTTCCCTATTTTTTAGTTTAATTCATCAAATGTTAATTTTTACTCATTCTTTGTTCATATGCCTTGTATTGTTTTGTAAAATATCTAGTTGATTTATATTTATATTTTTACTTTATGTTCATTTTTATAATTTGATGTGATAATTTTGTTAATTATTATTATTGCACAAAATATTCTCAAAACTGGAATAAATTTTTTTGAAACAATCTAATCAATGCATTCTTATTTAGTACCGCTACAAAAATTTACATATATTTAAATATATACAAAGATATTACCAGCATATGGCATGGACAAATCAGGAGATAAGAAGATATTGCCAGCATATAGTAAGGGAGATATTCATAGATGAATCTGTATGGCATATGCCATGGATATATTTTTGAAGATCATGGGATATTCCTGGCAGATGTTTCATGGTGACCTTGGATATTCCTGCTACCTGCCAGGCTTATGCCCTGGGAGATTTGGAATATGTTTGGAATATCTCAATATGCCAGCAGTATATTCATTGAATATGCATGGGATATTTCTGTGCCGTCTGGGATATTGTACATTTGAAAATAAAAATATTTCTCATTTTCAAAAGTGTGGGTGCTGGCGGCAACTGGAAATTTCTGGACACGAGCGTGAGAAATATACCACGCAATCTGACTAGAGCCATATAAAATTGGAAAGTTGTGAGAAGTGGTGAAATTAAATCAGTAATTGTGGGGATAAATTAGAGTAGACTGTGTAAATATATTAGCGTTGTAAGTGTGGAAATCAATTAAACTACATTGGTGTCAGGTGTCAGGTGTGAGGCGAATCGAACTGCAGTGTTAATTTGAACTATTAAACATTTTGAATTCAGATAACGAGATCGAAATCGGATGAAATGGACGAGGCAAATACGTTCTTTGAGCAAGCTTTCGAACAAATGAGGTCTTGATTGGAGAAAATGGAAAAAACGCACAATGAAAATGGACAACACTAAGAAAATGGATAATTCAATGGAGAAAGAACAAAGAAAAATGAGATATAAAATAGAAAGAGAATAGGCAGTTAATTGGGGGACAAATCGACATCAACAATAATTGATGTTTAGTCCATAATTGCAGTGCAGGTATTATAAATCAAAATTGGAAATGTTCAAATTCGAAGGAGATGCCATGTTGGATTCATCTCATATTTAATAGTATATTCTAAGACAAGTTCCAGAACGATATGATTTTCCACAGAGTAGATTTTTTCTATTTCAGACAAATTTTGTGAAATACTCGAAAGCATTCAGATTATACATTCTAGAATAGGAATTCAAAGTTGACAACCTCACAATGAAAAAAATACCTGAAAACAATGCTTTGATGAGTTAATCACAGCACTACTTTCAATAATGACTTGTAATACAATGGGCAAATCTGAAAAATAAAGTAGAAAAAAGACTTCGGAAATATTATATCTTTCTTTCACAGTAAATATCTAAAACTAAATATAAAAAAGACGAAATTTGTAATGTTTAGTTGTTCAATCTATACGACAAATTGAAAATTTGTAAACAGGATAAAGGAACAGAAATGTACCTCACGAATTATATAAAATATTAAGAAATTTATATAGATAGCCATCTCCACTGGAATATACAAGCAACGCAGCTATCACAAAAACTAAGAGCATTGATTTCAAAAATTAAATTTTGTAGAACTTTTTGCGATATCCCCCAAATGAAATTAGTTTACAATGCTCGTGTACAGAGTCATTTGCTTTATGAAAATATGGGCGTGGGGTGAAATGTATTCTTGTTATTTAAAAAGGTTGAAATCGCCCAGAAATGGATAATTAAAGTAATTTTCAGAAGAGGTTATCGTTATCCAACTGATCAACTGTACAATGAAAGCGGTTTTTTTTATTTAAGGCAATTGAACTTTCAGTCCCTCAGTTTATATCAATTTAAAAGTAAAAATAATTGGCTTAAGATCGAACACATTCACAGCACAAAATATAAGAATAACAATATACCAGAGATCAACAAAACCATAGGTCAACGTTGCTTTATTTTCTAAGGTCCTCGTGTGATGAATAGGTCACCCATACTGAAAATGCAGAAAATAAAAGAAGGTTCAAAATTCTATTAAAAAATTTTTTGAAGGAAACGGATCATAAAATTATAAAGAACTTTAAAGATATAAAAAATGAATAAGGATAGAAGGTAACATACTTTGTACAAATTATGATATTGTGTGATTTATTATGTTGTTATGGTAGATAACTAGTTTATAATATAGATTAATTTAACTCCACACGCGGAAATTATTCCTTTGTGGAATTTTAGGTTTATGTTTATTTATCTAAAATGGAATTGTAAATTATTGTATCTGATTGTGGTTGTACTAATAAACATATTTGATTGATTGATTGATAACGATCATTTCCGATATCGACACGAGCTTCGTCGTCACAAATTATTCCCTGAGACTAGGTTCATTCAAATCGAAACTCGTGAAAGATAATTGCATTGAAATGTTGTCGATTTTTCGACGGAATCTTTGAAGTTTCTCTTAACACCACATATAGCGCTCGTACGTAAAAAGATTCTGAGTAATCTCGAAAATTTCAAACTCTACTATAGAGCTGTCAGTTACCAGATAACGACACTGGAGTTGTCCAATCGCAAAATATAAAAGGCAACCGCATAAACACAATAAGCAATACTAAAGAAAGTGTACCTGTTATAGAAATTATTTGTGTCATGCACGTGATTTAAATCTGTTCATTGTCATCCATATAAACGGGATTCAGATATGAGGCGCTCCCGTAGAGAATAACAATATCTATTATGAATCGTTCATTATGTGTGAGGTCCCCTGGGAGAAATATATTTCAATATTCGGATATTTTTGGGACGGTTATATTAACGGTTATAGGAAAAGATTCTGGTGTTCCGAATATCTGTATTGGTAGGGGAAACTTTCTGATACTTAATACCCATCAGGATGTCACAATAAGTGAAGTGAATAATTCCCCTAAGACCTCGTTAAGTGTCCTACAAACGTTTCAGATCATTGTCACGACATGAAATTGATGTACCTAATTGATCATAATTTAATCGTACATGTGACTCATAAAAGAAAGTTGTAGATTGATCATCTGATCAACATGATGTAAAATATGTCGTCTTGTCATTTGATGAAAGAATGGTGAAATTTTTTATGCTTCAATTTGTACAGACACGAAAAATTTCACACTCGATGTTCTCGATGAAGGGCTGGAACTCCCGAATCTTCTCGGAAATATTCCTTATTAGTTCCTCGATTACTCACTCATTATTTCAATTGCACATTTGTTTCCTTTTCGATTGAAGTCGAACCATGGCTTCTATAGTGTAATTTCCCCACATTTTCCACAAAAATATCAGATATACGGAATATTGGAGAATGCTTCAATTAACACCATCAGTCGTAGATTTTTTTCGACAAAAGAATTTACTATCTAGATTTTTTCGAGGATAGAATATCACGGCGACCATTAATTTTAATATTACATTGAACGTATGATTAACATTTCAAAGTACCCTCAGATATATTCAGTTGCACTCATTATTGTTTTTAATTCTCTGTCGTCTCCTAGATAAAATCACAAGATTTTATTGGATAAAACCTTGAAAATATATTTTTTCAGTAATATTCTGATATCTATGAATTTTACTTTCAACGTCTTGACGAAGACGTTTTAATTTTTTTTTTGTAATACCATTCTGACAGACTTCATCTCGTCAAAATCCATTCAACTGCTAACTTTCAATTCATGAAGGCATTCTTTGAGTTATCGAGGAGTGTCTGATCGAATGCAAGAAGGAAAATTGGTTGAGGATTGCAAAAAAACAAACGCAAGATAACGACAAAAAAATATATTTTGAAACAAAATGTGCAACTGGTAGAGAGGTTTACTGCTCCTAGTATGTTGAGAATTCTGTTCAAGTCAGCGGACCAAGAATTGTTCGAATTTAGTCCTGTTTGTATATTTTCTTGAAAAGATTGACAGATTCATTTTGGATTTGAGTATTTCTTCAATTTTGTGCAACTAAAAGAGGAAAATCGATAACTGAACTCACATTATGATTAATCACCCTCATAGGTTGAATTTCTGAAATAGAGCACTAGAAAAAACTTTCTACTTGGAGGGAAAAAGTGAAAGTAAGTGTGCTAAGAAGTGCCTGGAGAAGAATTTTCAAAACAAACATTTTTATATCGATATTTATAGATTATAACCTTCGTGTCCTTCGTCAACCGAAAATATTTATCGTTTGTGTTGAGATGTATTACATGTCTTTTCATAGATTATCGAATCATTTCTTCATTCTGCAATAACCATCTATCGATGATTCTATTTCAAAAATATATTTGCTAAGTTCCGAGATGAATTCTGTTTTAACTTTGTCAAACTATGGAATTGGAGGAAAACAACTAGATAATAAATTTTTTTGCATGAAAAAATAAATTAGCTTTCCAACTGATTTTAACTGAATTACCGTTCAGTTGCTATAATGTCTGTATGAAAAAATCTCAATACAGATTATATGAAAATGCCTCCATCAACATCCATAGCAAGAGACTTCAGATGACTGATCACTGAGGCGGTAGTAGTTGAGAACAAGCACTTTGCTACTGTCTTCATCACATATTGATCTTTTCCATGTTGAACGCTTCTTTCCGGAACATTATGCTTATCTCTAGCCACCAACGGTCGTTTGTGGGAAATGAAGAGCAGCATAACTGAGAAGCTAATGGTGGAGATTACAGTAGGGAATAATTTGGTGGAAAACTTCATTATAAGGTAAATTGAAAAATTGATATGGTGTGGAGGTTCAATGTTCTCCGATTATTCTTCTCTTCGTCATTGTATGTGAAAACATTGTGCATGAATACGCTTTATAATTTTTTGGTACTGAAATACCTATTTAAGAATGATGAAATAATTTATCAATTTATAATTGTTAGTTTTATTTCAGACTTCGAGGAAAAAAAATCGTTTCATACTTCAAATAAGAACACAAACATACAACTCATGATGAGATGTTTATTTCCAATGACTAACGAACTCAGTAATGAATAAGTTTTTCAACACAGTAACTCACTTCTCAATCATTCCCAGTCATCCTCCGAAAGATCACAATATTTTCAGATAATCGTGATGAAATTTATTAATTTTCCTATTGGCAAATCTTTTCATTTAATTTACTACAGCTTTTCGCGATTTCATCCTAATTTTTTCAATCAGATTCATGATATCGAAAAGTAAAATTCCTAAATTTTCAAAAAATATGTATTCTTTCTAGAGGGAGATAATTTTTTGAAGGGTAACAGAAATGTCATTGACAGTGATTCTCAATGCTGCCGTGGATCAAAACGCATTTTGAATCTTCTGTGGTAGTTTTTTGCAGTGATCTTCAGATAACACAAGTTGGGTTCAAAACTTCGACGATTCAAATGATCGCTTCGTCGAAAAGGCTTGACGTTATTTCGAACGAATCGATGAAAAGATTTCGAATTCAATCAGTGGGCCAAAGTAAGCTCTTGATCAAGTAATCGAAGTTTTGGCGGGCCCACTATCATAGGCCTATTTATGGGAACTAATGGATATATAAACCGTTGAATTAATTCTTTCCGAAAATGAAATGATGATGTAGCTAAGTAGCTTACGCCTCATCGTTTTTCGAAAGTTTTCCTTATCTGAATTTGAGGGCGATTCTGTCTAGGCCATTTGAAACTTTTGTTTTGACCTTATTTCATTGCTCAGCAAGGAAACTTCTTAGGAAAAAACGAAGTACGCTACGGATTGCTATGTAAAAGTGCCTATTTAATGTTTTATTTCAACATCCAAGAAACGGAGATAATGGCCAAAGTTGACATCCAAATTCGGCCTATAACTCGAAAACAAAAGAAGATAGAATATTGCAGTTGATGGCATTATCAGTTCCTCTCGAAAAGACCACCGTAACGTGCCATTCATTTTTCTTTATCTCGTTGGGTTGAAAGGTTTTAGTTCATGTATCACCAATTTTGTCCACCCTGTACATTTTTTTGTTACATTTGTTTTTGTATTCTAATTATTTTATTTTCTGCTCGAATATTTTTTATTATCTTCCTTCAATCAATGATTCAATATTCACTTGCATCAAAAATGGTATGATAGTTATTAATGAGTAAAACATTTAAAAAAAGTTGCCAGCTCAACCACCTCAAAAAATCAGAACTGATCAAAATTCCGTTGTGGAAATTATAGTTTAATCCATCAAAATCTACAATCCATCGGAAATAGTATCGATGGTTTTCAGCATTTCCTTTCAACCCAACAAAACTGTAAAATTGTTTGTGTGACAGAACACTGGAGAACTGAAAATGAATTAGTACAAATAAAGTTGAATAATTTTAACCTAATTTCATGGGTATGCAGATCCGAACGGAAACATGGTGGTGCAGCAATATACATCCAGGAAGGAGTTAAGTGTAGAAGAAGGAAGAAATTAGAAGAGTTTTCCATAATAGGCCAGTTCGAGTGTGCTGCTGTTGAATTGTGCCTGGGTAGTGAAAGTTTCATTGTGCTGGCAGTGTATAGACCAAACAGTGCAGGTAGTGATGTGGACGTGTTTCTGGCACGTTTAGAAGAAGTCCTCTCGTTGATAACTGACGAAAATAAGTATGTCATGGGTAGCTGGTGACTTCAATATTAACCTTTTAGTAAATACCAGTAAGAAGACTGAGGTTTCTCACTTTAATGAGTTTTTTCCAACTTTTTCATACGATCAATGAACCTACAAGGGTTACACCTAATTCAAGTAGTTGCTTAGACAATATATTTGTTAATTTTAAGGCTGATGCAGAAGTAATTAAGACCACTGTTTCAGATCATTTCGGTCAAAAGATAAGTTTCAGTGTTGTTATGGAACAAATTGATAGCAATAAGTCTATCTATCGCAGATTTTATACCGATGAGGGAAAAATTATTTTCGAAATGATCTGCAACAGGAAGAGTGGCAGTCAGTGTTTTCAGCTGATGAATCAGATGTTGATTTGCAATGGGAGGCTTTTATGACATGTTTCTCTCGCATATTTGAAAAACATTTTCCGTTGAAATTGTTCAAATTAAAAAAAAGGAAATTGAATAACTATTATGATACTAAAGAAATCAGGGATTGTAAGTTTAAGTTGGACCTTTTGCTAACATTGAAATCATGTGACAATTCTTACAAGACATTATATGATACGGAAAAACGGAACTATGACGAACTTCTAAGAGCAGCCAGGGCTAATTATTATAATCTGAAAATTCAGTCATCTGACAATAAGAATAAAACTATGTGGTCCATTTGTAATGATATTAGGGGCACAGAATATAAGAACGGTTCCAATATTTTCAATGAAGGTTTGATTGATGTAGCTGAAAATTATAACAATTTCTTAGTCGAGAAAATTCCTATTTTGTTGAGTGGTTTGGATGATAGGGCTTTCTCTTGTAACTTACCAAGAAACCCCAGATCTATTGATTTACAACCAACAAATCCAGAAGAAATAGTTAACATATTAGGAAAAATTAAGAATAAGTACTGTAGTGGGGATGACGGAATACCAGTAAATATGTGTGAAAAGTTGTGCAGATGAAATAAGTTTTGTCATTTCATACATAGTAAACAATTCACTCAAATTCGGAATATTTCCAAAACATCTAAAACTAGCACTAATAAAACCCATTTATAAAAAAGGAGAAAAAAATTCTTTCGAGAGCTACAGGCCTATTAGTATATTGTCCAGTTTTTCAAAGATTTTTGAGCATGTAATGTGTGAGAGACTGTTGAATTTTATGAATGAGTGCAATTTATTTAATGATTCTCAGCATGGATATTTGGAGGGTCGATCAGTTCAAACTGCATTATATCAGTTCACAGAAAGAATAATAGCGCTACTGGAGGATGATAAGCTTGGTTTGGGCTTGTTCATCGATCTAGCTAGTGCCTATGATTGTTTATTTAGGCCATTCTTGTTGAAAAAGCTTGAAATATTGGGAATAAGAGGTAATGCAAGAGAATGGATAGCTTCATATCTGTCCGAGCGTCTGCAGGAGGGTAGCTATTGTTAATAAGGGTAGAAATGTTAAATCAGCCATAATTGAGTCAAAATACGGGGTTCCTCAAGGAAGTGTGTTGGGTCCCATTCTCTTCATTATATTTATTGTTGATATATGTGACATAGTTGAGGATATAACTAAGTTGTTTACTTCTTTCGTTGATGACACTAATTTAATGATTGGGGGTAGTAGTAGTTTGATGAAATCAAAGCAAAGGCTCTCTCTTTTCATGTTCAGTTAAAATCATGGTTTGCTAAGAACAAATTGATTATGAACGAAAGCAAAACAACAGCTGTATTATTTAGCACAAACAGATCACAGAAAATGAAAGAGAGTGTTTTGAATCTGTCTGATTGTGATATCAGGATTGAGGAATCTGTCAAGTTTTTGGGAGTTTATCTTGATAGTTTCCTAAAGTGGTCGTCTCACATAGAGTATCTTTCGGGAAAGCTGTGTAGTGTTGGTTTTGCTATTAAGACTATGGCAAAATATCTAAATGTAAATAATTTAAAAATCATATATTTCGCAAACTTCGAAAGCTTGTTGAGATATGGTATTATTTTCTGGGGATCAAGCTCGGAAGTAAGCAGATTATTTGTCCTGCAGAAGAGAGTTTTAAGGTGCATGTTCAAAATGTCTTATATTCAATCTTGTAGGGGAGTATTCAGAGAAAATAATATGCTGACTATTTTTGGTATTTATGTGTTTGAATGTTTAATGTTTTTCTTCAAGAACAAAAATATGTTTTCAGTTCATACAAGTAAAAGTAATTATCCTTTAAGATCACTGAATTTACATTATCCAATACATAGACTGTCTCTATCGGAAAAACATCCGTCTTATATGTGTATCAAATTGTATAATCATCTACCTAATAGAATCAAACTTTTAAATAATTTTAAGATTTTCAAGAAAAATGTCAGGGAATATCTGGTGGCTATAGAACCATATTCTTTGAATGATTATTTAATGTAATTTGTTTAATTTTGACACTGTTCCTCTTATGTGTGAGTTTTGTACATACTATGGAATAAAGGATAATTATCTATCTATCTATCTATCTATCATAATATATTCCAAATTCGCTGAGAAATTGCTTTCTATTTGAAGATATCTTTTAGTATCACATCAGAATTCCTATGCGACGTCGGAAGGAAATGAAGAAAAGTGGATTCAAAATGAACTCTCATGGGCGTCACAAATGTGACAAGAAATGTGATCAATTACTCATTTTTCCTAAATGAGTACTAAATGTGGAGGACCGTCAGATGCAAATTTGAGCGCGTGGAGAAGTAGACAGTACCTCGCATGAGAATTAGATTTGCATCGCCGTGTTTGCTGGCATACACATCTGGTAGTGCGCATTTCTTTAGTTTGACCTAAAACATGTGAAACAGCAAGTGAATTGAAACGATAATAACACTTTATTGATGAATTGATTGATAATTTTCAGCAAGATGTACAAAATGAAAGATTTCTTGGAAAAGGTGACAAAATCAGTTTTTGACAGAAATGATGCATCTCTGCCAGAAATTGGAATTTTTTTTCTGAAGAGGGATATCCCCTGGATTCTTCCACCCGAAAATTTTTACAGAATATAAAACTAGATATCCTGTATTGTATATGATGTTTTTATATCCTAGGAATTATAAGTTCTGAACGATAACATATTTGTGATTTGAATTCCGAGAATTAATGAATACGAGAAGGGGCGAATGATTTATATAATTAACATTTTCATAAAATTCATTGTAGTGATTGCTCATCTAATAATCTGCATAAGATTACAAGAAATCATTCTTCAAAGATATTTATTTTTGCCAAGAAAGAAAAGTTACGGACGTTGCGGCAAACTGGGAACGTGTTTTTCGATTGGGTATATCGAAAATTCCAGTACATATTTACATAGAATAACTCAAAATGAACAAACACAATTCGCTCTGTCCGGTGGAATCGTTCGATGAAATGACAAATTTGGGATCAAAAATGAACATGTCCGCAGTCGATATGCACTCTGAAAACTATCAGGGGTAAAAACCACTTTAAAAACGCTTTTTATATCGACAAGATGATTTCG
>CM076609.1:76062794-76206555 GCA_038502775.1 Hippodamia convergens
ACATCTTCAAAAGTGAACATTTTCATTTTCGCACTATATTCCAGAAACAAAGAAGATGGAAATATTTCTGTTTGTGGATTTAAAAGTTTTACAAAAAGTGTCACAGGGTCTCGAAAACCGCATGACTCTATTTTCAATAATAGCTGAGATATAATGCAGACTCAACCAATCTAAGACCAGTGTACTATGCTTGAAACGATTGTACTATATGATGAAGAAATTAATGATAACATATCAGATGAGGATGAGGATTAATGATAAAACTCATTTTTTCATTCCCTCATACGAACACATAATATAATTTTCAGCCTTACAGAAAAAACCCTTTTCGAGTCGCCTGGCAGGTACTTGTGCTCGTCGAAAATCGCCTGTCAATTTTTTTTTTGAACTTCACAATGAACGAACAACATCGTATGAAAGTTTGAAGCTTACAGGAATAAGTTTATTTTTTAAATTTTTTTAACACTTTCAAAGATATAGATCTTGATGACGTGCAGGTGTGAGGGGTGCCAGGCGATGATTTCCGTCCTCAGCATGCTAGGAACCATCGCTATAAAAATTTCTAGCCTACAGGCAAACCGTTAGTCAAAAGGTTCACTAGCTCTTGGACTAATAGGATAGATCTCACCAGTCTCACCAAACATAACAAAAACTTGATAGATTTGCAGTTTTCAGACCAAACTTCCAACACTACTTTGAAATTTCCATAACTCGGAATTATTGGACGAAACATATGCAGACTTAATATGTGGGTTTATTATAACAATAGTGATATTCACTGAAAAATGAAAGATTTCCCGTTGGATCAGGGGTTGTTTTTTCAACTTGACTTAAATTTTCATATTTGGGAAACTAATTTTCAGAACACATACATAGATATTATATCAATATCTACTGGGAGGATGATCGACTTCCCGTGGGATCCTGCGTGGTTTTCTCAACCCTTAATTTTAAAAATTTATATCTCGGAGACTATGCTTCGGAACACATACAGATTTCGCAAGTATGCTCATTATAGGTACTGATACTGATATCTATAGAAGATATTATCGACTTCTCTGTGATTGAAGGGGTTATTTTTCTACCCTCAATTAAACAGAAAGTCAATTTTTTCAGTAGATATTGAAATTGATATAATCAACCTTCATGAAAAATCTGTATGTGTTCCTAAGAACAGTTTCCGAGATATAAAATTTTTAAAATCTAGGGTTGAAAAAACAACACCGTGAGCTCACATGAAGTCGATCAGTTTTTTTCAATGATTATCGCTATTGATATACTAAACCCACATGCCAAGTCTGCATATGTTCCGTCTAATATAGTTTCCGAGATATGGAATTTGCAATGTTATGGTTCAAAACGAAACCCCGAGTTTCGATGATTTTATGAAGATTTCTTCTCTGAGGTGTGTGATATAATGATGATGCCAAATAAGGTTGAAACCGATATATCTCCCTCTTAGTGACGAAATCTTATATCATTTCTCCAACCTCATTAAGAAAAGGTCTGTGAGCCTAGTAATTGAAATTGGCATTCATTCGATGATTAACAATTTAAATTTTTCCATGTTTCAAAAATCTCTTCGATGTGGCCTCCGTTAAGGCAGAGAATTCTTCTTTTTCTTAAAAACACTTGGCAACAAAATAAAAAAAAAATTTTTAGCATGTCATTCGAGATGGGAAATCCCACTCTTGATGCTACTATGTGTCGGAGATTTTACTCAATAGGCCAAACCTATCTGCTTCAAATAAAGAAGGTTTTTTTCATGAAGATTTTGTCCATGCACGAACGATATGGGATACTGATATCATTTCTCCAACCTCATGATGAAAAGATCTGTGAGCTCGGGAATTGCAATTCTCATCAATTCTAATGATTATCAGTTTGATTTCTTTTATGTTTAAAAATGTTCTCGGTGTGGCGATTGAAAATCTAACTTTCCCAATTTCTAAAGCAATAACATCTGAGTAATGAAATAGAAATAATTTATCGATCCTTTTCGACACAAAGTGTATAGGACAAGTCCAAAGTATTCTAGCTTAGCGTTGGACGACACGTATCGATATTTTGCTGTATCGAAACTTTACGATATTCGATATTTTGCAATCGATACCTCGGATGTATCGATACTGAATGTCTAATATCGGTCGAGTATCGAAGTTTTCAAATTCGAAAGATTATGGACTAGGTTCTATGATCTCCACTTCTCAATATTTTTTGATTGCTTCTTTTTCAAAGATTCTCCTGTTATCATATTAGATTCAAAGTATAGTTATTTATGATACAAGTGCAGAAGGCATTGATATTCTTACACGAGTTCAAAATTCCAAAACGAGCCACGAAGTGGCGAGTTCGAAATGAACGAGTGTTAGGATGAGCCTTCTCTACGAGAATCATACATTATTTTCCCTAATTCGCTGAATTTTTATCGGGATTAATGAAATGTTGTCGTAAATATCGTTTAGTAATTTTTGCTTTGAAAAATATCGATTGGCAGAACTGTTTTCTATCTCTGAGTAGAGAAAATTCATTTTTCGAACGGTCAAAAGTAAAGAGCAAACAACATAATGAGTTCTGTTAGAGTAGAACGTAGGTTTAAATGAAAATTCCTTTTTCAAATTGAAATATCGAAGCCAGAATTGCTTGGGACCTTTAAAAGTAGCTTTATTACATTTTTTATGACTGGAATGCAACATCCTTTCCTAGGTTCCCGACCATTTTTGGGTGGTATATTCATTGCCTGAGCTCACAGAGACAACTGCGAATATGTCCAAACTATTGTTCAAGTTGGTGGTGGTCCTAAAATTCGCATCATCGGATCATGAATAATTGGAATATGTATCATGATTATTCCCGAGAGATAAATTACGTTGCAATGCCTAATCATAAAGACCGAAGCTTCACCGTAAAAGAAAGAAACCAGCTTGAAAATTTCAAATCGGTAGACAAATGACGAAATTATGAAAATACTCGATATATAATGTATCGATACTTGAAGGCTGGCAGCTGTGAATTAATTTTTATTATGTTGTTTTTTTTGAAATATATTGCAATAGATTCGTTTCATGATTACTCAATTATCTCATATTTAATGGTACATGTTAAAATAATTAGTCCTTCTATAGTACGAAAATATTATACTCATATCGATAAGATACGATATTTTATGTATCGCTACTTCAATGCGATTCGATTTCAGTATCGATACTTCTTTTCCCGATACATACGATCCAGAGTATCGATACTTCACGAAGTATCGCCCAACACTATCTATCTGAACTTGCTAATGGCGATTCACGGAAAAAACGAAATATCTGACAAAACACCCGGTGGCTCCGTAATTTAATCCAAAAAAAATGCGCTCGTTCATCAACAATTGAATCATTCAGAAAAGTAAAACACGCTTTTCTATTCTGGATATAAATATAAGGAGGTACTATTTTTCTAATGTGAAAAATCTCTTGTATTCTCAAGTAGTAATGAGCAACAGAACCTGATCTATTTCAGGTTATGATTTGATGGATTTTTATTCATTTTATCACATGAAAAACACTATTTCAGAGATCCCCATCGATTCAGCTTGAATGGTTTTTTTTAATTTTTGTTCGAAGGTCATAAATTTCTGTGAACCTCAAGAAAGTTTGCAGGTCGTGAAATTCTTCTCAAAATTCGAATCCTAAGAAAGTCGTATTTCAAATTAAATGCTCACATTTTTCGCACCACTCCTGAAGTGGTGTTCTTGGCGATTTTTTACATGGTTTCCTCAGTTCCTGGTAGAAATATTTCACGATATCATATATTAAATATTATTTCGATCAATGTAATATAACGGGAACTCTGGTTGCCGAAGCCTCAACTATTGATTTAAATTATTCAATCATCTAGTGGAGGATGCCTTATTGAATTCTTTATTCAGTCATCTGCCAATGGCAAGGCAATCAATAATTGATTGGAATTATTCAATTCCCTCAGAAAACCTTTGAAACTGTTCAATTTGAAAAAATCCGCAAGAGCCAAAAAAATCCGTAATTCGGATAAAAAATCCGCGGTTTGGCAAGACTGAGCTGGACAAATCCAACCGTTAAAGTCGATTGTTAACTCCATCTCCTCGGCCTTCCACAGTCTCTTTCTAGAATAGTCACCTGACAACAATATAAAGACTCTGATTGGTTGAAATCGGCAGAACCTAATAACAATGCGATTGTGTTTCTTCAAAGCGTGGGTCGGCCATTTTTATTCAGTTGCTGTTGATGAGTGTTGTTGTTCCAGTGCTATTTCTTTTTATTGTGATTTTATTGGGACCCCAACGAATTTCGTGTGAAACAGGATTTTGTTCATATTTAGGTGAGGTTACGTATTTTTAAAATGAAAGTATAATTTTGTCCGTTCTCACTCTCAAGAAGAGAATCGGAGTTTTTCCACTGATTGAATGAACAGATTTGATACTTTGTAATTTGAGACAATAACGTAGAATACAAATCTAGTAGGCTTATTTCAACATTCATTCATTCAGTTTCTATTAAAAGAAGCTTAGAATCAGAAGAATGATGTTGAAAAAAAATGCTTTATGTTTTTTCATTATGTAATCTCTGACCTACGTAACGAAAATGGTCAAACTTATAACAAGGCTATCGGTGTGAAGTTATCCACGATTTCCTACTCCTAAAGAGATTGAGCTTCTGAGACAAAAGAAAGAACTGGAATTTTTGATAGGTTGTTTTTACTTTTATCTCGGTTGAGAATGATCGTTAAAAAATCGTTTCACTATAATTATCTGCATTGCTCGAAGAATAGAATCACGTTCTCAAAACAAATTTTCAACGATCATCCATTGTCAACATAGATATAAGCAAAAAAGTTTCAAAATTACAGTTTTTCTCATTTCTTGTCTCTCACAAAGTGCCCCAAATTTTTTTGGAGTTTGATTCTATTCTTAGAGTAATGTATTGAAGTAGGTATGTACTTTTGATAAAGTGTTCTATTCTGAATACATTTTCTATTAAACTCGTTGCTCCCGTCGAAATACTTTTCCAAAAATGTATGAATAAAAAACTTAAGAAAAAAGGGAGAAAAAGTATGTTCGCTATTATGTTTGTTATTTCTATTCTGAATATCTTATGCGCAAACCGTTATCACATTTTTGAAGTAGAGGACTGTGGAAATATTGAAAATCTCTAGAATTTCGAGAAACTCGTCACAGGGATTTCAAATGTAGGGTCAAAAATTGGGATCAAGATTGACCCATAACTTTTGTTTTTCAAGTGAAAACCCTATTTTTTTTAGGATTGCGTTCAATTCTGCGAAGAAAAATAATGAAAGTGTTTCAACATGTTAATGCTCCTAAAATGATTACTTCTTGAGGTATTCAGGGTTTTCTGATTTTATGTGTTACGTAGAGTCAAAAGTCAATCTCATAAAATCTGTTTTATATCAAACAATGTTTTATGGTCATAGAAGATAACTCATTAAAATAATTCACTAGTGACTTCTTTTTTTCTTCTGAATTTATTATTGTTGATATGAATCAGATCAGAATCAAATCAAATAAAATAAAAAAATCTGAAATAACTCAAGATTTATTGATTTCAGGAGCATCAACATGTTCTAACACTACCATTATTTTTCTCCTAAGATTCCAACGCAAACATAAAAAATAGGGTTCTAATTCGAAAAACGAACGTTATGAGCCAATCTGGATCCCAATTTTTTATTCAACATTTGGAACACCCTGTGACGTGTTTTCCAAAATTCTGAAAATTTACCATATTTCGACAGTATTCGATTTCGAAACTGTAAAAACCATTTATGCTTGCGATATTTAGAATAGGAATAACAAACATTATACCGAATACTTTTCTCTCTCCCTTTTTTCTCCAGTTTATTCCTCATATTTTGAAAATTATTTCGATGCATGCATCAAGTTAAATAGGAACTTATTCAGAATTGAATAATCTATCAAAATTTTAAAAGAAAAAACAAAGAAAAGGTTTGTTTTCTTAGCCTGTATAAGTGAAAATGGTCAGGCTTTAAGAATATTTCAGCTCGGTAGATAATCATAATCCGAATTTTCAGATTTCAAATAGGTCAAGGTCTCCAGAAACGTCTAATTGGCCGTCGAACTTGGTACATTCTGTATATTTTTCAACGGATTCTAGCAAAGCGATGAGAAAATGAATTCTCATTTGAAAAAAAAATGAATTTTGGGGTTTTGTTATGACTGACTTTGGAATTGAAACAGAAATACCTTGTATGTTTAATATGATTTCTAAATAATGAAGGAGCTATGGTAGGCTTTCTGAAGGATGCTGAAAAATTAGGAATTTTCATGCAAAAACTACAAGTTATTAACTTTGAAACATAAGGCTGCGGAAATTTTAAGGGTTTTCTTGAGATTTCATGAGAAAGATACGAATAATATTCAAGAGACACTTGAAAACAATGTCTCATCTGATTATAAAATGAAAAACTGGGTATTTTATATTGATAAATATTCGAACAGAGCTCAACTATAAAGATTTAAGTTTTTATCTGGAGTATAAAACTTATTAAAAAGGCAAAAACTCCTTTCAAGAATGAATCTGTTCATGGAATACATAGTGAAAATTTCCGTCATTTAGCATATCTTTAGTGGTATTTAACAATTTTTTTTTCTAGGTGAGTTGGATGTGCCACTACAACACTTGACTGTCCGAGCTATTGGATAACTCATTTATTCTGTGATTGCTATCAGCACCGATACGGTAAGCTCTTCTAAAGTTGAAAATATAAAAATAAATGCAGAAAGTGATCTCTGCTTCCCAAGGAAATCACATAGGTAGGAAAGTTTAAAATATTATTCATCTACATCAAATCTCGTCGGAGTGTTCAAATTAAGTTAATTCTCTGTTTCTCTGGTGAAGAAATTCAACTTCACAAAAACGATACCAATATCTAAGTTGAATAACGTCTTTGTTTACCGATTCCTGAGAAAGTTTGAAACAACTTTCGATAGTATTTTAGAATAAAAAGTTATTGGGAGGATGAAGATGAAAGGTTCCAACAAAACAACTCCCTAAAAACAGCACCCACCAGAAATCAATTTAATGTAATTTCTTCTGGGCTCTTTCATGCGTTCAGATCTTTTGAAGAATGAAATGGGTCTTTAAGAAACGTTAATTTTTCTAACAAGTAAGTGTGGATAGTCGCATGAAACTGATGGAAATACACTTTCCCCACGACTTTGAAACATTTTTTTCTACAGGTGCACGAATTTACTTAAAACTCATGTTCATGAAATGTGATTGAGAGGTGCTTCAAGTTTGTGGCTCACTCCTGGAATGTCAAAAAAATAATGTTCTACTTTGAACTCATGTTTATAAAAAAATAACATTTAATGAAAATATACGATTTGGTGCCAGTTGTTATTCACACCGTAACTTATGAAGTTAACCCGGAATCACAGCGTGTAAATCAATGAATATAGATTAATTGCGGATTTCTCGGTGATGTTTCTGACTTTTTCTTGTATATCATCATACACTTCCCAATGATTATATTATTGCGTCGACAAACGGCACGAAAGTGTCTGAAGCTGCTCTTTAAGCAGCAACTCTTCATATGCGACGCAACTCTGCGAATGATGTTTGGCACAAAATGCGAACACAATACCCAAAACATTTTGATGCCAATAGTTAAGTTACCAATTTGACACACCTAAAACCTTCTTCCATAACTTTTTTCAGTTTTTTTCCTCTGATTCCAGGATTGGTTCTGCGATGTTACGAAATTTTCGGAAATCGGTGAATAAACAGATTAGAATTGATCAGAAATATCATCTTTGAACACCTATTATTGGGATGTAAGAAAGATCTAACATGGAAATCCAAAAATCTACCCCTAGTATAAATGGCGGTTTATACTTTTATCTCTATCCCATTTTGAATGCAAAGGACTCTTTTTCACTCAACTGCCGATATCCCCAGAACTACTGGACGCCTGCCAAACCGACAGCCGGTTTCTTTTTCTGCAGAAAATTTCCGATAAAAACCATCCATGTTTAATTAAGAAATTTTTTTCACCTGTAACGGTAATATAAAAAAATAGCAAGAAAATGCCATTTAGCCATTTGTTTTGTTGGTTAACGGACCCTATTTCCATCAATATTGGAGTGAAAGCTAAGGTTATTAAAAAATTTTACAGCCTACTGTACCCAAAAGGCAGCCCTAAATCGGTATATCGATCGGTGAAGCTCAAGTTTAAGGAACAAAAACTTTTTTCCCTTGATTCAAAGTTTCAATCGATTGGTCCAGGAAAACCGCTTCACCAATCGATCTACACATGTAGCCTTTGGGGTACATTAGGCTGTAAAATTCTCTTATAACCTTAGCTTTCCCTCCAATATTGTTCGTCCGTTAACGAACAAACGGAAGAAGAGCATGTTCATGCCCTCTTTTCACATAACCGTTACACGTGAAAAAAATTTTTTTTCTTAATTAAATACAGGGTGAGTCGGGAGGAACGGACCAAACTTCAGGTGTGTATTCTGCAGGTCGAAATAATTTCAAAAAACTCATATGTTGTTATCCGATTTTCAGTTGTTTTCAAACTATGGCGTCATTATAAAAAGCAACAATTTCTACATTAAAATGGTTTCATTCATAGCATGCTCAAAAATCCCACCATTAACCTCCAAACACATTCGACTTCGTCTGCGATGGACTCTTGTTGCTTTTCCGATTGATTCGTGTCTTTCTTCAATAAGCAATGCCGCATTTCTAATGCGTCGAATTAGGGCATCCCGAGTGTTTACTTTGTATACCTCGTTCTTGAACCAGCCCCACAAACAATAGTCAGCGGTGTGAGGTCTCCAGATCTTCGAGGCCAACTAATAGGACCACCGCGACCAATCCACCGTCCGCGAACCTCTTGATCTGAATATTGTTTGACCTGACGAGCGAAATGTCGGGAGCTCCGTCGTGCTGATAATTCATTTACATTCGGATCTTAAAAGGAACGTCCTCCAGAAATGGTATAAACTCATTTCCCAAAAAAACCTATAGCATTTGTGATAAGAAGCGATGAACAAAAAAAAAAATATATTATTTGAAATATTCTAATTACCCTTTAGTTTGGAAACAAATGAGAATCGGATAACAACATATGTGTTTTTTCAAATTATTTCGACCTGCAGAATACACTCCTGAAGTTTGGTCCGTCTCCCGACTCACCCTGTATAAACGATTTTTGTAGGAAATTCTCTGCAGAAAAAGAAACCGGCTGTCGGTTTGATAGGCCTCCAGTAGTTTCGGGGATATCGGCAGTTGAATGAAAAAGGGTCCTTGTGCATTCAAAATGGGATATCTCGAAAACAAATGGTCATTTCTGAGAATGGTGAAAAACAAATTAAACCTGAATGAACAGGCTATGCGGGGTTTGCATCGGTCTAGCTTAAATATTTTTTTCCAAAATAAAAATTTGAAAAATTCAAAAAAATTTTTCTTCGTGTTTTATCCGAGGATTGCATGGCTGCCCGTACTCTGAAAAGAGTAGAGTCTTCAAGCTTCAAAAGTTGGTTTTTCTTTTTCTGTTACGACCATTTTTCACTGAGATACAGCCTGTTGGAAAACGCCAAAAAATTCGGAACATTCATCTTAATCGTTGCGAGAAGTGTACATTGTTGGATTAATATTATTAAGTTCTTCTTAGTGAAAACAGATTTTACTCCCTAGGTATATCAATTCACTAGAAATAGAAATAAACAATGATTGAACTGAAAAATCTCTCTTTCGGTTGACTTTGATTTTGTGACTTAACAAACCTTATCTCAGAGGAGCTTATATAGGTATATATACTTACATCCGCAACTGTTTTCGTTGCCGACGCTGACTTTAAAATGTCTCTTAGGATATTCATCTGTAATATATGAGCAGTATTGAGAAGAATTGAAAAAAAATCTAATGAACTCATACGCATAAAAACTATTTTTTCACCAACTTTATTTTTAATGACATGATGTCATCACTTATTATTATTCAGATCTGAAACAAAATTAGAAATTTGATATTTGAAAATAATCTCATTCAAATTTAATATCAACTAATATAATGTGCATACAAGCAAACTATGAAGGATTTCGATTACATTACTCATTAATATAAATGAAATTATCATTAAAATTGATACGAAAAATAAACATACCTTTAGACCGTTTATAATATAGATTGAAAATGTAATCTTCATGTCAAACAGACAAATTCATAGATTTCTATAAATTTCATATCATATATGTCGAAAAATTTTTTTTTTATCTAAAATTGGTGTGTCTCGACAGCTAGGCCATTGACACAGGGTACAATATTTATATCTACAACGTTTTGTATCAGATTGTACAGGGTGGGCGAAATTGGTGATACATGAACTACAACTTTTTAACCCAACGAGATAAAGAAAAATGAATGGCACGTTACGGTGGTCTTTTTTAGAGAAACTGATAATGCCATCAACTGCATTCCTCTATCTTCTTTTGTTTTCGAGTTATAGGCCAAACTTTAAATTTGGGCGATTTCAACTTTTGTCATTATCTCCGTTCCTGTTTGTGCTAGGATGTTGAAATAAAAACATTATTAAGGCACTTATTTATAACAATCCAGTAGCGTAATCTGTTTTTCCCAAGAGGTTTCCTTGCTTAGCTATAATGAAAAGTTTTATGTTTTTCTTATGGAAACAATTAGCCAATTAATTGACTCAAGAAGAATCGCCATTTTTTTCCCGTTTCAGAAATATATCATTTATCATACATCGCTGTCAGATTCATTCAGGTATCATAAAAAATATAGTTTGTATGTGAAATTTTAATCACTGAGTATTAAGTAGGCTTAATCACAGGATAATATGTCTCTACGCATGGTGTCATAATTATTTTGTGATTGGATACTTGATACAATTCTCCGTGGTTTGATCTCTGTACAGAACAACTGTCAATTATTAGAATTCGAAGTCATTATTATTATTATTATTATTTTTATTTTGGATAAGAAAGGAGGCACTAAGCCTATAAACTTTCAAACAATATAGAAAATCAAAGAGAATACATGTGTGATACAGACTAGAAAAAGAAAAATTACATAAAATCAAGATAAACTTCAAGAATACCCATCAAAAGAACGTGAAAAAATCAACAGACAACAGACACTGTAGTTATTATCAGAACAAATAACAGTCTTTTCGCTACATCACACTCAGAAATATCTGTCCAAACGATTTTTGAAGGTATTTACCGACGGTGCACCAACTACCTCAGCAGGAAGGGAGTTCCACGTATTAAAAACACGGTTACACAAAAAATCTTGTCTTGCATTAGACCGGAACACTTCACGCTTCAATCTGTACTGATGGCCACGCAGGTTGTTAGTGTTCATAGAAAACATATCACGAAGATCACTACCGAATAGGTCATGTATCACTCGAAACGTGACAATTAAGTCTCCACGTTCACGACGCTCCATAAACGGAGTTAGACCAAAAATGCGTAGTCTATCATCATAGGATGGACGTCGGTAGCCATAAGGTATTCTTGTGGCTCTGCGCTGAACACTCTCCAAAAGTTGACGGTCTCTAGCCAGCGAGGGATACCAGACAGGTCCAGCGTACTCCAGATGGGTCATAGTTGGCAATATGAAAATCCAATGAGTTCCAAAATTCCTGTCCAAAAAACTTTCAATATTTCTTGAATTATGAGGAGGTGCACCATCCTGTTGAAAATGCGTGATTCGTGTGAAGAAAGATTATCGATAAAGGGTTCGATATGCTGATGCAATGAATTTTAATATATTTTCTCATTCAAAGTATCTTCATATATGTGATAGGCTAAAACACCATCTCCATTCAACGCTACCCATATACTGAAACCAAATCGCCCTTGTTGAATTTCGTTATCCATAATTTGGCGAGGATTTTCGTCAGACCAATCAATAATGGTGATTATGTCGGTTGATTATTCCATTACTGCCAATATATGCCTCATCAGTCCAAAGATATTTCTTCGAACGTGGCTTGTTGAAAGAACCAAACACAGCTAACTTTTCTGCCGAATGTTTACGTTCGGGGTGAAGAGCGGGACAGCCGCTATGTGACGTCATACTACATTCGCGCATCGCACTCCATGAATGGAAAGGCCCTTATATTGGACCCAAGAAGAGGTGAAAAATCTACAGCATGGTTCAAATAATAGTTCCTGAAAATTTCATCTTTTTGGCGTGAAGGGAAAAGAAATAGCTGAAAATTCAAGACGAAAAACAGTTTTTTGTGAATCCACTTTAAGGTCAGGGTGTGATGCATACACTCACATTATTTTTTAACGTAGATTCAATATCTGCCATAAAAAATGGGGTTCTAATTTGAAAAAATTGCTTTTTCACGATTTTGTCATCCCTAACTTTGAAAGCGATTTTTTCACCCCCTGTATCATGAATCGCGATTTCGATTTTTAAAGTGGATACATCAATCTTACATCTTACATCTTGAAAAATCCCAAAAATGAAAATTTTCCATCCAAAAACCTCGAAGTTATTCTTGTTTCAGCGGAGCTCTATTTTCGATTTTTTTTCGAATGTTTCCGTTCAGAGAGAATTCTCCAACCAAAACTGAAAAATGTTACATCAAAATAACTTGAAATTTTCTAAGGAATCTATTTCTGCATTAAAAAAAATGGTGTTTCAATTTAAAAAACGGAAGTTGACGTCATTTCCGGAAAAACCGGAGGTGCTCATGCCTTGAAAATATTTTACATTCTATCAGCATCGTGAAATACTTAAAAGTGCTGAATTTCATGAAAATACGTTTAGTAGTCTCCCGTATAAATATGGGTGAGGTTCTTCGTAAAAGACCCTGTATATGTTAACAAATGATCATTTCTGTCACATCTTATATCCTGGCTTATTCTGCATGCAGTATTATTAGATAATACTGACGAAGGCCTACCACCACCTTTGGCTGCTGTTCCATATCTGGAAAGATATGTTTTCACAATATCTCTGCAAAAATCTATTTGTTTCACAGGATTATTTCCTTTGTTGTAAAGTTACCACGCGTTGTTCATACTTATGTCTAACATCCATGAAAAAAGACACCACCACCACTTTTTAGAACGTATGGCAATTCTGTACCTGGCCACGTTTTGATCCATCAAATCTGTGCCTCCCATTGAGTCATTATATTTTCCAATTAGGCTAGGGCGAGGAACTTGAACCATTTTTTTTTCACTTCGACAAAATCTTCTTACAGACGAAACTGGTTCGACTCCAAACAAGTTGACTATATTATTGTCAATCCATCGAACGAAGATTATTCCCGATTCACGGTCCAAAATGGAGTAATCTTCACCTCTAGGTTTCTTGCGCAAACTTTGTTTTCCAGGCAGTGGGATTCCTTTTGACAAACGATTATCCCTCATCGTCCGTGTGGTGAAGATATCGGAATTTCGCATATCACGTAGTAATATTGCGCTTGTAAATAAATCATCTGTATACAATTTATAGGGCATACGTTTTTCATATTCAGGTAATTCCCTCAACATCGTCACCAAAAAGGTACAGTGGATTTTCCATAGAGAAATTCATCAGCAGTGCTTACTCGTGGGTTTTTGCCCTGATATAGGTCGAAATTGATTAGGTATCCACCTTTGGTATGCAAGGACCACATTTTGTAACCGAATCGTATGGGCTTTCCCCGAATAAACTGCTTGCAACTGTGTCTTCCGAAATACTTCACCATCGACTCATCGTAATTGATGTGTTCTTCAGGCACAAAATGCTCCAAAAATTTTTTCTTCAGTTTATCCATTAGGAGACGAATTTTCCATGCTTTGTCATTCAAATCTGGGAGATTGTTGTCTGCCAGATGAAGGAACTGCATTATGTGTTCGAACCGATTTTTTCGCATCACATTTTTCACCATTTCATTACCCATGTCAGGGTTAGAATCCCAGTAATACAGTTTGGTCGGTTTTACATCATAACCACTCAAAATGAGTATAGCCAAGTGGGACTTTTGTGAACAGTGAAACCACATCGAAACTGACCAGAATATCATTGGTGTCGACTTCGATATTTTTGATCTTCTCTATGAAGTGAGCGGAGTCTCTTATGTACGTGGTTGTTTTTCCGACGTGTGGCTGTAGGATTGTGACAAGATGTTTTGCTAGGTTGTATGTTGGAGAACCTATTGTGCTGACAATTGGACGGAGAGGTATGTCTTTTTTGTGGATTTTAGGTAATCCATAAAATCTTGGAAGCGAGGCCTCGCTTCGGCACAATCTTTTCTGTAGTGATTCCTCCAACGAAGATGCTTTTATCAGTTTGTTGACTTTTCTGATGGTTGCCTGTGTTGGATCTTTTTTGAGCTTTCTGTTAACTGGTGGTTCTAAGAGCTCACTGATCTTTTTGTTGTAGTCGTTCTTGTTCATGACTACCGTGGCGTTCCCTTTGTCGGCACCCAATATCAGTATGCTATCGTCCTTGTTGAGTTCTTTGATAGCAAGTGCTGATATTGGGTGCCGACAAAGGGAACGCCACGGTAGTCATGAACAAGAGCGACTACAACAAAAAGATCAGTGAGCTCTTAGAACCACCAGTTTACAGAAAGCTCAAAAAAGATCCAACACAGGAAGTACAATCTGCGTCCCCGTCACACTCAGGCAGTTCAGTCCAGTGAGAACATCTCCTGAAATATAACTCCTGAAGATGCCAGACACTCGAACTGGCGAAACGTCGTGAACTAATCTACGACGACGGCCTAAATGCTCGAAAGAACATGTCACATTGAACGATGGCCGCGAAAGCCTCAACCAATTCAAAATTTAGGTTTGTTTCGATTATGAACTCAATAGCAATACATAGAACTTGTTTGGGTAATTATATATTGAGAAGTTTTTATGAAAATTATACTTACTCTAAACGAGGTTCCATTTTCCTAACAACTTGTTGCATACAAAAAACGCTCTGAATTTTATTTTACAGTAGACTACACAAATGGTGTGAGCAGAGACATCTATCCACTAATAGCTACAGTTACTGAGAAATTAAATAGATTTGCCAGGGGATTTTGCGTTACATATGTGTAACACTAGGTTATTATGGGTTAAAATTCTTGAACAAATAATTTATTACTTCATGCCGGAAGATACACTTATGAATGATTTATACAATAATTCCAATTTAGAAACAAAACCATAAATTTTCATAACTCTATATATACACTTTTCAATCGATCCATCAAATGGATAATCCATTTCGAATCGAATTGTTGTGATCACTTACTTCTTATTGGTCGATAAAAGTTATATCTCAAAAGGGGTATACATAATTTCTATAATTATAACACCGATATATCTAATAAACAAATATTGAATTATTATCATGTACTTTATGAGATGTATTGAACTTTTGGTGCAATATCTATTTTTTTCTTCAATTTGATAATATTTTGCGATATCACAATATTTTTGAAAAATGTGATGGGGTATTCAGTTCACGAATATTTCAACAATGTGAGCATAAATCAAACACAAATATTAAAAAAAAAATTATTTAGGCCAGCCTTTGAAAAAAAAAATCTTATCACATTTATATCTTACATAACTAAATTATCATAGAAAAATATAAAACAGTTATAATTTAAGTATAAACAAGTGGATTAAAAAGTTACATAACCAAATGATTGAAGCAAAACATCACAATTATGATAAAATTGAAATATTCCTTCCTATTCATTCAAATTGCTCACCTTCATTTGAAAGGGGGGGGGGGACAGCCTGTTCAGATTCAGATTGGAATGATGGAAGAGGTACAACCAATTATAAAAATATTGGTGTCCATACCCCTAATTATAATGTCACCCTTGAAATAATCTGATCGAATATCATCGACCTAATTTACCCAAATCCATCTGCTAACAGCTACATGACAAAGAGATGTACAATCGATAAGCTTTTGCCTCTGTCAGAAATAATTATATAAATTTCAAAATACCTCCTGACGAAAACGATCTATTCAAAAGAGGGCAATACAGAACGAAACCAAACGTCAAAGACCGAAGAGAATCTACCCACAACAAAAGTTGATAAACTTTTGTTGTGGGTAGATTCTCTTCGGTCAGTATGAATTCATAGGATACCGTGTCATAGCAAACTTTTAATTGCAATATATATTCTTTTGAAAGAATATATATTGCAATAAAAACTATATACCAATCAATGGTATAGAAAAGTTAATTTAAAAAAAATTCATAAAAAATTTCCAATTCGCTGTATTGAAATAAAAAGAAATATCAAAAGCTTTCCGAATTGATTGCATCAACATTTCTTAAAAATTGTTAACAAATCATTTATTACTTCATGTGGGAAGTTCCACTATCAAATGTTTCATATGAACCTTCAGATTTTGAAACAAAACTATATATTTTCATAACTCTATATAAACACTTTTCAATGGATCCATCAAATGGATAATACATGTTGAATCGAATTGATCAGATCACATAATACTTGTCCGATAATAATTATACATCAAAAAGAGTACACATAATTTATATAATCAAAATACCAATATATGTAATAAACAAATATCGATTCATTATCGTATACTCTATGAGATGTATTGAACTATCGATATTTTTTTTTCAATTTGATAATATTATGTGATAACACAATATTGTTGAAAAATGTGATGTAGCAATTGATGCATGAATATTTGAACGATGTGAGCATAAATCAAACACAAGTAGTTAAAATAATATTTTCAATTTTGACCTCCGCCTGAAAAGAAAAAATTATTACATTTTTGTCATACATAACTTTATATTATTATGAAAAAGTTGAAGTTTAAATATGAACAAATGAATTTAAAAATTTATTTATTGCTGCGGCTTCCGCTGCCGCCTCTGTTGTTTGGCCCTCCGTTTTTTGAGGGCCTTCTCCCTTAGGGAGGCCTTATACATTTAAAATTCAATTATGTATTTCAGTCATAGTTCTCAGATGATAAATATTAATTATATTAACAAGCTTCGATATGAAAAATATTTTCAAATATAAAAACACTCCTTAAAGTTTACTTAGATCTATGGTACATCGAATTATTTATTTTAACACTTTTTTTATCAAAATATTATATACCAACTTCAACAATTATTTCAACCAAACTATCTTACCTCTATTGAGGCAATTTTTTTCAACCTTGATGCAATCGACAATTTTTAATAAGATTTAATAACTTATTATTGATAGCAAATGAAACTATTATTACTCCTTCACAAATTCATTATAAAATTAAATTTCAAATATATCATTATTCATGACTATATTATATCTTCACCCCAGAAATAAAATATGCCAAGTCATATTTGTCACATACGCTATTTAGATATGTTACTTGATTATCATTAATAGATTAATTCTAATGGAAAAAGAAATGTTATTCCCTCATTATAACAAATTATAAAAAAATAGAATTAAAAATTCATTTAAACAACAATTGAACTGAAATATCTCTCAATTGACTGACTTTAATATTGTCACAACAAATCTTATCTCAGAGGTGCTTATATAGGTATATATACTTACTTCAGTTGCATCCTTGACGTAGGATGAAGTTAATTGAGCAGTTTTTATAACATCTTTTAACATATTGATCTGTAATAATTATTTATTAGTAACATTGAACCGAATAAAAAATATATATATAACAAACTCATCCGTATAAAGATCACTTTATAACTATGTTTATTCTTAATGACATGCTGGCATCACATTTTTGAAAAAGACAAAACTATACTTACATCAGCCATCTTGAATCTGAAACGAAATTAAAAATTTGTTATTTGAAAATAATATCATTCAAAATTAATTTTAACGAATAACATAAACATACGACCCCTTTATGAAAGTTATCGATTATATTAATTATTATATGGAAGCAATTATTATTTAAGTAAATACTAACAAAAACCATACCTTTTTGTAATCTCTACGTTTAATATTGGGTCCTTGATGGAATTCTTATTAATGAAATAACCATATGTCAAACAGACATGTTCATAGATTTTCACAAATCTTCAATTATCTATGACAAATAATGAACGTCTATAAATTAATGAGAATTGAGCCTAAAAGTATCAACTCGCAATATTATAACAAGAGATTTCGAACCTACCACTTTTTCGGTATATTTACCGAAATGAGATATGTTCTACCGGAGTACCGAAATGAAGAAATATTTTCCTGATATTTAATTTTACCAGAAAATTCTACCCATTTTACAAATTTAAACTAAATCTGGATACTATTTTCGTCCTTTCCAATAAACTTCAACAGAAACATCAGTCATTATATATAATTACGCAAAACTGCCTAACAAACTCTCTGACGCTACATCATTTGTTGATCCGATAAGCATCAAAAAGCCTTTCAGGAGTACTTCTATAAACGAATATGACAATTATTAAATTTTCGTATATAAATACATACATATTTGCAGGTATATATTCTTTCTCAAATAATAGATAAAATCAGTCAATTATCAAAAAATAATATAAGAAAGAGGCAGAAGAATTGTATTTTGTTATTTTTCAATCGGTATATTTACTGAAATGAGATGTGTTCTACCTAAGTACCGAAATGGACAAATAGTCTCCTGATATTTGAAAATACCAGAAAATTCTACCAATTTCACAATTTTAAGCTAGATCTGGATACTATTTTCGTCCTCTCCAATAAATTTCAAGGGAAACATCAGTCATTTTATATAATTATGCAAAACTGCCTAACACACTCCCTGACTCTGCATCATTTGTTCATCCGGTGAGCATCAAGAAGCCATTCAGGATTGCATCTTTGAACCGAATATGACAAATATTAATTTTTCGAATTTAAGTACATACATATTGGCTCAAATAATAGATGTAATCAAAACAATGTATGTTGTTATTTTCATTTTAATCTATTTATTGATGTCGATGAAGTCCAGAAAATGTGGGGAAATTCGAAATTCATTGAACATCGCCTTTTTAGTTGTATACCGATTTTTGGTTGGAATCTACCGATATTTTTGAGTACCCCTATCGATTTCGCCATCTCACGTTCGAGACCACTGCTAACAACGTTCTTCCCTCATCCAACATTTCAATAACAGGAAAATAACACACAATGCGTAGAATCAACTCGAAAATTGAATATCATGGAATATCTGGAACATGTGACTCTATTGATTTTCCAAAGGTTCAAACAAATCCAGACTACATGATGAATTCATATCTTCAATAGGCGAAAAAAGGGAGTGAATATATAATATCAAAAAACCCAATTAAAAATTCAAAATTTCACTATGAATATACAGTAGGCGCTCGATAATCCGGTACCCAATTTTTTCCTTTCATGCCGGATTATCGAATTCGCACAGGAAAAGAATGCCTACTATGATTTTCACCACTATCGAAATCTCTCAAAATTTGTCCGATATTTTGTCAAGGGACGCAGTGAAACAAGAGAAAACAAATACGTGACATTACTATCGAGGTTAGGTACGGACTGCCAAGAGGGAAAAACTACTCGAACTGCTCGGTAGACCGGCGTTCAGCTGTTTAAAATTCCGGATTATAGAGCGGGTTACCTGAGTCTCCAAGTGCTGGTCTACCGAGCGTTCCGGATTGGCGAGCGCCGGATTATCGAGCGCCTACTCTACTTATATGATTTGACTTCTGTCAAAATAACTCGATTTTCCCAAAATAGTGATTAAGTTACTAATTGCTACGTGTATGGGTTTATTTGATTACCTAAAATAAAATTTTTATCAAAGACAGAAGAATCGATTAAGATGATGTCACTGATTTCAATCGTATGATATATAGAGAAACTTCCATAATTTAACGAGCTTTCTCGAACTTCAGCAAGTTTTGTGGTAGGTATGTTTTGAAAACTGTTTCGCGACCAATACAACAGCAAAAGAAATAAGCTTTTGTAAAAGAACACAAAATTCTCGAAAGTCTACTTGGATGAAACTCTTTCTCGGAAAACGCACAGGTGATGTGATTGAAAAATTAGTTGCCGCATGTTGCTCTTTGGGAACCTTAAGAAACCATCAAGATATACCGGTGTGAACTTGGCAGACTGTTTCCAGCGGCCTCCAGCGGCCAGTTTGGCAAAAGCACCCGAACGGCGGGATCAGTGGCGTGCAGGTCGATCGAAAATTATTTACTGAAATCTGTTAAAATTCGATATCTCGGAATTCTCCTATTCCGAAGAATAGTTTCCGAGATATGAATTTTTCAAAGTTAAGGGTTGAAAAAACAACCCCTCCGTCCCACGGGAAGTCGATCAGTTTTTCAGTGATGATTAGTATCGATGTGATTAACCTACATGCAAAATCTGTATGTGTTCCGAAGAATATTTTCCGAGATATGTATTTTTCGAAGTTAAGGGTTGAAAAAACAACCCCTCCGTCCCACGGGAAGTCGATTATTTTTTCAGTGTTGATTAGTATCGATATGATTAACCCACATGCAAAATCTGTATGTGTTCCGAAGAATAGTTTCCGAGATATGAATTTTTTAATGTTAAGGGTTGAAAAAACAACCTCTCCGTCCCACGGGAAGTCGATCATTTCTTCAGTGGTGATTAGTATCGATATGATTAACCCACATGCAAAATCTGTATGTGTTCCGAAGAATAGTTTACGAGATATGAATTTTTCAAAGTTAAAGGTTGTAAAAACAAGCCCGTGCTCCCACGGGAAGTCGATCGCCTTCTGGTAATATCGATATTGGAAATATAATCTAGCACACGGAATACCAATATGCTCCAACATATATTCTCCGAGATATCGAATTTTAACAGATTTCAGTAAATAATTTTCGATCGACCTGCACGCCACTGATCCCGCCGTTCGGGTGCTTTCGCCAAACTGGCCGCTGGAGGCCGCTGGAAACAGTCTGCCAAGTTCACACCGGTTCAAGATATACACTCAATGAATGCATTGTATCAGGGAGTTCCGAGCCAAGCATTCGGTAATGAATCATGTTAAGTTAAGCTTCCACGGTTAGTAATATTAACTTGAGCGGCAATCCTCGCCAAGGATTCTCTTCGAGTTCGAACACAGAGAATATTTCGATATACAATTGTATTTTTCCTATGCCCAGATTGAACTTACAAAACATGGACCAAAATGTCGCTGTGTAAAGTATTTCAACAAGATCTCACCAGGAGCACGAGCTGAAAAACAAGTTTTTCCTTGTATCAAGAATAATTATATCAATTTCAAATTACCTTCTGACGAAAATGATCTACTCAAAAGGGAGCAATATAGAACGAAACCGAACGTCTAAGACTGAAGGGAATCTACCTACAACAAAAGCTTTTTACATCATTGTACAACTTAGAAATGGCTTCAATAGATGTCATTTTGTCCACAAAACACCAATAATCTCTTCAAGGATCTGGATTATACTGAAAAGCATGTCGTCACGCGTATGTCTCGTATCGTATCAAACCTCATCGCATTAAAAAGGGTAGGGTGGCTTCAGAAAACGATCGTGCGGTCACTATAACCGGAAAAATTTTCGAAAAATCATGTTGTATCTGAAATCATGTAATTGTGAGCGACATGTCATTATAAGCGGAGTCATTATATCCGGACCCCATTGTAAGGAGTTTTGAATGAAACCAAACTTAACACTGCATTTGCGTCATTATGAGCGATTGGTCAGTATAACCGGCGTCATAATAAACGGAATCTACTGTATATGTAATAAACAAATATCGATTTATTATCGTATACTCTATGAGATGTATTGAACTTTTGATGCAATATCGATATTTTTTTTCTTCAATTTGATAATATTATGTGATATCACAATATTGTTGAAAAATATGATACAGTAATTGGTGCATGAATATTCGACCGATGTGGGCATAAATCAAACACAAATATTTAAAATAAAATTTTTAATTTTGTCCACCGCCTGAAAAAAAAATTATTACATTTTTGTCATACATAACTTTATATTATTATACAAAAATATAAAAAAGTTAAAGTTTAAATATGAACAAGTGAATTTAAAAATTTACTCAACCAAATGATTGAAGGAAAAACATCATAATCAAGATGAAATTGAAATATTCCTCTCTATTCATTCAAATGGCTCACCTTCAGTTGAAGGCGGAAAGGTTACCGCCTCTTCCACACTTTTTTCTTCACATCTCCTTTTTTGTTGCGGCTTCCGCCGCCGCCTCTGTTGTTTGGTCCTCCTCTTTTTGAGGGCCTTGTTCATCTTAAATTCAATTATATATTCCAGTCATAGTTCTCAGATGATAAATAATAATTATATTACCAAACTTCGATATGAGAAATAAAAACGTCGGGATAGACATGGTGATGCTTATCGAATATCTGATGTGTAAAGATGGGATCTTTATCGTACGGATCTTTTCCTACTAGGTAGAAAACTGCGTCGATAGCGTCTGGTGGGGGAGTGAGGCTTGATTTGAAAGAGGGGCCTGGAACAAGAAATTTAACGTGGCCTGCGTAGGTCTAGTCGTTTATTAAATTTGTGTCATGCTGGCTTTCAACAGTGGGAGGAGGAAAAAGGTGAGCTGTAGGTAGACTAGTGCTCCAAATGGAATGGTATAAAATAGTGATACCGGTGGAGTTGTCTAAAGCCTGTCCTAGCTTCTTTGCACTGGGGTTCTCTTCTAGGACGAAACTGGATACGTCACTGAGTATATCAGTAAGTAATTCTATGTTATCGTCGCTAAAACAAAGAAGGAAATCGTAGGGATTTATGTTGAAATTGTCATATTCGGGGACGGTGAGGCGAGTCTTTGCAAGGGTTGGGCGTTTGATTAAGCCCGGTCGTCCACTGCAAGCGTATTCAGGCGGAAACGCGCTCTCGCGAAACAAGCGTTCGTAGCTGCTACAACACAGGCGGCAATCCGGAGGACTTGTACATTCTAGAGTCAAGTTATTTAGTCAAAAGACGACGGAAACACAGAGGTCCTGCCGTTATTGGATGCACCCAATTTTCAGAACCAAAAATCCTTGGGAGAATTCAAACATCTCCAAAATCAATAATTGGAAAAATATCCTGAGCGATTTTTCAATTCCTATGGGAAGAAGCACAGAATATTTCTGAATGTATTTGAGAAACGATAAAACTTCATTGGGAACTCTCAAGCTTTGTAACGTTTCGGAGTTTATATCAGACTCCAGGGTTCGATCGATATATATCGCCGATATTTATCCTGATATATATCATGATATATATCGATATTTATAAGGATTGATATATATCAAGGATATTTATAAATTTACCAAAATTTGCGACTGTGCGTAAAAATTTCATAATCAATCGCGATTTAAGACCACACCAATGTCACCAATGTATACCAACATACCAACCGTTTGCACGATCGAAGAAGCAACGTATTGTCGGGGAATCCAGATAGTGATGTCATAACTTCGCCGTAAAATCGTCATTGCACTATTCATTGTGCTCTTGTTTTTTTTTTGTTTAAATTTTTGAACAGAAAGCACGTTCACGTATACAGCTGAAGTTTGCAGTATGTAATAGCAATTTGAGATTGATATGGGATGAGGTCACTACATCTGCACAGGAAATTTTTAATAATCCGGATAACGAACTTTTTATAAATTTATCAAATATTTTTTTTTTCTTGAAAACTTTATATGGGTTTTCTCTCCCAGTCCCTGAAACAAGAAGCAATTAGAAAAAATTTTAATAATATGAGAAAGGCCCTTGCGTAAAAATTTTAGCACTAATTTGTCAGGGGCTAAACTTTACGAGAAGAAATTGCTGCCTAACAATGAACAGAAGGAAAATGAAAACACTTTGAAATCTTAAGCGTAACGTTTTTCTTGTATTATTAAAATTTTTTCTAATTGCTTTTTGTTTCAGAGACTGGGAGAGAAAACCCATATTAAGTTTTCAGGAAAATGCAGAGACCTCCCAGAAAATATTTCAATAGATAACTTTTTTTTGTTGTTTTATGATTTTTTAGAATCTTGATTAGTTTTTTTAATAAATATGGTAAATGATCTTCTAAATACGTTTGATTTATTGACTTTTTAAAGAAAAAATTTGAAAAATTGTTCGTAAAAATAAATATAAGAAAGTGGATATATATCGGATATATATCGATATATATCCGATATTTTGATATTTATATAAATATCATGATATTTTCGAACCCTGTCAGACTCCCTTTTCAGACAATTTCTCAACATGAACTTTACGTAATATTGAGAATTATTGATTTCCCAATTGACATTCACCAATCCATGATGATCATAGATTAATATTAATAACTATGATAATGAAATTGCTACTTCATTTCAAAATTCCCTGAAATCACTTCCATTTTCAACAAATCATTCCAAATACGATCCACACCCAACGAACCATTTAACAGAT
Source organism: Hippodamia convergens (assembly GCA_038502775.1). Taxonomy (NCBI): domain Eukaryota; kingdom Metazoa; phylum Arthropoda; class Insecta; order Coleoptera; family Coccinellidae; genus Hippodamia; species Hippodamia convergens. The sequence goes on from CM076609.1 coordinate 76,087,248, forward strand.
TATCATTCTTTTATAACTGTCAGGTTCCAGCATTAGATTTTTCGTGTTATTCCAATTCATCATGTGATCGCCTATTGGAAGTCACATGATCGCGATCTACGAATATGTCTACATTTTATGTTATTCTAATTTTCTAATTTCGAAAGGTGTTTATGTTTCTTGTGTAGGCATAGGTTTTTTCATAAATACAAGGAATATTGTAAATACAATTTCTTATTTGAAGATTTAGTTTTTGTAAGTTTAGATCCTAAATCATTTCGTGTTTTGAAAACGGTTCTCATATTGAATTTAGAACCAATTCTTTGAATTTTTCCTGGAAGTTCATGAACATGAGAAATCAAATTAAATGACATTGTTTATTCTTGACGGTTTCTTGTTGGTCCCTGATTATCATTATACTCTCTAAATTTGAAATAATTTTTCAAATGAAACTCGTTGGATATTTATTATCCTCAAGAATACTTTTAATGAAATTAATTTAATTATTTCTTATTTCATTTGTAGATGAAATCAAATGAGCCCCACCGTTAAGTGTTTTTTATAATACCACTCATTTGACTGATTTGAATATATATTTAGATATCGATTTTTGTGTGACTTTTTTCTGAAACCACTTGATTTTTCTTTGCCATGTTGTCAAATCACGAAAACATCATCGGCATACCGTCATCAAGTTTTTAGGCATTGCACCACAGACTTTTCATCACACAAAATTTGACATCAAGATTTCCTTGAATTTCATTCATATAAGAGACAAGTGTGTTCAGAAAAAAAGACACACCAATCGATATCAAATGAGTGTTAAAACAGCTTTTATGAAAACACTTTATGATTGGGATCATTTAATTCATCTACAACTGAAAAAAGAAAAAATGAAATTAATTTCATTAAAGATAGTTTTGAGGAGGATCCATGTCCAACGAATTCCATACGAATTTCTCTACGCGGAAAGGATTTGACTTCGTAAATAGAGCCAGCGCTTCTAGCGTTCGAGCGTACACGCGCTACAGATCCCATTTCAGGCGAATCAAGCGGTGAAGCTCGTAGCCGCTCGTGTACGACCGCTCGAAGTCGCCTGTACTGGACGCAGCTGCATTGGAATTAGGGATGTTGCGGATGCCGATTTTTTCACATCCGCGGATGCGGATGCGGATGCGGATTTTCGAAAACTCACATCCGCGGATGCGGATGCGATGCGGATGCGGATGTTTAAGACCTTATTTAAAAATAGTATACGAGTAAAGAATTAAAACAACGATAAAGCAGTTATTAACATTTTTGAAGTAAATTAGTATTAAGTATATCAAGTGTAAGTAGGGTGAGTCCGGGATAGTTCGACCACTTTTTGGCTAACCTTCAGGATTTCCTTTTTTCATGCATATATGGACTGCCTGTCATGTTTATAGGTAAGTATAAAGACTTTGTGATCTTATTTTATGGTTTAATTGGAAAAAAACAAAGTTAAACAGATAGTTATAATTGAAACAAAAAAACACTGTAGTGGACGGTCTCACCCTTATAGTCCGGGAGAGTTCGACCGTCTTGTGCGGGTGAGTTCGACCACCCATAGTAAGTACAAAATAACTTAAACAGCTTATAAGTAATGCATTTTTTGACACTTAACTTTTAGAAGATGACCTTATTTTTGTTTATCTTTCATTATTTTTTTACCACATATCTCACATAGTTTTGGATACTTGAAACACCCCTCGTGCAACCAGCGCCCACAATTCTCACATCGTACCCAGTCATCGGATCTCTGAGTTTTATAATAATTCTCACACAGTCATTTTCATTAAATTCGTCCACAGAGTCACCACTTTCTTGTAGATCTGGACTTTCACTGGCTGAGTCCGAAGACAATTCATGCCGTTTCCTTTGAAATATCTTTTTCTTCTGATTAGATGTTTTCTTCGGTGCTAGCTTTTTCTTTTTTTTCTGGAACTGCACATAAACGTTTACTGGAGGCTTTTTTATTGCGTTGATCCTCAATGCGTTCAGGTGTATTTAAAACAGAAGCCAACTGCCGTCCACGATTTTTACATAGCACTTGGGAGCTTGTTACAGGCACTGGTGAAATAGAGTCTAGCAATTTGCCTGGTGTTGGGTCACTGCTTTTGTTTTTTGAAACTACTGTAACTTGAAGAGTATCCGAATTTTGTGGAGAGAGTGGGCGAAGGGATGGCGTTTGAAGGCGTGTGGGTACATCCGGATTACCTGAACAACTTGGGAGAGAAGATGGTGTACGAGGACGTGGGGGAGTATCAGGATAATGTGAACAGCCTGGAAGAGGGGATGACGAACGAGGACGACTATCAGACGATTGTGAAGAATTCTGAAGAGTAAGAAGTTCATAAGAAGCATTTTGTGTAATAGTCGATTCCATATTAATACCAACAAAAGCGTAATCAGGAATTATTTCCGGATTGTAGGGTGCAATTCCTGAGGCTCTGAATCCAGCAATGCCATTTTCTACACTTGCAGATTTGTTCCAAGCGAATCCCAAAAGTTTTCCAAACTGAAGCCTACTCAGGTTTCTGGTGGGATTGGCTTTGACATAATTGTTACAGGCCACATAGTAATTGCTTTTAAGTGACTTAAAAAACGCTCTGTCAAGTGGCTGAAGATAGTGGGTTGTGTGGCTGGGGAGGCAGAGGAGAATAATATTATTTTCTTCACAAAACTCCAGTGCTTCAACAGAATTGGTATGGGATGTATGACCATCCAAAATAAGTAAAACTGTTCCTGCCGGTTTGCGAGGCAAAAAGTGATTTTTCAACCAATCCACAAAAATTGATGCATTCACGTATGCCGATTTCTCGCCCATTGCCATATCTGACCCATTCGGCATTCCATCTAACCATTCAACCTTTTTGTTTTTGCCCTTGAATATTGAATAGGGTGGTAAGAACGTTCCCTTAGCATTGCAGCATGCTATAACGGAAATGGTTTCGCCTTTTTCGCCCGAAGTAATTGCTGAAACATTTTTCGAACCCTTGGCCGCCAACACTTTTGCTGGTTTGTTGTTCAGCTGCAGATCAGTTTCGTCCACATTGAAAACATTTGAAGGTCTGTTGTGTAGTCCGTGATCACTGAGAATTTTGCCTAAGAGTTCGAAATAATGTTTCACATTTTCCCTGGACATCCCTGTAACTCGAGCAATAGAAACACCCTCGGCCTTCCTAATGGAAATATCGGGATGACGACGCAGAAACAGTTGCAGCCAGTCGTACCCAGCCTTACCTGATTCCTTGTTGAATCTGTGTCTTACACCTAGCTTTTCTGCTAACTGGAAAGCCCATGTTCTAACAGAATCGCGATCCGGCGCAAATCAAAATGATTGGAGCTTTTTTATATGAGTGACGAGTTTATGTTCAGCAATGTCTCCCAAACATGATGGTGGGCCAAGACGGGAAGTTTTCTTGTTATCATTCTTCCTAAGTCGGTCTTTTAGTGTTGATTTCGGAATATTATATTGTCTCGCGGCCTCGTTAACTCCCAGTGTTCCATCACGAACCGCATTCAAGGCATCTTGCAGCTGCTGGGAAGTCCAAGTGGCCCGATTTGAACTACCCAGCCTATGGTATATGTTGGGCATATTGATCTAAAACAAAACCTTTTATTATATACAGTACTCTGTACTCAGCAAAAATTTATTTTGTGGACTATGAAACGGAATCTGTGATTTATTTTAGTGGTCGGTCTATCCCGAGTCAAAGTGGTCGAACTATCCCAAAACATCGGGAGAGACCGACCACTTTGATACTTTGTTAATGTAAGGTTAAGATTCGAAATCTTACGTTAAATTGCACTCTAACATGCTCCCTACTAGGTAAAACAATATTTACGGCAAGAAACTTACCTGCTTAGAAGTGACGTCACTTAAACTACTATTGTCAGAAAATTATGAACACCCTGGAAAACAATAAACAATGAATAACTTCATAAAACTGATCGCAACACCGCTGCCATAAGGAACTACGACGCAAATGATTGAGCATCACACATAGGCGTACTGGCTGCGCCGTCTGGGTATTAGTTTACAAATTATCGGCAGTGGTCGGTCTCTCCCGGTGGTCGAACTATCCCGGACTTACCCTATATCAGTTACCCATTTTTTCCTGGTGGCTACTTTTATGGTCGGCTCGGATATCATCATCATATCGACCTCGTTTTTCTGTGCATCTGCCAGAGCAGTATCGTGAGCTGCTCGGCCCTTTCCTGATTCAATTGCGATTCAATCGGGAAATCTTTGCCTCCTTTCGCACTACTTAAACGTTCACGGACATAAATGTATAAATAAAATAATAAATTATAAAGGCAGGTGTAGAGAGCCTGTTAAAACCGGTATAATTTGCTACTTTCCGTATATAACTAAAATTATAAATTACGGTCTTTGGTGTAAGGTGCCCGTTAAAATACAATATATCCGAACTTCGTGTGAAAATAAAATAATAAATTGGAGTCTGAGGTGTAAAGGGCCCGTTAAAATATAGAAAAAACCCTCTTAGCAAACTTATGCTCACACCTTCACCATTCTCGTCACCCGTGCCAACATCAACCATCTTGTTGTAATCTATTGAAGCATGCATTCTGCAGGTGTTAGTGTTTAACGTTAACTATCACTCACATATATAACCGACTGTGTCGGACTCTTCTGCGGCGGTATCTCCTTTTTCGTTCGGGATGTCCGACCAAGAATTTTGATTAATGCATTTGATAAAGTATATCTCTTTATACCACCAAAAACAATTTTGACCAATTCTGTGAACCCTTGACCCCCAGCTCCAAGGATCAAACGCAAAGTTCTTCCGTGTTTTCTCGACTTTATAACGTATCAAATGTTTTTTTTTTGTGTTTGGGATGTCCGGTCAAGAATTTTGATGAATGCATTTGATAGAGTATATCTTTTTATATATCTATTCGTTTTTCACCAATAGAATTTATCACTTCCATGTGATCCTTCGCTGAGTTTAACTCAAAGGAACCAATTTCTGATGGTCAATTCGGTATTGACCGTGGTGGAATTGGCCAGCCGCTTGGAGCAGATCGGCCGCTTAGAGCTGGCCGGCCGGGAGCTAACATCACCCCGGTTTACAATCGCTGGCCATGTGGATTTCTTCCCAGCATTTGTTGCATCTCTGCACGTTGTCCCTACTCCTAATCGTAGCTATCGAAAATCCTAGTTTCATATTCCTAATTTTGATTAATCTGTCTATAGTCTCTGCCGGTGCCACGATTGTCGCAGCCTTTCTTCCTCCGTACATGGATTTTGATGTTTTTATTTCTATTTCCTGAGCGCCCTTGCTTTTTCCCACGGCGGTTTTCTTTGTATATGTTTCTGCATGTTCTCCTTGCCAGTACCCTTGTTTTTTGTAGAAATGTTTCCCGAAGTCCTGTTTTTAATTCTTCGTTTTCGTTCCATATTTGTCCTATAAGCTCTTCATCTGTGTATCCTTTTTTATTCCTGTTAACATGATCGTTGGCTTTTTTCGTTTCTATTTTTCATTTCAATTTTGTCGGTATCCCTAAGTACCTCATTTATCCTTCCCAACTGTTCTTTGCCTGTGCATTGTTATATTAATTTTCCGTCCTTCAAAGAATAATGCTTTTTATTTTGTTCTCCTTCTTTATGTTTTTTGTTGCGTGTTTCAGTTGTTTTATTTTATATATATATATATATATATATATATATATATATGCCAATGCGTGCATTGCTGGACCAAATCACACATCTATACGTCCATTGCTGGACAGAGCGTGGCATTGCTGGACGTCCAGCAATGCCCAGTATATTTTTATATGTTTTGGCGTGCTTAACTGGACAATATTTCCCCCACCCTTAAATCCATAAATTTTGCTGGGTTGCCATGTTGTTTGCTGAACATTTCGTAAACTTGCAAGTTAGTTTGCATTGGTCGTCGAAGGGATACAGATCTCGACAATGTATTCATTAGTACTCCAGTTGGATAATAATTCATTAGTCATTCGAAAAAATCAAGAGAAATCAACAAAAAAAGGAAACCCTTATGTACATCGAAAGATATCAGCATATTAAGAGAAATTCAACTCAATTTGAGATTAGGTGTGCCAAAGGTTGTGATTCCTTCAGTATTTGGTATAGGTTAGAGATTTAATTTTATATATTTCATTCCAATAGGAGGTAAGTTTTGAAAATTATAAGTAAACACACCTAACTGATATTTGCTCGGGTTATTCAAGAAGAATCATTGACTCAATGATTGTTATTATTCGTACAAGATTCCATTGTTACGAAAAAATATCAATCAAAGCTTATGTGACGGTGAATCTGAGCTTAATTTCAAAAATATTTTTGAAATATTTATTTCAATTCTAGCAAAAACAGGAAGGCACAGTATAGAGGAAGAAGAAGTATTAGAAGAAACTGTCGCTCGCCACTATCAGGAGGAATCAGGAGGTAATTATTATACGATTTAAGTTATATATTAATTATACTTTTTGTGTTAGAGGTCACCTTGACTTTTTACTACCTGCGCAGTTGGTATGCGCAGTAGGTTATTTTTATGTCAGGTCTGGTTCATGTTGGTTAATTGCTTCCTTGGGTCGGGTTCGTCCTCCTCAATTCAGATCTTAGTATGGGCACCCAGACATTCTTTATTTCCAGAGAGGGCGTGCTGATTGGGTTAGGAGTTATTGCCATGAAAGCTGCTTCTTTCAATTTTCTTCTTCTCCATCCCTCTTCCTTTGATATTATGGAAGCTTCATCCCATTTGACGTTGTGGTCCTCGTTCCAAGCGTGTTGGACTAGCCTGGATTTATCTGTTTCTCCCAGTTGAGCTAGTCTTTGGTGCTCTTTGATTCTTACCTTCAGGGGGCGTTTAGTTTCCCCAATGTAGGTTCTGCCGCATTCACATGGTATTTCATAGACGCAATCTTTGGTTCTCTGATTCTCGTTGTCAGGTTTCACCTTCGTGAGTTTTCCCCTGACAGTATCCTTGGTCTTGAATGTTGTTCTCACCTTGTATCTGTTACCAATTCTTCTTATTTTCTCGGATAACCCCTTCACATATGGTATGACAGAGGTAATCGTTTCGGTCGGCTCATTGTCTGTTGGTTGTTGCCCTACTGCCGCTTCTCTTGGTTCTCTGGCTTTCTGAAGTATCTTCTTGGGGTAGCCGTTTCTCTTGAGGGTTTCTGTTATGTTGTTGAACTCCTCATCACGATCTTCTGGACTAGAGCAAATCTTGGTTGCTCTGTCGTATAAGCATCTGGCTACTCCCAATTTGGTGTTCAGATTGTGGTTGGATTCAAAGTGGAGATATTGGCCCGTGTTTGTTGGTTTTTTGTAGACTGTGGTCTTAGGGATTCCATTCTGTTTATGAACAAGTACATCGAGGAAAGGTAGTCGGTTATTTTCTTCGATTTCCATTGTGAATTTGATTGATTCCTCTATGCTGTTCAGATGTACCAGGAAACTGTCTAGGTTTTCCCTCCCATGTTGCCAGATTACGAAGGTATCGTCTACATATCTGCGCCATAGTTTCGGCTTGAACACGAATTGTTCCAATGCTTTCCTCTCGAAATCTTCCATGTATATATCAGCCAGAGGTGGAGATAACGGTGAGCCCATTGCCAGACCAAATTCTTGTTGGTAGAAATTTTTGTCTACTTGGAAGTAAGTGGTGTTGATACAGGTTTCAAGCATTTCCATGATTGCTCTAACGCTCAAGGTGGTTCTCTCAGCCAATGTTGTGTCCTCCTCGAGTTTATTCTTGACGATTTCGAGGGTTCGTTTAGTAGGGACATTAGTGAACAGGCTCTTGATGTCGAAACTAACCATGATGTCCTGGTCCAAGATTTGTTCTTGACGCATGGTTTCTATGAAGTGATCAGTGTTTTTGACCATTGATGGTGTATGGCCTCTGAGTGGAGAAATTATCTTCAGGAGGAATCTTGCCAAGGGATGACATGGGGAATTCCTCGTGCTGTAGTGAGGTGTGAGTTTAGTTCTTGTAAAGTTGTCAGGAAACTCATCTTTGTATTTGTGCAGAATTTTGTAGACTTTGTTCTCCACTGAGGATGTGGGGTCTTTCTTCAATTTCTTGTATTCTCCTGCTTCTAGGACCTCTTGGAGTTTTTCATTATATGTCTCCACATCCAGAATGACCGTCGCATTCCTTTGTCTGCTGGGAGCACCTTTATGGAATTATCTGTTTGGAGTTCCTTCAGGGCTTTCTGTTCTGCTCTGTTGATATTGTGTTCTGGTCTCTTAGTTGTAGAATCCAGTATTGTTCTTATTTTCCAACGATATTCCTCTGCTTTTTCAGGTTCTCTCATCCTTAGTGCTGTCTCCTCCGCTGCTAACAACATCTCCATCTTCGGAACAGTCTTTGGTGCTACAGAGAATTTCATTCCTTTGTTGAGGATGAGGGTTTGGTCCTCACTAAGAGTCTTACTCGAGAGGTTGATCACAGTTTTTGTATGATCATTTGGTGTATATTTCCTCGAGTCTCTCATTAGTTTTTCCATTTTCCTCTTCTGTGCTAATTTTTGTTGGTCGTTTGTTCTCTCATAGCTCCTTCTGACTGCTTCCACGATGCATTCATAGTCCGTTGCGTTAGTTTTTTCCTGTATTTTCGTCCTGATGTCCATACATTGCTGTGTTAGTGTGGCAAACCTCCACACCTATATGGTCTCCCAAAAATACACAAGGACAACATTCCGTTGAGACCAATCGTCAGTTCGAGGAATTCCCCATGTCATCCCTTGGCAAGATTCCTCCTGAAGATAATTTCTCCACTCAGAGGCCATACACCATCAATGGTCAAAAACACTGATCACTTCATAGAAACCATGCGTCAAGAACAAATCTTGGACCAGGACATCATGGTTAGTTTCGACATCAAGAGCCTGTTCACTAATGTCCCTACTAAACGAACCCTCGAAATCGTCAAGAATAAACTCGAGGAGGACACAACATTGGCTGAGAGAACCACCTTGAGCGTTAGAGCAATCATGGAAATGCTTGAAACCTGTATCAACACCACTTACTTCCAAGTAGACAAAAATTTCTACCAACAAGAATTTGGTCTGGCAATGGGCTCACCGTTATCTCCACCTCTGGCTGATATATACATGGAAGATTTCGAGAGGAAAGCATTGGAACAATTCGTGTTCAAGCCGAAACTATGGCGCAGATATGTAGACGATACCTTCGTAATCTGGCAACATGGGAGGGAAAACCTAGACAGTTTCCTGGTACATCTGAACAGCATAGAGGAATCAATCAAATTCACAATGGAAATCGAAGAAAATAACCGACTACCTTTCCTCGATGTACTTGTTCATAAACAGAATGGAATCCCTAAGATCACAGTCTACAAAAAACCAACAAACACGGGCCAATATCTCCACTTTGAATCCAACCACAATCTGAACACCAAATTGGGAGTAGCCAGATGCTTATACGACAGAGCAACCAAGATTTGCTCTAGTCCAGAAGATCGTGATGAGGAGTTCAACAACATAACAGAAACCCTCAAGAGAAACGGCTACCCCAAGAAGATACTTCAGAAAGCCAGAGAACCAAGAGAAGCGGCAGTAGGGCAACAACCAACAGACAATGAGCCGACCGAAACGATTACCTCTGTCATACCATATGTGAAGGGGTTATCCGAGAAAATAAGAAGAATTGGTAACAGATACAAGGTGAGAACAACATTCAAGACCAAGGATACTGTCAGGGGAAAACTCACGAAGGTGAAACCTGACAACGAGAATCAGAGAACCAAAGATTGCGTCTATGAAATACCATGTGAATGCGGCAGAACCTACATTGGGGAAACTAAACGCCCCTGAAGGTAAGAATCAAAGAGCACCAAAGACTAGCTCAACTGGGAGAAACAGATAAATCCAGGCTAGTCCAACACGCTTGGAACGAGGACCACAACGTCAAATGGGATGAAGCTTCCATAATATCAAAGGAAGAGGGATGGAGAAGAAGAAAATTGAAAGAAGCAGCTTTCATGGCAATAACTCCTAACCCAATCAGCACGCCCTCTCTGGAAATAAAGAATGTCTGGGTGCCCATACTAAGATCTGAATTGAGGAGGACGAACCCGACCCAAGGAAGCAATTAACCAACATGAACCAGACCTGACATAAAACTAACCTACTGCGCATACCAACTGCGCAGGTAGTAAAAAGTCAAGGTGACCTCTAACACAAAAAGTATAATTAATATATAACTTAAATCGTATAATAATTACCTGCTTTGGTAGACTAGTGGTTAGAGTGAGTGGAATTTCGGAAATTGCACCTCGGATAACTCGCGTTCGAATCCCCACACTGTAATTGCGAAATTGAAAAAAGTATGGAGCGCACAAGTCCAGACAGAACAAGTTTGGCAACAACCGGTCCTTCTCAGGACCAACAACACCCTGAAGACGGCAGGCGAATGCTTGCCGAAACGTCGGTAATAACCAACAACATAGATAATGGAAACAGCCCAAATAATGTTTCAACATAATTGAATTTTCCAAAGATATTCTGAGATATTATTATATGTTTATCATTTTATATTTTCTAGTTGGTTATATTTCATATTATTCAGTTTTTCATTTTGTTTTATTATTTTTTCATTATTTTCCAGTATTCTGCCAGAGCGTTGTTAATATATTAATATATATTTATTATTTTTTTCAATATATATATTTCTATTTCATTAAAAATTTTTTTCAATCATTATGGATTTTTTATTGTTGGTCGTTTTTTATTGTTCAGGATTGATAAATCTGATGTGACTCATGGGCATAGCAGTTTTTGAAGATCATGAAAAAAACTTCTTCGACCTACTTGACTGTGTAGAATATTCATACTAAGACCCACCGAGTAAAGATGCATGATTTGTCAATATAAAAAGCAGTGTATTGATGGAGGAAAAAATGTATAACTGCGGTATTGAATGTTTTTGAACGAAATGCTCAGACAGGTATATGATAGTTTTTATCAAATCATCTCATGGAATAAAAAAATAAAACGTGAAAATATTTATATTTATATTAACTATCAAATTAATTTCGGAAACTATTTACCAAATCTTTTTCTTCATTGAATCCTGATGGTGTGAAAAATTGGTGGAGTAGTTAAAAATTTTTTTCAAAACATAGGGCGTTTGCCTTTATTAAAAATTGAATTTTCATAAAATAAAATCTTCATTCGATTTGAAGACAAACCGAATGTTGCGCAAATATTCGAATTGTTTTCCATCGTCTATCATCTAATGATAGACCAAAATCATAAAATCGATCATTTATTTCTCGTATGTTGCTCAAGACAGAAATCTAAATGTATTATTCAAATTTGTCTCCATTAATGCAGTTGAGTGTTGACAAGTCTGGGAAACAAATCGACAGATTTCAGGCAAGTGAAAAAGGAGCATTCCACAACAGAACGACAATATTTCAAGAATGAAGAAAGCTTGAAGACAGCAGTTAGACACTTTCATGAAAATTTTCCAAATTTCGGTTTCTGAGAATCTACATGTGATTTTTGGAAAACAAATGCATCCACAACGTGTCACTGTGTGGTGTGCATTTCTTTGAGCATGACGCTGGTCAAGAAGTGACTATTATTGAGACATGAAAACACAGTTCTTTCAGCCGATATTGGAAGATGATGATTTGGCCAGAATGTGGTTTCAACAAGACGGAGCAACATGCCATACAGCCCGTGAAAGACTTCAATAACTGCATGACACATTTCCAGGTTGTGTTTTTCTTTCGTTTTCTTGATCAGAATTGACCTTCTACATCATGTGATTCAACACTATTACATATCTCTTTATTGGTTATTCGAAATCAGAGTTCTATTTCAACAAGCCTACAACCACGCGTGCATTTGAAGGAAAAGATTCAAAGTTGCATCAACGCAATATTTGCCGAATGGTCAAGAATAATTCGACAGGAGGGTGCGTATGTGTATGCAAAGCTGGGGAGTCCATTTGCAACGATGTGTCATTCAATTCATGTTTCAATAAAAAAAACAACAAACAAAAGACTGAAATATGTATTTTCAATTAATCTGAATCCAATTAATAATTTTAAATATCATGAACACGCAAAATGTCTTGATCATTGCTGGACGTCAACAATGGTGCATTCAGTCCAGCTATTGACGATCGGAAAAACGAACATGTCCAGCAATGTGCACTTCTACAAAATATCAGTTCTATCACACACTGTAGTTGAAAAAACAATTCTTAATACATTACATTTGAATAAATTATTGACACACTCAACATTCATGTACACAACAGAAATGTATCGGTCATTGCTGGACGCCGAGAATGACGTCATGTCCAGCTATTGACGCTCGCAAAAACGATACAGCCCAGCAATGTGCGCTTTTATTATATGAGTTAATAAAATTGAGTAGAGATGGAAAGGGTTCACTGATATAGATGAGTATCCAAAAACGTTGATCTCAAAGAATATTGGCATATGTTCAGCGACATATGCGAGTTCTTCTAAATATTTAATTTTCTACAAATTATCTACTTTCAGATGTCAGTTTTGGTTCAGTTGAAAAGTTTTGGTTTCATCCTTGTTTTCTAAGTAAAACGTAGATTCATTATTTCATCTCGTTAACTTCTCTCCAAATTGATCAGTCTCATATTCTTCACAAAGACAAGATCCCACTGAGAAAACTCAAAATGTTCGTGGTATATCTGTATGGTTGTAGTCGAAGTAATTCGCCTATCAATGTGATTCTTTTCAATAAGCTTGTTAATTTATTGAAGACCTATTCAGAATGCCGGATGATTTAAGAACTAAAATACATATTGATAAATCCTACATACAGGTTCGGCAATGATTTTCTAGCAAATAGATGGGTTGAACAAACCCATCTTTCCCACTATTTCATCATGGGTTCCATTCAAATGAAAGTGAAAGCAGACAAAATCGTTTTAGAATTATTTCTTCTTTTAACTGATGCAACTTTTTCCTAGAGGATATATTCTATCCCTTGATTCATTTATCTGAACGTGTATAATTATTTTTATAAACCAAGTGACAAATTTGGGTAGTATACCTGTTGCCCGCAATTATAAATTATAACACAATTTTTGGGCGATATGAATTCCTATTCTATTGTATTCCCGGACATTATGTATATATTATGAATTTCTTTGAACCTTGTTTTCTCGCGATTGGATTGAGGAGAGTACACACACATTCAATGCATAGGGAAGCACAGTGGCTGAGAACTGCGAACACCTCTGTTAAAGGGCACAAAAAGGCATATGCGGAATCACTGACAGTGTTAGACATTCATGTCCACCACCTATAATATCAGATGGGCAGAGTGAGGAATCCTTGCATTTGAATTCAATATTTGAAGACATCATACGTGATTCAGAATAGAAAGGGAAGATCAGGAAGAAAAATATCAAACTTAGTGAAAACTGTCCTGTGCAGGAACGTACGCTTCCAATGTTTCATCATATGAAGACAATAGAGCAAAACACTTTGAAAATGTAGGAACGGTTCCGCCGATTCTTGCAAAAAGTTACTCAGAGTTGGACAATCTATTTCATTTTTTAGTTGACATATGGAAGTTCTTCAGAATTTTGAAATATTCATGCAATTAATATGTTTTGAATATATCGATACTCATTTATTCGTTCGTACTTTCTGGATATAAAGAAGAAAAATACTTTTTGTCCAATAACTTCTCTCCAAATAATCAGTTGAATATCATTTAGGCGGACAAGAAATTTCTCATAAAATGTTCGTCTTGTATAGGTTCTAATCTATGAAATTCTCCTACAAATATGTAACGTTTTCGATTACAAAAAATGCCGTAAGATATCAGATGAAATACCTAAATATGTTCAAGAAGTAACACTAATTTTCTTAATCATATGATTTTTATGCATGCTTCTCTTCTACATTTATTTATTCTAATTTACGAATATGTAATGTAAACCATCATCCTGAAAAGGTATTTGATTTATCATGTTCTGAAGAATAAGAGACTGATCAATTTGAAAAGAAGTTAAGGAGATGAAAAAATGTATCTACGTTAAAATCAGAGAATAAGGATAAAACCAAAACTGATATCTGAAAGTATTGTTATGGAATTTTTGTTATGGTTCTATATTTATATCTAAATTTTGATTATTTAAAAAGGATACATAGTACGTTACCTGGTTGAAACTATATCATAACATAATTGCAAGTACATGAATCAAAATTCAAAACTTTCAACATTTAAATTTATTGTTTACATTCCAGAGATAATTTCAATTCAAAATTATAGTCTTCGATTGTAGTATTCGATTTCCAAATTCATTGAGTTAAATTGCTGGTTTTTTGATGAGGCTAAAATTGAAAGATTCTGATAAGAAAAATGTAAATAAATTCTATGATTGTATTATGTATTAGTGTTAAGAAATCTAGAGACTAAGGACTTTTGAGGGGTGAAACCAAGGAGACGAAGGAGAATTGAAGGGGGAGAAGTATAAAAAATTTTGGGGATTGAGGAGAAGTGAAAAACAAAAAACGAGAATATAAAGATACAGAAATTGATGAGTGTTAAATAATATGCAAATATAATAAAAAGTGATTTTGATATGAATGGAAATGGTAATACATACATGAAGAATGGTAACATCCGATATGGACTTATAGTAAAGAAGAAGTGAAATAAAGACATTGGCCCAGTGAATAAATTTTCAAGAGTGTTCCTTTTAAAGCAGATTGTGAACTTAGAAACTGAGAAATGTGAGTTGATTCATAAACAATAACCTAAAAATTAACCTATATTATGAACTCTGAACATTGAACTGAAAAATCTTAACCATAGAGTGTTTTTCTTTATTATTATTAGAATAGATTGATATTGAAATCAAATTTAATATTAATTAGTTATTGAGAGTTTATTGTATTTGATAAAATTTAAATTATAATATTATAAAATTCAAATCAAAATCTTTCAATTTTAATTGAAATAAAATTTTTGAACCCTCAATTGAGATAGAGTCTAGGCCAGGTAAATTTTCAAAATTCAAAATTCTATAATTTTTTTTATAATTTTGGTTCCTTAAAATTCAAATTAAATTAAAAAATTTTAAAGATAAATAAAAGGAACCATAACAAAAATGGCGCCCAACGCGTGGCTTGAATTCTAAGAAATTTTTCTATTTATTGAATTTCAGTTATTTATATTTATATAAATTTTAATCAAGTAACATAATAAAATGAATACCAGAAGTAAAACAACAATGGGAGAAAGAGAAGAGCAAGAAGAAAATATAAGTGGAAATGTAGGTGATCAAGGTAGAGATACATCTGGCATAATGAATATGTTATTAGAGATTACACAAAATATAGAAAAACAAATGAAAGAAATGAATAGAAAATTAGAAGAAAAATATGATAATATTAAAACGGATGTCAATAATACATTAACAATTCAGAGAGAAGAATTTCTTACTAAAATAAATGAAAATGAAAATAAAATAAATCAGATTAACCAAAAAGTTGAAAATAAGATAGAAATTGTTATAGATAAGATGAATCAATATAAAAAAAATTCTAGAGAAGAAATCGAAAAAAAAATAGAAGAACAAGAAAAGAAAATTCAAATTTTAAAAACAGTACAAGAAGAAAGCAATCACATTTTATTGAAAGAAATTCAAAGACATAAAACAGATCAAATTCCTAGTATTATGATGAATACCGAAAATAATCAAAAATTCAATGGAAATATAAAACATTTACATCCAAAAATATTTATTAATGATATTAAAAATAAATTGAAATTAATATATGATTGGGAAGATCAAAAGGAGATGATTAAAACACATTTAAATTCAAGTGCTGCAATATGGTTCATAAGTCGAGAAGAAGAAATTCTCAACATGAATCAATTTGAAAAGAGATTTTTAGATTATTTCTGGGGATTTGTACAACAGAACAATGTGAGACAAGAATTAATATGGGGAAATTTCAATTATAATAGAAGTAATAATTTAAATGATTATTTTTTAAAATTATATAATATGGCAAAACATCTCGACCCAAAAATGCAACAGGAAGAGATAATAAAATGTATAAGTCGAAATTTTGGCCCAGAGATTGAAAGATATGTTTTATTCAATCAAATTAATACATTAGATAAATTTTCTACATATTTAAACACAATAGAAAATGATTTGAAACAAAGAAATGGAACATATGAGATTTACAATAAGAATGGTGATAATGGAAGGGAAAGAAATTATTGGAATAATAGGAATTTGGAAAATGGAAGAGAGAGAAATTATAGAAATAATAAAAATAATTATGATAGAAATAATTTCAGAAGAGGGAATTTTGAAAGGAATGAAAGTGGAGGAAGAGAAATAAGTAATAATGATAGAAATAATTTCAGAAGGGAAAATTTTGAGAGGAATGAAAGTGGAGGAAGAGAAGTAAGTAATAATGATAGAAATAATTTCAGAAGAGGAAATTTTGAAAGAAATGAAAGTGGAGGAAGAGGAGTAAGTAATAATGATAGAAATAATTTTAGAAGAGGAAATTTTGAAAGAAATGAGAATGAAAGGAGAGGTGTAAATAGAAATGAAGAAGAAAATACAATGAGAACAGAACCAATAAGGAGATTTCAAAATATGAATTGTCAAGGAATGGAAGAACAGGAAACTCAGGAATCCAACCAAAATTTTTAATAACGCACAAACCAAATGAATATAAAAAAACCATCTATTACGAACATCCATTAGAATTTATTGATTTAGAAGAAGAAAATATGATTCAGCAAGAAAATTATAGATTAATAATATTACAAGGAAAATTTAAAGAAAAAAATGTTTCTATTTTAATAGATACTGGATCGGAAGTATCATTAATCAACGAAAATTTGGTTAAAAATTTGAAATTAGAAAAAAAAATATTCAAAATTCCAAAAATGAATTTAATAAGAGCTAATGGAAAAAAATTAGTTGAAGTGAATTTTTCAATTATTGTAAATTTATATTTAAAAGAAGATATTGTGGTACAATTTCTTGTAGTGAAAGGTATTGAATATGATATGGTAATTGGAAATGATGAATTGGAAAAACATAAAATGATTATAGATTATAAGAATAGATTAATTCAATTTAAAGAATCCGCAATTCCGTTTGAAAAAAAAAATGTATCGATAACAGGGGAAGAAAATAAACAATTAAATATGATATCAGAAGAAGTAATTCAGGAACCATCATGTCCTGAAGAATTTAAAAATGAAGTGGTAAAATTATTACAAAAGTACAAGGGTATCATGATGATGGGAAATGGAAAAGCAAAAACATATGTTCATAAATTAGAAGTGAAAGGAATTGAAAATTTTAAATCAAAGAATTATCCAATACCATATCGATATAGAAAAGAAGTGGCAGAAGAGATTAATAAGATGCTGGAGAATGGAATAATAGAGAAAAGCAGAACTAGGTATATTAATCCAATAGTAGTTGTGAAAAAGAGTAATGGGGATTTACGGTTATGTTTAGATGCAAGAAATATAAATAAATATACAGTACCACAATATGAATCACCAATGCATATAGAAGCAATTTTTGGAAGAATTACGAAACCCAAAATTTTTTCGAAAATTGATTTAAAACATAGTTTTTGGTTAATTCCATTAGCACAAAATTCTAGAGATTATACTGGTTTTTCAATAGATGGTGTCATTTATAGATTTAAAGTAGTGCCATTTGGTTTACAGAGTGCATGTTCCGCGTTAGTAAGAGCACTACATCAAATTTTTGATAAATATGAAGATTTTATATTACATTATGTTGACGATATATTAATTTTTTCAAATAATGAGAATGAACATTTAAAACATATTGAAATTGTATTGAAAGAATTAGAGGAGGCAGGATTGAAGATTAATTTAGGAAAATGTCAGTTTTATCAGAAAAAAATAACATATTTAGGATATAAAGTTGATAAAGATGGATTGGAAATGGACGAAAATAAGATAAAAGCTATTCAAGAATATAAAACACCGAAAAATTTGAAAACATTAAGAGGATTTTTAGGAATGATTAATTATTTCAAAAGATTGATACCAGATTTGAGTGAAAAAGAAATGAAATTAATAGAATTGTTGAAGAAAGGAGTGACATGGAAATGGACTGAAGAAAGAAATAAAGCATTCGAAGAATTAAAAAGAACATTAACTCAAAAATTAAAAGTATTTCATCCAAATTATGATTATCCTTTCATACTTAAGACAGATGCATCTCAAGAAAAGTTTGCAGGAGTATTATTTCAAAAATATAATGATAAAGAAGTGCCAATATGTTTTATTTCAAGAGTAACAAAATCATATGAAAAAAATTATAGTGTATCTGAATTAGAATTAGCAAGTATCATATTTTGCATAAAAAAATTAAGATTTTATTTACTGGGAGATAAATTTTATATAGAAACAGATCATTCAGCACTAACAAATATATTGACAAACAGATTTGGGAATAGTAGAATACATAGATGGGCTTTAATATTACAAGAATATGATTTTGAAATTCGACATATACCAGGAAAATCAAATATAGTGCCAGATATATTATCAAGAGAAGGAAACAGAAAGAAGATTAATCAAAAATATATAGGGATCAATATAATGAAAGATATAGATGGGATTTTTTCGTTGGATAAAATAAAAGAATCACAACAACAATTAAACGATAAAGAAAAGCAAAAATGTCAAGTAAGAAATGAAATATATTTGAAGAAAAATAAAGAAAAAGAATTATATGTGATTACGGAAGAGTTAAGTATGAAGATTTTTAAACAATTACATGAAGAATATGGACATATTGGATCAAGGAAGTTATGGCTGTTATTTAGAGAAAACTATATTACAAAACATGATCAAAAATTAGCGAAAAAAATAACATCAACATGTAGAATATGTCAACTGAGTAAAAATAAAAATAGAACAAACATTAATCAAACAAAAACAATAATGGCAAATCATCCATTAGAATTAGTTGCAATTGATTTTATGAGTGATTTGATACCAAGTGAAAATGGAAATAGACACATTTTGGTAATTTTGGATATTTTCTCAAAATATATAAAATTATATCCATGTAAAAAAACAAATTGTGAAGAAATAAAAAGAAAAATAAGAATTTATATGGAGGAATTAGGAACAATTAAGGCTTGTATAGTTGATAATGCTACATATTTTAGAAATGAAAGATTCGAAAGATTTTGTATTGAGAATAATATTCAAGTAAGATTTACAAGTATAAGACACCCAGCTGCGAATCCAGCAGAAAGATATATAAGGGAAGTAATAAAATTTTTGAGAATTATAAACCATGATGATCACTCAGAATGGGAAATTAATTTACAGAAGGTAGAAAGATTTATCAATTGTGTGCAAAATACAAATACAGAAGAATGTCCAATATATTTAATGAGAAACAAGTTACCGGAAAGGAAATGGGAATTTGAAAATAATAGGAAATATCAACAAATTGTGAATGAAGTTAATGAAAAGATGGAAAGGAATGCAATGAAATTTTTGAAGAAAATGGAAAAAAGAAATAAAAAGAAAACAAGATTCAAAAAAGGGGATTTAGTCATCGTAAAAACAAAAAGAGTATCCAATAGAAGTGCAAACAAGTGTGCCAAATTATTATTTCCATTTGATGGGCCATATGAAGTTGAAACAGAACATCCTGTGAATAGTTATTTATTGAAAGATATCAATACTGGAACAATCAAAGGCATATATAACATAGAAAGCATTTTTGAATATAAAGAATAATAGATAATGAGGATTTATAAAATTAGTTTTATATTTCCATAAATTTATTCTAAATTCATTTAAATATAAACAAATTTTTGGGGAATTTGTTATGGAATTTTTGTTATGGTTCTATATTTATATCTAAATTTTGATTATTTAAAAAGGATACATAGTACGTTACCTGGTTGAAACTATATCATAACATAATTGCAAGTACATGAATCAAAATTCAAAACTTTCAACATTTAAATTTATTGTTTACATTCCAGAGATAATTTCAATTCAAAATTATAGTCTTCGATTGTAGTATTCGATTTCCAAATTCATTGAGTTAAATTGCTGGTTTTTTGATGAGGCTAAAATTGAAAGATTCTGATAAGAAAAATGTAAATAAATTCTATGATTGTATTATGTATTAGTGTTAAGAAATCTAGAGACTAAGGACTTTTGAGGGGTGAAACCAAGGAGACGAAGGAGAATTGAAGGGGGAGAAGTATAAAAAATTTGGGGATTGAGGAGAAGTGAAAAACAAAAAACGAGAATATAAAGATACAGAAATTGATGAGTGTTAAATAATATGCAAATATAATAAAAAGTGATTTTGATATGAATGGAAATGGTAATACATACATGAAGAATGGTAACATCCGATATGGACTTATAGTAAAGAAGAAGTGAAATAAAGACATTGGCCCAGTGAATAAATTTTCAAGAGTGTTCCTTTTAAAGCAGATTGTGAACTTAGAAACTGAGAAATGTGAGTTGATTCATAAACAATAACCTAAAAATTAACCTATATTATGAACTCTGAACATTGAACTGAAAAATCTTAACCATAGAGTGTTTTTCTTTATTATTATTAGAATAGATTGATATTGAAATCAAATTTAATATTAATTAGTTATTGAGAGTTTATTGTATTTGATAAAATTTAAATTATAATATTATAAAATTCAAATCAAAATCTTTCAATTTTAATTGAAATAAAATTTTTGAACCCTCAATTGAGATAGAGTCTAGGCCAGGTAAATTTTCAAAATTCAAAATTCTATAATTTTTTTTATAATTTTGGTTCCTTAAAATTCAAATTAAATTAAAAAAATTTTAAAGATAAATAAAAGGAACCATAACAGTATATAATTTGCATGATAAATTAAATATTTCGAAAAACTCGCATATGTAGCTAAACATATTATGCCGATTTTCTTTCAGTTCAACGTTTTTCGATACTCATTTATATCAGTAAAACCCATTCTACCTACGTTTTTTCAATTTTATAAACTTTGTTCATTGTAATTTGTGTATGTGATAAATCTGATAACTCATATAAAAGAAGCGCACATTGCTGGACCGTATCGTTTTTGCGAGCGTCTATAGCTGGACATGACGTCATTGTTGACGTCCAGCAATGACCAATAATACTTTTGTGTTGTGTTCATGAAAGTTGAATGTGTCAATAATTTATTAAAATGTTATGTATTACGGATTGTAATTTCAACTACAGTGTGTGGATAAAATTATCATTATCTTCCAATATCAGCAAAAAGAACTGTGTTGTCATGTCTTAATTAAGAATACCTAGTCACTACTTGACCGTCCTTATGCTGAAAGAAGTATGTTCTTATTATGCCTTAAACCGGAAATGCACACCACATAGTGACACGTTGTGAATGCATTTGTTTTTCAACAATCACATCCCAAATTCTACAATTTTTCTTGGAATTTTCTAACTGCGGTCTTGAAGCATTCTTCATTCTTTAAAAGTTGTTTGAAAATGAAGACATGTCGTTTTGTTGTGTAATGCTTCATTTTTACTAGCCATAGTAAGTAGTGTCGATTTGTTTCTCAGAGTTGTTAACACTGCACTGCAAATATGGGGACAATTTTGAATTATACATTTATTTCGAAACACCTTAATTCTTGAGCCAAATACGAGAAATGAGTGGTCGATTGTATTATTTATATCCATCATTAGACGATAGATGGAAAGCAATTTGAATAATCGCGCAACATTCGGTTTGTCTTCGAATCGAATGAAGATATTATTTTATGAAAATTCGAATTTTTATTTTTATTTCTCTCTCTCAGATTGAGAAAAGCGAGTGGTTTTGTGAAGAATCTGTTTATCCGAGTCATCAATCAAATAGGAACATTCTCTGAGAATCGGATGTTGCCTCCTGACACTGGCGGGTGACAGTTTCTTGTAGTACTTCTTCTTCCTCCATACTGTATCTTCCGTTTTTTTTGCTAGAATTGTAATATATATTTCAAAAATATTTTTGAAATCAAGCTTAATTAGATTAACCGTCCTAATTCGTGGAAATCACATGTACGTTGATTTATATTTTTTCGTTACAATTGAATCCACTTCAACTAATATGAGATTTGTGAAAAATGATTACCAGAACAAGAATTTTAATACACGAGAACAGAACTACTGACCTAACGAAGATGAAATGATTGAAGATTTCCTATTTTGTAGTCTACAGCATACAAATCTAATTTCGTCTCTCAAAGGTATTGAATGGGAGGAAAAAAATAAATATATCCAGCATACGTGACTTCATCCCATGAGGCGATCTATTTTACTGCATATTTTTCAACTTATTTCTTTTCATTTACTATCAAATTTTGGGAAATATTAAATTATTCGATGAGCACATAGTGATTAAGGTACTATTATTCATGAGGGGGTGAAGTTCTCGACTCCAGCCGCAAGGCGAGTATCGCAGTTCACCACTCTGGTGAATTGCGATACTCGCGATACTCTGAACAGTATTTATGTACGAATGGAATACTTCACCTTGTCTACGACTTCCTCGGTAAAAGTCAAATTAATCTGCATTTCCGACAATGACAGTAATCATCAAAGACTTTGACAGAATGATCTGTGTTCACTGAAAATTCAATACTGATGATAAACGTCAAATATTCCACTTGACATCGATTCTATTCCGTTGCAGCAGTGAATAATGAATCATTAGTCACCGGTGAATAATGACTCACATTACGTTTCTGAAAGATCATTCAAAATGTACGGATTATAGAGCAGTCGTGGAAAAAATATTTATAAAATCCTCATCTATCACTGAGGAAGTATACTCACGTTTGATATTTTCGAGAATCATTTTCTTCCTTTTCTGCTCTATTTTTATTCATTGAATGATTAAATCGGTGTACGCCTTTTCATTCTTGTTTGCAAAATTAGAAAAAAATCATTAACTTTGAAAAAGTGTATATGAGAAGCAATAGGGGTAACACAGACAGTTCTTGTATCATATTCTTAGAAATTTAGTCTTCTTTGAAAGCGCCTCCGAGAAGTTTTTTCAATAAGGTGTCCTTCAAGGTAATATTCACCAAGACTTGTAAAAAAAATTGTTTTAGATTTTTGACAAAGTTGCGTTCAATACGCGAGGTTACATACTTGGATTATTCAATAGGCAAACATCATGAACGAGTCTGCAACAAATCAGAACTACCGCATTTGACGCATATTACCCCATATTTTCCTACGACAAAGTTACTGGTGGACTAATTCTGATTTATTCATTCGTGTTTTCTGGATGTGACGTCTGATTTATATTGTCTAGTTAACTTCTCCCCAAATTGATCGGGAGAATTTTCTTCAGTCGAAGTAGGTAACACTGAAAAAAACCCGTCCCGAAATTGCGATTTCGTATCGATATGACTTTACTCAATGTAACTGTCCTACAGTATGTGAAGTTTTCAATGAAATTGAATATTGATCAAAATCTTCTAAAATGTTCTGTTTTTAATTCTTATCTGAAATATATATTCATGAATCAGAGCAAGTACATAAATGTACATTTCTTCTTATTCGATATCAAGAAAAACTGTTATATATAGATTAAGTCACAACATTCATCGAAGATGCTATAAATGGAATATAGAAAGAAAATAAATAGTATATACCATTTATCAAATCTACATATATTTTTTTTCAAAGCACCTCATAAAGAGTCCTCTATGTATCATGAAGAATCAGACATAGGTGAATTTCATCATATTCTCAAATTTTCTTAATGTTGCTGATAAAGTGGTGAATCCGGCAACAATGCATGAAACTTGTCCAGGAATGCCCGCAAAGACATAAAAAAAGAATGTCCAGCAATGAACGGATAGACATCAGAATATGTGTGTCCAGCAATACCCGCTAAGCCATATATATATATATATATATAGTAGGTACATAATGCCTGATGCTTCCCGCCTTTCGGCTTAAGCACGACCTATCTGCTAACCTCAGTCCAACCTCAATTGAGAGGCACCAAGGCTTTGACACCTTGGCGGGGCTCCTCTCTCCCGTGCTCCCCTTGTTATCATCCCCGAGGGAATGAAACGTTTGAAGGGTCACCGTCGTTTTTCGGCTAGCGCAGATCTATCTCTGGCGCAATCGTCCGTTACCCTCAATTGAGGGATAGGGTGGATTGACGTCAGCTTTTTAGGGTATCAGCCCTGTGCTGCAACTGATACCCCTCGATGTTCCTCTGTACCTCCATTGTCCAGTCATGGATCGCTATCACATATTGCGCTTTCTGCCCATTCATTTATTTTCCTTATGTCTAAAATATTTTGTGTGCCATTTTTTCTTAGCTCAATATTTAAATTATTATATTTCACTGCTATGTTTTGTCTGATTGCGACTCTATTAATTAATCTGCAGTCCCTCAAAATATATTCTGTGTCTTCGTCCTGTCCCGTTCTGCATAAGCATTTTCCGTCTGTGTCTTTCAGTCTGAATTTTTTTATGTATGCTAACATGTTTCCATGTCCGGTCAGTAATTGTGTCGCTTTGAATGTTAACTCTAGTCTTTCTGTCCCTATCTGTTTGCAATGTCTGTGAAATTCACGTCATGTCTCTCCTGTGTCCCAGATCTTTTGCCACTAACTCAAAAGTTCATGTTTTCGTGCTTTTTTTCTCATGTTTTTATTACTACTGTTTGTTATGATATTTGTTTGTAGATGTCTTTGTGCTGGGTGCCTCTGATGGATTCCTTTTTTCTTGTATTTTGTATGTTTGCCTTGTTTGTCTGCCAGTCTTTATGTGTTGTTTTTGCTGCTAACCACCAGGGTGGTGTTCCTGCTAAGTTCTGTAGCGTTAGGGTCGAAGTCGTTGCGTATGCTCTGTTGATTTTTAAAAGTAATGGTCTCTGTGTTGCCTCTATGTGTCGTTTTTGATGAGCACGGTCTGCTCTGCCGCCCCATATCTCAGAAGCGTACAGCGCAGCCGGCTTCATCACTTTGTCCGTTATTTGTCTTATTGCTTCTCTGTCCTGTCCGTAAGTTTTGTACATGTTGTTCATTATCTTCAAAGTCATTTTGTTTATTTTCTGTCTCGTGTCCTTTATATGTTCTGTGTAAGTCTGATGTCTGTCTATTATTAACCCTGAGTATTTTATTGTCTCTTTATGTTCAATGCTTCTTCCTTGCATTTTCATCGTTGGCGGTCTTATTTTCTTGCTATTAGGTATGAAAAGTGTCTCAGTTTTGTTTTCATTGTATTTAACGCCAGTATGGTTTTCCCATTTCTTACATATATCCCAGATGTTCCTCCATTTCTTTTCGATCTCTTTTGATGATTTCCCATTGATGACAATACTGATGACGGTTGTTACCCGTCATCAGTACTGATGACGGGTAACAACCCAGAAACTAGTCTATTGCTACGTTGACTCGATGGCAGCACGTTTCCTGCAGTTTACTTCATGATCTAGATTTTCACTAGTCCATATTATTGGATATTTTCTTCGGCGGATTATGAACGTCATTAGACTCTTTTCCTTATTTTCTATGTCTTCTTTGTTCGTCATGTCCCAGTTTTCTCTCTGTATTTGTTTTTTCATTATTCCTTGAACTTGTTCCAGTTTGTGTTTTTTGAAAGTCATATATTTTGTATGCTTTCTGTTGTTTGCTAGTAATATTTGTCTCAAGTTTATATTGGATATATTTATGTGAACTGAGCGTGTCATCGTCGAGTATTGTCCAGTCCTGTATTTGTGTTCCTTTTGTCATCGTCATGTCAATGTAGCTCGACCCTCTGGGTCCGCTAAAAGTTGGTCCTTATTATTATTATTATAATCATGACCAGGGGTCGTTGTGGCTTCGTTCAGCCTTCCGGGAACTTCGACCGCAAGGATATTTTGTTCTTCACCCAACTAGTTCATTTAAATCCCAAGGAGGCCATCAATGGTGTTGATGAAACCAGCGACCTCCTTAGGAGCCTCTTCTGTCTGTGTTTTGTCCCTCCCATGCTTGGTTGTGTGCATTCAAATCTCCAGCTAATACATGTTTTGAAATTTTGTCTCCTGTCTTTTGTGTGAATTCTTTTAGCCCACTCTTTCCTGTCCCCCAGGTTCGTCATATATTGATGTTATTAATATATTATTTTTTGTGTTTTTTTCATCCATAACTTCTATGGTGGTATAATTTTTGTCTGTAAGGTCAATTCTTGTAATTATGTTTTTTATCGCTTTTTTTGTGATTATTTGTGTTTTCGTGTTGACTGTATTATTGTGTGAAATGTATTCGTCTATTTCTATGTGTTTGCAGTAGGGTTCTTGTATTAGTGCTATGTCCACGTCTCCTTCTTTGAGTTGTTTTGTCATTAATAGAGTCGCTTCATGTCCTCTGTCTGAATTTATTTGTAGGATTTTATACTTCTTGTCTCGTCTGTCCGTAGTCTACCGTCTGTCTGTTTTGGGTCTCTTTTTTTATATAAATTGGACATTTTTTGTCCCTTGCCGAATGCTTTCCAAGTTCTGGTTTTATTTTGAAAATTTTGCAGTTTGGACAGTCCAAATTTGTCGATTTGCATTTAGTTCCCCTATGATTTTCCCCACATTTATGGCATATTGGTTTTTCCTTACAATATTTCGCCACGTGCCCATACCTGTGGCAATTGAAGTACAGAGACACATCTATTACTTCCTCGATTCTGATTTCTATCATTCTATTTTTAACAGATATTTCGCTATTTCATAATTTGTTTCAATTTTTATATTTTCTTTGTATTCGTTTCTGCAATTTTTTCTCGTTAATATTTTGGTCTGTTCCACAAACCTATTCTCGAACATCTGTTTAATTTCTGTGTTTTCTTCTAAGATCTGGTTCATGATTTCCCTATCATTGTACCCTTTCATGACCCCAGTGATCATTATTGTAGGTTTTCTGTCCCTAATTTCCTTCAACTGTATGTTATTGTCTTTCTTTAATGTCTCGTCTTTTTTCTTTTGTTTGTCTTGGTCCTTATAATTTATCATTATTTTCCCACATTTGAGAGGTACTATATTTCTTATGTCGTCTTTTTGCCACACGCCCTTGGTGGCTGCTTTAATTTTGCTGATTGCCTCTTTGTGGCTGGTGCTTTCCCCTAATGTCACTATTGTCCTGTTTGTGACTTTCTTTTTGGGTGTTTTCCACCCTTGTTCTTCTTTTTGTTTTGTCACTTGCGCGTAGGTTTTTGTCTTGTTTAGTTTCGTGCTTTGTGACATCGTCTCTTTTTCGGAATCTGTGTCTGTGGTCATGTAGGTATCAGTTGGTGATGTCCTGTCTTTATATTTCGATTTTTTTGCCCTATTGTTTTGTCTGTTTGGTTTTTTATTTGTCCAGATTTTTGTTCTTTGTTGTTCTCTTAACAACGAGTCTATTATTTCCCGTTGGTTTTTTAGCTCTATTTCTTGGTGCTTGACCCTTCTGTGAGCCATCTTACTTGTTTATTCAGTCCCTCATTTTTCCTTATTTCATATGCCATCATAATCATTATGTTCGTTAGTTCGTTCATCTGTTTTAGTACTGTCTGTTGTTCTGTCTTATGGAATTGTATTTTTCCACCAGATTGTTTGTTGGTTGCTTCCGTAATTGTGTCTTTTATCTCAACGATTTTTGTAATCGTGTCTGTTATGTCTAGTGTCTTGTGTGTTTGATCTATTTGTAGGTTGTCTTGTGATATGTTTTCACCTTTTCTCTTTTTTTCTCGGAGAAGTTCCATTTCTATGATTGTCCGATCTTGCTCTGTGTTGGCGCATATTGCACCAGCGCAGGATGTCTTTCGTCTTTTTTCGACTGACGACCTAGCCAATGATTGCCAACGGGGAATTGTCCCCGTTTCTCTTGCCTCTTTCTCAAGTCTTTCCCAGATGTCGTCAATGTCAGTTTCCCTACTCAGTCCCGTTATAGTGCTTTGTTCGTTATCGTTAGTATCGTTCTGTTTGTTTGCTGTATTGTTTTCGGATTTATTCATAATTGTTCCCACGAGTTGGGTTGAAGAGACGTCACTAGATGGCAGTGCGCCCATTCCATCTAGAAGGCTATTTTCCCACAGGGTACTAACCTGCTTGTCGTTAAGACAGGGACATTTGCGACACAAGCTGAAATTCTAAAATCAATTAGAGCTGCTCATTTATTCGCGGTCCTTTCGTGTGCCCCACCACCCAAGTACACCAGCCCTTTCCCGACAGAAATGAGTAGTTTTGAACCAGTAGGTATAGATTGGGGACAGGACGGGGTAGTTCTCCAAGAGATCTTCTCGAACGGTCCGGTCCAGGGCGAACGCTCATTTCTGGGGACTTCGGCAAGTAGGATCCCCACGAGGACGGCGTTTGAAGGCTG
The DNA here is from genome assembly GCA_038502775.1 of Hippodamia convergens. Taxonomy (NCBI): domain Eukaryota; kingdom Metazoa; phylum Arthropoda; class Insecta; order Coleoptera; family Coccinellidae; genus Hippodamia; species Hippodamia convergens. The sequence continues at coordinate 76,115,676 of CM076609.1, forward strand.
CTCTCTCGAATTCCCCCCGAAACTATCGACCAAGATCAGGTCGGGGTACGTCGCTAAGAGGTCTTCGCGAACAGCCCCGTCCTAGACTCGGTCGACCAAACACAACGGCAGAGTTTGGACTTAAAAATTTGTGAAGTAAATTTTTTTATATGTAACTTTCGAAGGGGATCTATGAATTAATTATGGTTCTTATGATACTTTTTTTGCCTTATCGTGGTGCATCAGTTAATTATAGAGGTGCATCGGTACGAAACTCGAAAAATCCTTATCGAGGTGCATCGTTTTTATTGGAAAAAAAAAACCAGCTGTACATATAAAGGATATATCGATGAATATATATCCTTTTATATTTTCAAAATTTTTGTTTGGGTACTCGGCATAATACAACATTTGGTCTTTTAACATCTATATTTCGGTCCTTAGTTTGGGACCTTCATCAGGATGCTACAAAAATCACGTCAATGGGCAAAATTAATACAATTATATAAAAAATCTTACATAGGACAACTTGTGAATGAATGGCAAAAGGCAGCATACAATAGAAAACACAGCATACAATAGAAAACACTTCTCATTAAGATTGAAACATTAATAATTCAACTATCCCGAAAAGTGCATTATAAAAAAGTAAAAACTAAAAATGACATATCAGAAATGGTCGTGTCAGATAATATAGAATCTGACATAGAAAATTGTCATAAAATACAACAGGTATGCACCATGCCGAACAGGAGAAATTCCCGACGTCAAAGGAATCGCTCGCTGTCGCGGCTGAGATCCGGAATGATCAGGGCCCTACGCTGTCTTCCTTTTAATCGGTGCAATATGCCGCACAACGCAGGATTAGGAGCGGAGGCTGCGGACCGTATTCCTCGGACGACGTCACATTGACGTCACGGGGTCTCTTCTAATCGACAAGACGAATCCCCAAGCTAAGGGCTGAGTATTAACAGATCGCAGCGTAGAAACTGCTCTACCGAGTACAACACTCTGCCAGGTACGCAAGTCGTCTACAGACACTTCAAAGCTTCAACATCGAAATGATGACCTATGATCGATCGTCAAGGGGCCAGGTCAAACGTGGCAAGAACCGATCCCGCCGCCGACCATCAGCCCTAACGGCAACCTTGGCTCGTGCGACACCAGACGAAAACGTCTGATGCCTAGTAAAGTCACATGATTTTGAGCCTTTCGACTCATAGAAGCTCAAAAAGGTATCGTTGCCACCTTTGACTAGACAGGATACGGCCTTCAAACGGTAGTCAAACTCCCCGCCTGGCAGTGTCCTCGGATCGGATCACGCGGGGGCGCTTGTCGGCGCCCGTAACCAAAACGCGGTCACGCCCGATACGTTCGCGTGAACGGAACGAAACCGGCCTCGGAACGGCACGCCACTCTACGCGCTTGGTTCGAGAACACCGTGACAGTCGCAGCCACTAGAGCAGACGACGTACGCGTTCCGCCTTACCGAGTAAGTAAAGAAACGATGAAAGTACTGATATTTCACTTTCGATGTTACCATCTCCCACTTATGCAACACCTCTCATGTCTCTAGTGCCAGACTAGAGTCAAGCTCAACAGGGTCTTCTTTCCCGCTAATTTTTCCAAGCCCGTTCCCTTTGCAGTGGTGTCGCTATATAGTAGGTAGGGACAGTGAGAATCTCGTTAATCCATTCATGCGCGTCACTCATTAGATGACTAGGCATTTGGCTAAACTGCACTTTCGTGTACTTAGCGTTTTTAAAGTGCGACTCTGGTATTCTTAATGCTGTGCATTTTGGAGGCTGTTGGCTTACCTTCACCCATCACCTCAATCAATTACTGAGTATGAGTGGGATACTCTTATGATTTGTTTTCAGGTAAGTTATTCAGTACCTCAAGATGTTAATTAATTATAGTTTATGTTTTTTGTGACCTGTATATGGGACAGGTAAGACAGCACATTGTATAGATAAAAAAATAAATTAGTTTCAGTATTAAAAGGATGTAAATGTGACGGCACGGTGTATAAATAAAATAATAATTTAAGTCGAAGATTAAAAGGTTGTAAATGGGACGAAACAGTACATAATGATATTAGACATCTGAATAAATGTCGAAACTGTTGATAGTATCGATCGACGCTTCGGTAAGATGTAAGTCGACGTTTCCTTCATTTTCAATTAATGATATCATCGTAATCTAGGAAACTATGATAAATCTGTATGGAGCTTCTTAGTGCCATCATTGAAATTGTGAGGAGTTTACCGAAAGATTTGATTCCTAGCTGTGATGGGGCATTTATTGTTGACTGGGCATGCCCCTCCTCGATCCAACCACCACGGGGATCAACTCTCCGGTCGGAACTTTGTCTTGTTGACATAGATGTTTTAGTAGTGGTAAGTATTTGTCAACTTTTTCTTTCCTGGCGTTATCGAGGTATTTTCCACCTTCCATGCGGACCGTTTTGTGGACAATGTAGATCCGGTCCTGGTTTTTCAATACCAGGTCCGGTTTATATAGCCCCTCGCCGATCTTTATATTGAGTTCCCGGGTGATTCTGTTGTTCTCGGATTTTGCCACCTTGTATATGACGAATTTCAATATTTCGTCCTGCCTTCTCATTCTGGCAGGCTTTGTATAAGTGCCGATGACATGGCCAAGTGTTTCAGGCTGATTTCTGCATTTTCGGCAGTTTATATCCTGGACGACTGTCTTCAAGCTCATGGGCACTCGGAGGCCGACCTGATTTGTCCCCATTCGGAGGGCGGTTATGTACCTTCCGGGTCTCAAGAGATCCGGGTTGGCAATCCAGTGGTTGCCGATTTTGTCGCTTGATAGTGCCTCCACTGCCTTTACTTGCGTTCTCAGATTACCCCATTCTTCCAAAAAATTTTTTCCTATCCCTATTCCACATCTCCACCCCTTTTATAGTGCACGGCCAGTTAATTCTCACTGAGTTGCTCAGTTTTTTCAGTTTTTCTTCTAGAGCGGTATAGGATTTCAACTCTAGCATCAGTGGATCTGTACTATTGAAAAAGTTGATCCCATTCTTCAGAGCCTCACCAATAATTCCATTCCAGACGTGGAAGACCAAGTCCCCCGTCCTTGGGGGTAGCATAAAGGGATGCGTCTGCACCTGATTGTTCAAGATGGAGAAGGTTTTTTGCTGCTGTTCTGATCGTCTGGTCAATCTCTCGAAGAGACAGGACAGACGGGGCCTGTCAGGTAAGTGGATGTATGTAATGGGGTACGATGTTCTTCTTCAGAAGTTCAAACTTCTAGTGGGGTTCCAAGTTAAGCTCTTTCAGGCGTTTCAGGACCTCACTTATTTCTTGTTTCAGTGGTCCTATCTTTGTCGTCTTCCATGGAGAGATCTTCGCTCCTAAGTATGTTAGCTCTTCGCCGGCAGAAAGCGCCGGGATTGTTTCGCCGTTCGCACATCAGAGGGCGGGGTCCTCCATAAAGAAGGATTTGCTGGTACCAGCGATCTTGAAACAGGCGCTTTTGGCGAAAGATATTTCCATACCGAGCCGCCGAATATAGTCCTCGATTACGCGGATCATCCTCTGGATCCTCGTTCGGTTACAGGCGACGATCGTCAGGTCATCGGCGAAAGCAAGACATGACACATTGAGTCTACCCACGGGTATCCGTCCATTTGGTCCAGCTTGATTAGTAGGGTTTCCAAGACGAGATTGAATATGAGGGGGGGAAAGCGGGTCCCCCTGTTTCACCCCTCTCTTCACTTTAATTTTAATTGGACCCGTATTAGTCTGGATGTTCGTTTCTTGGTTATTATATGAGGACTCCACCAGAGACTGGACCAGGGGAGAGATATTCCTTCACTTCATCGCCGGAATTATGGCCGCGTGTGGTACGCGGTCGAAAGCCTGACATAGATCGAGCATTACAGCTATCAGGTCACCGCTGTTTCTCTTCGCCCTATTTATCACTTCGTTTAAAATGTGTATATTCGCGAAGGTTCCATTTTTCCTGACGCAGCCTTTCTGTCTGTAGAAGAAGGTAAATTGGTTTCGCATCTGTTGGTAGTCCAGGCCCCAGAAAACTCTTTCTAGTATAGATTTAATAGTTATTGGTCTATAAGATTTGATTTATGATGCGTCTTTGTTTTTTTTTGCAGGAGGATGGTTTTGTTCTTGCCCCAATCGGAAGGAGGTCTTCCTGAGCCAAGAATTATGTTGAAAACGATGGTAAGTATAATAATGTGGTTTTTGTTGTTAATATGTTTCTTTCCAATTCCATCGATCCCGACCGCTCCGTCTTTCATCTTTTTGACTCTCTCTTCTACCTGGGCGGACTTGACCGCCAGAAGTCCCTTCTCCGGCCCCTCATCTCTATGGTTATCGTAGAGCTCCTCGATTCTGTTGGTTACACCCTCTGTACTCCATAGATCTACTAAGGTACTTCTTATCGTCTCCCTGTCGACCTCCAGTTGATCGGTCTCGAGGAACTTAACGTCATCAATCACGTATTTGGCCAGCGTAGCTGATGATCGCTTGAAAATGTCCTGGGTATGAGCATAGATGTATTTATTTTTTCTTCGGCTTTTGATCTTTCCCGGTATTTCTGTTGTCAATTTTTGTTCTTCTATTTTTGTAGGTGTGATTGCAATGGTGAGTTGTTTTATGTCGTTGTAAAACTCATCGAGATCCTCTTGGGTTATGATTTATTTAGATCTAAGGAGTTGGCGAAGCAACGCCTTACCCTTGCGAAGTACCTCACACTCATTCTGATCAGTAACCGTATCCAGAAGTCATAATAGCGCATCCCCATTTTCCTCTAGCCATCTCTGTCTCGTCCGTAGCAAGTCGTCAAAGTAACGCGGTCCGACGTCCCCCGAACTTCGAACCCCCTCAGGGCCCTCACCCGTGGATTCACACCCCTCCGAAGACTCAGCCTCCTCTAGCCCTCGCTTTATTTCATCCATCTTACGTATGTAAAGCAGTTTATCGTTCTCCTGTTCAGCTGTTTTTGAAGAGATTTCCTGCGCAATGCGGGCCGCGATGTTGTTTTGCCCATCGTATTTTTTGTGAACAGCCGCTTTAACAGTTCTTCCTCTTCGTCGGTCCAAGATTTGCCAGGTATCTTTGCTCTGGGGTTCTTCTTAGTCATCAGTTTATTTTTGTGATCAGGATGTTCTGATCTCTGATGTAGACCAAGTGATATTTCCGATTTGAATTTTCTTTTACAGATATCGCATACTATCGTACCCGTCTCAGCATGAGGTCCCTTGCATTTCCCTGATGCGAAATGGTAGATCTCCAGTTGCAAGAGGAGTAAAGACCACATTTCCTACATCGGAAGGTATGCACATATTTAGGTTGTTTTCGTTCTAGATGTTATATTGCCTCTTTCAGGGACATATGGGGGAAGATTTCCTTTCCAGAAGATATACAAGCACCGCAGTCGTAAGGAGTGAAGGGCAAGTCCGTAATCAGTTCCAGATCCGGTCAGCATCAGTGGTCCTTCCCGGGGGAGGCAATGACCGGGCCTCCCCTCGTCCGAGGCTTCTATTTGTTGTAAGAGACCCGTTGAAGTCGCGACTCCGGGAGGGTATCCCGGGTCGCCTTTGTCGCTCCACGTTAGCCTTCCGAAGACGTTACCGACTCTCACCGCGTGGAGGTGTGGAGAACTCCGGCAGTTTCAGGTACTTGCCAGAGCTGGGGTCGACTTATGTCCCCAGAGAGTATATATATATATATATATATATATATATATATATATATATTGCGAAGCTCCCCTTCATCAGAGAGGTGACTTTTGAACTCATAAAACTTTTCAAAAAATTCTCGGAAAACATGAAGATAGCAAAATACAACCTTATTGTCACCCAATCTTTTTTCAACAGCACCAAGGATAGATTGAGTCGGTCACTTGAGAAGAACACAGTTTATAAAGTGAAATGTGGATCTTGCTCATTATGCTATATGGGACAAACTTCACAGGCACTTAAAAAAAGAATGTCACTGCACAAGAGCGATTCCACCATAAGACCGGATAGATGTGCCCTAGGACAACATATCAGGGACACAGGACATTATGTGGATTTTGAAGATGTCACCATTTTGGAAAAGGAAGAAAATAATAAAAGGCGTCTTTTCCTTGAAATGTACCATATCAACAGAAATAACACCATGAACTCAAAAACTGACACTAGGAATCTAAGTAACATTTACCTTCTGGGCTGCGACAATATTGGTTAACATTTTTCAAGATCTGGGTTGGTTGTTTTTTGTAGATTCCTGAAACAATGAAGAAGAAGAGGATATGTCATTTTTGTGTACAATGTCATTGACTCACTGTCTTGTTTGTGTAATGGTGGTGCCGTCATTGCAAGAATTTAAAGTAGGAGTTTAAAAGATGTTGTTTTCTCCACAGTTTCTTCTTGGAACTAAACAGGTTCGTATTGGCTGTCTATGTATTGTGAGTTTGTGTAGTAATTTATTTGAGATCTTGTATATATTTTTTTGACACATGTCCTTTATTTTCAGTAACTCCTGAGGAAGTCAAGATCGCTTGACGAAATATAGAGTACTTAATACAATTGACCGTTTCATTTAATTGCCCAAATAGTCGAAACACCCGTAATAGCCATTATATATATATATATATATATATATATATATATATATTATATATATATATATATATATATATGGATAAGATTTATTGGACACAACCCTCTGAAACTGAAATGAACCGTAGACAGCTGTTTCGGGCTTTCGCCCCTCATCAGTACGGTGAGAAGTTGGTATTCGAAAAGGCATAACGGAGTTATGTATTTTACCGATCCCTTAATATTCATATCTTTCTCATATATATATATATATATATATATATAATTACATAATATGGCCCCATACTAATTAGATACATTGTTTATCTATATACCATTGATACTATATATTATTATGTTATATTTTGCAGACTAAGCAATGAACACCTGCAGTCAATACGCAGGAAGAATAAGATAAGAGAATGTTATAAATATCTGTGGATGACAATTTCTAGTCAGTTAATTAATCGATCTAGTAGCTCTACCAAGTTTAAACGTTGTATTGTATTGAATAAAGTAGTTTTTTTTCAAAAACGAAGTCTTCCTCCCGAAAAACATAATTATATATATATATATATATATATATATATATATATATATAAATGAATTTCAAGGCTATTCGACTAGATTTATTGGTAGAGCGAAATGAAGGTCAATTCGTTCTCAAACTCTATATTTCGTCCCCAGTTTGGGACATCTTCAGGAGTAACTGCAATTAAAAGGATGTTTTTATAATATATCATCAAGGTAACATCTTAGGACTTACGAAGCTATGACATATAAGTGGTGAATCAAAAAACGAGAAGGATCTCAATGTTCCGATATCATTGGAACATCAAGTCGTCATAAGTTAAAAAATATATCAAAATTATATCGGTTTATGAATCAGGATTAGAATATTCGTGCTGGAAACTACGTCGTAATATTAATTTAAAGGTTAATCTATGGTCCATGAATGTCATCGGTGAGAAATTCTTCTTCTTATATGTAGTCCTTTGGGTGAGTTCACATGAAAACATACACTGAACAAATTTTAAAATCAAATAACACAAAACCAAACAGAACAAAACATTTTGTCCAATTTTCATTCCAATCCAAGTGAAAGCTTCAAGAGCACCTTCCAGCTGTCAGGCAGACGGCGTCGATGCAGGGGTGGCATTGAATGTTTTTTTGTCACAGGTAAGTAAGAAACTGTATATATTGCTCAAGTTCCTGGTGTCTGATCTATCATCAAGTTCAAGAAAAAAACTACAACAAACGCACCTTCTTAGAAATGTGCTATATCAATGGGAATAATACGATGAATGATAGATCAGACACCAGGAACTTGAGCAATATATACAGTTTCTTACTTACCTGTGACAAAAAAAACATGTACATTTCAAGTAATCATTCTCATTTTTAGTTCATTCACTCACGTCGTTGAATACTACCAGTCCTATTCCGAGGCTTGTTGAATGAAAATTCAGCAACATTGTGAACTTTTTTGGTGTTGGGTTGCTGGCCCAACGACCAAACCTCTACCCTTGGAGGAGCTAGAAATTTTGTCGTTTGATTCCGAAAGTTGTCAAAATGATACAATGTTTCTAACCTGTCATTTTTTTTATTGGAATTTGAAGCGTCTGGGAGGAATTTCGGCCCACGGAAACTGTCTGGCAATATGAAATATTTATTTTTCATAATATTCTGCGTGACATATATAAAAATCAGTTCTTTGAATTTAAGAAAAGTTCGGTATGTTTTTGTCTACTTTTTCTGATATTTGCTTCAAGTTTTTTTCTTCACCTTTATTTTGTGTTGTTTCTATCAGATTTTCTAATATCTCTTTTAGATTATGATCTTGTGTTTTGTTTGCATTCTCTTCATTCAATTCCTCCAGATATTGACCTCCAAATTGTAGATTTCCATCTTCATCTACATATGTCTCCTTCAACTCCTTTGTCATTGTAATCCACACCTTCCTCATCTGGTTTCTTCTCTTCAACGTATTACAGTAGAACCTCGATTATCCGAGCTATTGTGGACCGGGCCTACCTCGGATAATCGAAAACTCGGATAAAACGGACCGAGATACGGACTTTATAGAAAACTCTGAAAAAATATGATATTTTTAATCAAATTGAGTTTTATTTACGTAAACAGTTACTAAATAGATAAGTTAATACATATATTATATAAAAATAATACAAAAGTATGTAGATATGTTCCTTAGCAAATGACAAGTACAGACAACTCGCAGCGCGAGCAAAGTTAGACCTTGTGAAATTGGACTATCCTGTGCTATCCACGCGACTCGGATAATCGCGACTGCGGATAAAGCGAGCTCGGATAATCGGGGTTCTACTGTATTAAATTTCGTGAAATTGTTTGTTTTTCTCAATGCTACATGATCTCCTACATATCTTAATTCTTCTGGCAATACATATCTTTTTCCATCCTCTGTACAAATTGAGGATATGGCAATAACATTCGTTTTAGCATCTTTTGGTGAAGCAACTACCATAAATTCAAACTGCAACTTCGACATCATAAACAACATTGTTGTTTTATGAGGATGTTATATTTTATTGATAATAACAATCAGTTTTTGTTTCTCTGAAAACCAAAGTTCTTATTAGCTATTGAATAAACTATTTACATTATTACAAAATTACCTGAAAACCAAAGAAACAGCAATTAAAGTTTATTATTATTTTGGCTTCTTTTAACTGAATTCTCGAAATTCATCGTGTTCAATTTCTGATTGACGTTTCAAGAATTAGGAATGATCACAGATCATCAAAATATTCACCGAATTATTCTATAAACTTCAAAATTTGTCAATGAATCATCATTCCATCTGATGGGGTAAACATGAAGAAATCTTCTTTACATCTATATTGAGGTCCACAAACTATCCATTTGTATGTATCTGTCAAGCTGAATAATATTCTCAAAAATTTGGTCAATCTTTACTAGAAATTGTTGTAAATCTGCCTTTTGTGATCTATATACACCGAAAACTAATGCCTCTTTCTATTGCAGAGATTTCGAATGTAATTTCTTCTTTGTATTCATTAATTTGTAGAATCTGTTTGTGATGTAGACCTTTCTTTGAAAGTATCAGGCTTCCACCATTTTTGTGTTTCGATCTACAGAAGTGATCTACAATGGTATAATCTTCCAGCAACGAGTTAGACAAGATCACGCTCTCTTTATCACTGTACCAGTGTTCGGAAATGCATACTATATCAGGGCATACATCGTGCAGTGCTAAGTTCATTGCATTCAATTTATTTCTGAGACATTGTGTGTTTATATTCAATAATTTAAATTTTTTATGTTAATTCGGTTGAAGGGGAGAGGAGTCTTGTTGAAAATTCGAAGTAGGTGATGGATTATTAAACTGATTCTTGTTATTGAATCTAAATCTTGCGAATGCCACTCCTGCCGCCAGAATTTGCATTTATACACTAGTTCCTTATGTCTCAAATCTAAGCCAATTTGAAAACATCCGTTATCCTCTGTTTTATGGTATATGTTTAGTTTCCTGATGATAATAGGTTCCTGATCACATGGTTTCAATTTTTCTGTAAGATACGACACGGACGTGTCGGATCGAGATGTCGATTAAATTTCGAATCAAAGTGATAACGCGAGTTCAAGAGTTTTCAAATGCTGTTACAAAACAACTAAAATACACCTCTGTAAAAAATGTTTTTCAATTTTTCACGATAGTTGCTTGAAAAGAAGCAAAAACATAAAAGTTGTCAGTAACACAATCGTCGAATATTGTGAACTCGGAATTCCAGAAAATGACACTGAAAATGGAGAAATTGCTCAGCTCAGACTCGAGGTGGAATATCTGAAGCTATTTATGGAAGAAATGAAGGACAAAAACAGAATCCTAAGTATCAATAATTCCTTTTTAATGGAAAAAATCAAGCATTCGAAAAAAATGTAAACATTCCTAAAAAAGAAACCTCGACATCTCTTATCACTACTAAAGAAACGTCAGGGTCAAAATTTGAATCTCGTTATTCTCGTCCAAGCTATGCGCATGCTGCTGCGGGACTGTCAAACTCGGCACCACAGAATACGAATATACAAGCACAGACCACAGATCCAGAAGTCATCGAGAGAAATGCGAATAACCTCAATAATATACGTGACAATCAGAACCAAAATAAACGCGTAATTTCCAACCAGAAAGAAATAATAAAAAACGGCAACGTAATGAAAGATGATCGTTTGGGGAAACCAAATAAGACAGTGAATTACAATCGAACCACTCGAAGGAAAATCATAAAAAACATTGGTACTGCAAAGCTAGACAGGTTTTTCTGGAGCCGAAAAAGGTCTGGATTTATATAAATCGAATCAATAGACATAGTACGAGAGCTAGTGAACCTTTTGACTAACGGTTTGTCTGTAAGGCTAGAAATTTTTATAGCGATAGTTCCTAGCATGCTGAAGACGGAAATCATCGCCTGGCACCCCTCACCCCTGCACGTCATCAAGATCTATATCTTTGAAAGTGTTAAAAAAATTTAAAAAATAAACTTGTCCCTGTAAGCTTGAAACTTTCATACGATTTTGTGCGTTCATTGTGAAGTTCAAAAAAAAATTGACAGGCGATTTCGACGAGCACAACTTCCTGCCAGGCGACTCGAAAGGGGTGTAAAATACGAACAAAAATGAAGTTTTTCATGTAAGGCTGAAATTTATATATGTGTTCGTCTGAGGGAATGAAAAAATAAGTTTTATTATTAATCTTCATCATCATCTGATATGTTATCATTAATTTTTCATCATATAGTACAGTCGTTTCAAGCGTAGTACACTGTGTCTTAAATTGGTTGAGACTGCATTATATCTCAGCTATTACTGAAAATAGAGTCATGCGGTTTTCGAGACCCTGTGTCACTTTTTTGTAAAACTTTTAAATCCACAAACAGAAATATTCCATCTTCTTTTGTTTCTGGAATACAGTGCGAAAATGATAATGTTCACTTTTTGAAGATGTTATTATTTCTCGGGCTCTGCATAAGGAAGAAAAAAAATTAAAACTTCTTATAATGATATTTTTACGTAGAAGTCAGTGGCGTAGCTAAACATTTTTTCAAAGCATTATTTCTGAGATTGAATTGGAACGGAATGACATTTTTCATATGGAACACCATGTTTATTTCAACGTCAAACTGTATCACGACCTATGCTTCAATAAATTTCAGTTGAAAAAAATATCCCACGCATTTAATCAATATTCACAAGCATTTAATCATTACTTTTTCAAAAAGCCATGTGATCTAAACCCATTTATTTTATCCTGTTTTGAACATAATTTCAAAATATCAACTGAAAAATGGTTTTTTGATGCATGTGTGGAAGAATTCATGTCTTACTTTAAAAAAAAAAAAAACAGAAATAACTTCATATGATTTTCACTACTTTCCAACTTTCGCAAAATAAGACCGCTATTTTGTCAAGGGACGCTATGAAACAAGGGAAAACAAATACACCACTGTCGAGGTTAGGTCCGGACTGCCGAGCGGGATAAACTACTCTCGGTGATCCGGCGTTCAGCTGTATAAAATGCCGGATTATAGAGCGGGTTACTTGGATCCCAAAGTGCCGGACTACCGAGTGTACCGGATTGGCAAGCGCTGGATTATCGAGCGACGACTGTATACATTTTTCGGATGGTTGACGCTCAAATTTATTAAAGGTAAGGTTGTGATACATCGATGTATTCAGAAAAAAAATGAGAAGATTTGACGTTAAAACATACGAGGTGTTCCATTTGAAATATTTCAAGTTTGAGCTATATCTTAAAAACATTTATTAGATAAAAATTTTAAGCTACGCCACTGACTTCTACATAAAAACATTATTATACACATTTTCATACTTTTTTTTTCTCATACAGGGCCCGAGAAATAATAACATCTTCAAAAAGTGAACATTTTCATTTTCGCACTGTATTCCAGAAACAAAAGAAGATGGAATATTTCTGTTTGTGGATTTAAAAGTTTTACAAAAAAGTGACACAGGGTCTCGAAAACCGCATGACTCTATTTTCAATAATAGCTGAGATATAATGCAGTCTCAACCAATTTAAGACACAGTGTACTACGCTTGAAACGACTGTACTATATGATGAAAAATTAATGATAACATATCAGATGATGATGAAGATTAATAATAAAACAAATTTTTTCATTCCTTCAGACGAACACATATATAAATTTCAGCCTTACATAAAAAACTTCATTTTTGTTCGTATTTTACACCCTTTTCGAGTCGCCTGGCAGGTAGTTGTGCTCGTCGAAATCGCCTGTCAATTTTTTTTTGAACTTCACAATGAACGAACAAAATCGTATGAAAGTTTCAAGCTTACAGGGACAAGTTTATTTTTTAAATTTTTTTAACACTTTCAAAGATATAGATCTTGATGACGTGCAGGGGTGAGGGGTGCCAGGCGATGATTTCCGTCTTCAGCATGCTAGGAACTATCGCTATAAAAATTTCTAGCCTTACAGACAAACCGTTAGTCAAAAGGTTCACTAGCTCTTGGACTAACACGTATCGGAAGAAATGATTCGGGAATATATCAAATAACAACAAGAAATGTCTAACTGCGAAATTGAAGTCAAGGAATTAGACGGTGATCCTCGCCTGAACAAAACATTTCTTGTAACAGCCCCGTTTAGTAAAAAGGATATCATGTATGACCCCTCCTTCTGGCCAGAAAGAGTAGGCGTTCACAAGACATAAAGAATTCATGAACAAAATTGCGTTCTTTCTCAAAAAACAATAATCAAATGCAATCCAAAATAAAAGGGAGCATGCATAACATCTCTATTATGCATCAAAATATCCAATCAATCGGAAATGCTGTAGATCAGTTGGAAGAAGTCATCAAATCACTTGAAACAAAGCAAGACTTGAGGGCATTATGTCTCACTGAGCATTGGAAGGACAAAGATTAAATTAAAAATTATGAAATCAAGGGTTTTCAACTACCAAGCTGCTTTTGTCGATCAACAAACAGACATGGAGGTTCGGCAATTTATGTGAAACAGGGCACCACTTATCATGTAAGAAATGATTTGATCAGAATGTCAATAGAGGAAATAATCGAGATATCAGCCATTGACTTGAAAATAGGGAAATCTCTTATTACTGTTCTTTCAGTCTACACAACACCTGGAAATAGCAAACATTTCTTGGAGAAATTTGAGGAAGTCCTGAATGCTGTGTGCTGGTCCGGGAAAACTGTTATTATTGGAGGAGACTTCAATATAGATCTGTTGAAATTGGATAACCAATATACACTGTCTTTCTCTGACTTACTAAGCTCATATGACGTTCACCTGACCATACTGCAGCCTACAAGATTAACCGAATGCATTGATAATATACTAACAAATGAAATTCAATATACAGGTAGAACTATACAAACAAGAATGTCTGATCATGAAACCGCTCAAATATTAACAATTGCCTTACCACGAATAAACACAAAATATCACTATAGACGACTAATGTCCAAACAAAGGACCGAAAGCTTGGTAGAACGACTTAAATCTGTGGATTAAAATATTCTGCAGAAAATTCCACAATATGATATAGACAAGCAATGGAACACCTTTTTAAAACTTTTCACAACTGAGTTTGAGATAGCACACCCCCTAAAAAAGATTTCCATCACTAAGCCAAGAACTATTAGGGCAAAAAACGAAAATATAAGACACTGCAAAAGGAAAGATGACATCCTACACCTATGCAAAACAAAAAACCCTATTTTTCATGATGCATATAAAGTTGCAAAACCAGAATATGACAACCTACTAAGGGAAGAAGAACGGAAAACTATTAGTACACAAATTCTACAGTCGGACAATAAAACTAGAAGTTTGTGGAATGCAGTGAAGACAATCAAGGGACAAAGTGATAGTACAACTAAAAAGGGCTCTAGTAAAACCATTATTCAAAAAGGGTAACTACGATGCACCGGAAAACTATAGACCCATCAGTCTGCTCCCAAGTTTCTCTAAAGTTTTTGAACTAGTCTTATTGAAACAACTGATGGCTTTTCTTGTTGATCAGAATATTCTGTCCCCCTCACAGCATGGCTTTATTAAGGGAAAATCAACGCAGACTGCAATTTTCGAGGTTATAAAGAGAACACTGTGGGCCCTGGAGGATTCTGAATTTACCATCGCAGTTTTCCTGGATCTTTCTAGAGCGTTTGATACTCTAAACCATGAGCATATTCTGCAAAAAATGAGTTCTTATGACATAAGGGGAACCTCACTCGAATGGTTTAGATCATATCTTTCCTGCCGAACCCAACAAGTTGTAATCTCAGATGGAGAATCGAAAGCCACATCAAAACCACTTCCTGTCAAATTAGGAGTGCCTCAAGGAAGCATTTTAGGACCAATCATCTTCATGAATGACCTGTTTGCTGAAACATCTTCAATAATCGAGTGTTCATTAATAAACTATGCCGATGACACAAATGTGTTGCTGAAAGCAAAAACATTAGCCGATCTAAGGCGCCTCATAGATTCTACCATCGCAAGAATAAATGATTGGTTCCTAAAAAATCAGTTGTGTCCAAATCCTCAGAAAACAAGTGCCATCTTATTTCACACCAGCCATGCAAACTTTGAAATGCCTGAATACATTAGAACAATGGATCTCGAATTACCATTGGAGAGAAGTAGTAATTTCTTGGGTCTGGTAATAGAAAGCTGTCTAAATTGGAATGACCATATCTCCAAGTTACGCAAAGAACTAAGTTCTATCTGTTACTCCCTGGGGGTCTTGAGTAGATATCTTGATAAACGTCCTTGAAAATATTATACCAGGCTTCTTTTGAATCAAAGATGAGATATGGGATTGTCTTTTATGGAGCCTGCCTCATCTGGAATGGAGGAAATCCTAAAAATACAAGAAAGAACTGGGATTCCGAGAATCCTGCAGAGGAAAATTTCAGCAAAATAAATTGCTCACAGCAGTCGCTATCTACATTCAAGAATGTCTTCTATTCGTTTTTAAAAATAAAAAATATTTTGAACACAAAACCTTCAGTAAATATAACACAAGAACAACAGAACTGAAATACCCAGACATAGACTGACCCTAACCGAGCGCAATTCTGAGTATTGCTGCATAAAGTTTTTCAACAAACTGCCACCCAGAATGAGAGAAGAAACTACCCTGATCGGTTTTAAGAGACAGATCTTTCAACTGCTTCTGGGGCTAGAGCCATATTCGGTGAATGAATTTTTGCTGTGAATTTTTTTCCTTATTTCTTTTCGAGTATTTGTGTGTACATTTTCTCTATTTGAAATGAAGACATTTTATTATTATTATTATTAGTATTATTTTGATTACTTCTTCCGTTACTCCCGTTTTAACTTTTGAGATAAACAGCTATAACTTTTTACTCTGAGGTTCTCTACCTTGAAATATCGAATTTAGTTCACTGTTTGATTTTGGTTCTGCTGTGCCTACTGTCCTGGACCGTTTCGACTTCACCTTATTCCATACTTCTTCTCTAGTTCTAGTATTGTTTTCTGATGACGTATTGTTTTGTTGAATTCCATTGCTTATATAATTGAGTTTATGGGTGCTGATGTCACTGACGTTTCCTCCATTCCGCGTAGTTTTGATCGAAGTAGTTTTCGATGCTCGTAGTTCAGATGATTGTATCTCATTTTGACTGCTAGAGCTCTGACTCTGAAGTGGTACATTTATGTTTACCTATTTTTGTACGATTTGACTGTACATTTTTTTATTGGTATGGGAATCCTTTTCGAGAATAATTAGTTTTTATGATAACAATTTATTATTTTCTCGTAGAGCTTGATTATTCTGTTGAAATTCCTGTAATAATTTCTTCAGGTAATCATTTTCCATACTGAGGACTTTATATTGTACATCTGATTCGACATTATTTGGCAATGTTTCTTCCTTTGATAACTTATCATCTTGAAGATCCGTGAAGAAATTGGTCAACACATCACTTGATATATCACTCGGAATTTTTTTTGTGACTAAAATGTCTATTATCACTCTTTTGTTTAATTTATTTAGCTCTTGAGTAAGGAGCTCTCGATTTCGTGCACACTCTTCCGCTGTCATCGCGCATAATATCAAACTTTCGATGTTACCATCTCCCACTTATGCTACAAGTCTCATGTCTCCTTACAGTGCCAGACTATAGTCAAGCTTGACAGGGTCTTCTTTCCCCGCTAATTTTTCCAAGCCCGTTTCCTTGGCAGTTGTTTCGCTAGATAGTAGGTAGGGACAGTGGAAATCTCGTTAATCCATTCATGCGCGTCACTTATTAGATTTTTTTATAATTATTATATATAATATATAATAACAGCATTAGGCTTAGTACTACTACTACTAAGCAGAAAATTCATACAATCCAAACCCTTTCAATTAAAAGTCATACTAATACAATTTCAAATCTACTAAACTGAACAAATTTAATAACAAATAATAATAAAATTAACCGTTTAACACATAACACCCTATCCGTAGTCCATCATCCTTCCAGTGCATTCCAGTTGTCAACCTCACGGTCCGCCTTCACGTACCATCTCTTCATTAGCCCATTCCTTGGCGTGTGATTCCTCTTCCTCTGGCGTTTCTAGCTGTTGATTTATAAAAGATGTTCCAGGCAGCTATTGATCCTATAAGAACCCTGGAGGAAATAACCGGAAGATCTTCCTTCCTAATTGTAATGTCTTCGAATAGTACAAAAGATCACTTTCGTTTTGTAACGTTTTATTCGAAGTCTCCACATACAATGAATCGTGAAACCGTGCACTCGCACAAAAAGACGGTAGTAACACATGTTCACCCCACCATTGAAATACAATATTTCTTAATATATTACACTTTTCCCCCCTTTACATATCACCCAATACTCAACATTAAAGTCATAGAACTTATAAACATACATAAATCAATTTCTATTACTACATTTTATAATTAACTTTTTTGTTTACATTTCTTTCACTACGTCTAATTTGGGTACTATGTGACTCCTCCTTAGGGGAAGAATCATTTGACAGAGATTGTTGGTCAACTAAGTTACAGTTATCAGAATTGTTATCAATCACCTGAGTATTCTTCTCTATCTCATCATTATTGTTATTTACAGAGTAATTGAAATCTATGATTTGATTAATGTGTCTGCGCCAAGTTTTCTCCAGCGCAGGTATAAAAACTAGGTATGATTTTGAACCAATTTTTTTACTAATTATGCCCTTGATCCAGTGTGGTTTATTTCGAAATCTATAATCCCTAACAGCTACTGTCTCACCAGACGAATATTCTCTCATTTTCCTCCCTCTGTAATATTTAATTTGTTTCTTTTGCTGATCTTTAACTCTACTCATTACAATTCTAGAATGAATGTTATCATCTTCCACATCTACATCACATTTATCATCTTTGTGAATGAAATCAAGTACTGATCTGGGAATTCTATTCAACATCAATTGAGCAGGAGCCACTCCTGTTGTACAGTGTGGGGCAATGCGATAAGAAAGTAAAAAATTGTTCAGAACCAAATTCAATTTCTGAGATTCACCACTTTTCAACAGTACCTTCAAAATACTATTTTTAATAGTTTTTACCGAGTTCTCGGCTTGTCCATTTGATTCGGGATAAAACGGAGCTATTTCCTTAAACTGAATGGAGTTCCTACTTAAGAATGACTGAAATTCATCTGACTTGAAATTTTTTGCGTTATCCGATACTAAAATATTCGGTAAGCCAAATCTGGCAAAAATTTCACGTAAGGCATTGATGGTAGTGCCTGAAGAATTGTTTGAAGTTACGATTGCTTCTGGCCACTTACTGAATGCATCTACCACTATCAAAATATAATATTTTTGGAAAATTGGACCTGCGTAGTCAACATGAACACGGTACCATGGTTTCTTTGGATATTCCCAAGTCTGTAATTGAACTTTTGAGGGAGAATTTCTTACTGCTAAACAATTTTCACATTTTTTAATCAGATTTTCAATTTCATAATTTATATTTGGCCACCATACATAAGAACGAGCTAAACTTTTACTTTTAACCATTCCCAAATGTGTCCCGTGAAGAATGTTTAGGAATTTCTTTCTGAGAGACAAGGGAATGACAACCTTATGACCCAACAACACACATCCTTCATCAATACTCAATTCATTTTTGTATTGCAAATAAGGTTTCAACTGCGGCGATACCGTTCTTGGCCAACCCTGTCTTACATATGTACAGACCTCCTTAATTTCCCTATCTCTACTTGACTCTTCTTTAATTTCTTTCCAACTTATTGGAATATCCTTGTTTGAGGCAATGAAATTTACATTTGGATTTCCATAATTCGATTCGTTAATATGGTCATTTAAGGGTAATCTTGACAAAAAATCTGCCTGATTATTGATCGATTTAATATATTCAATTTCATAATTAAAACTAGAGAGAAATAAAGCCCAACGTTGCAGTCGATGTGCCGCTAATATGGGTAAGTTCTTTTTACTTCCGAATAAAGTCAATAAGCATTTGGCATCCGTTTTGATCAAAAATTTCCTGCCATATAAATATTGGAAAAATTTCTTCACTCCAGCTACAATAGCCAAAGCCTCCTTTTCTACTTGTGAGTAATTTTGTTGGCTTTTAGTTAATGTTTGAGACGAATATGCTATAGGACGCTCATCATTTGGGCCGTATCGGTGTGAAATGACAGCTCCAATACCGTAAAATGAACTGTCTACCGTTAATACTATTGGCAATTTCGGATCGTAATGGACTAAAACTGGAAATGAGGCTAATAACTTCTTAACTCTTCTAAACGCAACATCACATTTCCAACACCATTTGAATTGTACATTTTTCTTCAACAAATTATGCAATGGTTGTAGGACTATTGACGAGTTTTTTATAAATCTATTATAAAAATTTACTAATCCCAAAAAAGACTTCAGTTGAGTTACGTTCTTTGGTGCTTGTGCTTTTAAAATTGCCTCTACCTTATCTTCACATGCGTGTAAACCATACTTATCAATTCTATACCCTAAATAAGTCACCGAATCCTTAAAAAAATCACATTTATTCATTGATATCGTGAAACCACTATCATTCAACCTTTTTAAAACTTCTCTAACACGGTTCATGTGCACAATTTCATCTTTTCCTGTTATTAAGATGTCATCAATGAACACAACTACTCCATTTAATCCCGCTAACAATTTTTCCATTATTTCTTGAAAAAGAGATGGAGCACTATTTATACCAAATGGAAGACGTTTATAAGCAAATAGACCCTTATGAGTACTAATTGTAGTTAACAAAGCTGAATCATCATCAAGCTCAACTTGTTGATAAGCATTGGTTAAATCAATTTTAGTGAAATGAATACCGCCTTGCAATTTATGAAACAAGTCTTCAATCAATGGCAAAGGATATCTATCCACATGTAAGACAGGATTCAGAGTGATTTTATAGTCACCACATATTCTGATACCTCCGTCGCTTTTTACCACTGGAACAATTGGGGTTCCCCATTGGCTGTATGACACCGGGATCAAAATGCCGTCATTCACCAGTCTCTCCAGCTCCCGCTCGACACCCTCACGCAACGCAAATGGTAATGGTCGACATTTGAAGAACTTGGGCTTCCAATCATTTATTAATCTCAGATGTATGGTACCTCCCGTGTAACGTCCTAGACAGGGAGAAAAAACATTAGGAAAATCGTTCATAAGTTTTTCTTTCAATCTATCTAACCGACTATTGATGTGATAAATCGATAATTCAAACAAATTGAAAAAATCCCTACCTAACAAAGGCGGTCCACCTTTTACGATCACATATAATTCAATTTCCTTAGTCGAGGTTTTGTAACAAATGTTCACTTTAATGTAACCCTTAGGTTTGATTATAGAACCATCATAACTCATCAATGCCTTCTGAGGCTCATTTATAACAAATTCCGATAAATGTTTTTTCCAAAAATCATATGAGACAACCGAGACGGACGCCCCTGTGTCCAATTCAAATATAAAATTTTTGTGGTTAATTGAAACATTTAACTTGATAGCACCTAATTTTTTATTTTCATTTTCGGAATGTAACTTGAAAAGAGTATCAACCGCTTCATCAAACTCATTATCTATAGATGTATCATCTAGTTCCTCTAAATAATGATTCCTTTTATTCATTTCACACATCTTAGCTAAATGACCCAATTGTTTACAAATGTTACATGCATAATTTTTAAACCGACAGTTATCTTGTCTATGATTTGTCCTCCCACAAATTTGACACAGCATGGTGGGGGTCCCCTCTCTCGATGATGACGTCTTCTGCGCCCTTCCATCTTCGTGCGACTGGTTCCTTATCGGCTTAGCGGATCCCCGGAGTTGGCCCCGTTGATTTTTCATCTGGTGAAAAAAAACTTCTTCTTTGAAAAACTCACTTTTTGTACCTGTTTTTCCGATGTGACTGTTTGCAATTTGAATAATTTTGTCGAATTCCACTGCCGCGTCTTCTTCGAATATTTTCTCCATAATTCGGGTATCATCCAGGCCCATAATGAATTTATCACGAAGAACGACATTTAATTCATTTCCAAAAGCACAATGAGTAGCTAACGATCTCACTCTTGCTGCCCATTGTTGTATAGACTCCTCTCCATTTTTCACGGCGTTGTAGAATTTGAATCTAGCCGCAAAGGGTCGGATGATCGACTGGAAATGCTTGTCGAGAATGTTCACCAATTCCTCGTACTTCTTTTCCTCTGGGGTTTCGGGATGCAAAGACTGAAAACCAATCTGTATGCCTCTTCGTCACACGCGTTCAGCAGGATGGCTTTCTTCATATTTTCGTCTTCGATTTTGTTTGCTATGAAATATTGTTCCAAACGGGGTTTGAATATATTCCAATCAGAATCTTCCAAACGAAATTCTCGAATTTTCCCCAAAAATGACGCCATTCTGTTCACGATCACTTCTTCAATGCACAACTAATTCGGTATTTGAATATTTTTTTATCCTCGTCGCCAAGTTGTAATGTCTTCGAATAGTACAAAAGATCACTTTCGTTTTGTAACGTTTTATTCGAAGTCTCCACATACAATGAATCGTGAAACCGTGCACTCGCACAAAAAGACGGTAGTAACACATGTTCACCCCACCATTGAAATACAATATTTCTTAATATATTACACTAATGATCCCCAAGCTCAGCAGGACTTCGGCCGACGTCTTGGACCATATGCCTCTCCAGTTCAGTGTTGCAGCGAAGGTAAGTACTGTTATGGTTCCTTTTTTTTTTATCTTTAAAATTTTTTAATTTAATTTGAATTTTAAGGAACCAAAATTATAAAAAAATTATAGAATTTTGAATTTTGAAAAATTTACCTGGCCTAGACTCTATCTCAATTGAGGGTTCATAAATTTTATTTCAATTATCATTGAAAGATTTTGATTTGAATTTTAAAATATTATAATTTAAATTATATCAAATACAATAAACTCTCAATAACTAATTAATATTAAATTTGATTTCAATATCAAACTATTCTAATAATAATCAAGAATAATAATCTAATTCTATGGTTGATTTTTGTTCAGTGTTCATAAAACTAAGTTAACTTTTAGGTTATTTAATTTTTATGAGTTAACTCACTTATCTTACTTTCGGATTTCACAGTCTGTTTGAAAACACTAATCTCTTGAATGTTTATTTACGGTAATATATTCTTCAGATTACTGGTCCAATGTCTTTATTTCTGGTTTTTGTAAGTCCATATCAACTGTCACCATTCTTCATATCACCATTTCCATTCATATACTAATCACACTATATTATATTGGTAAATCATTCACCATTTATCAATTTCTTCATCTATATCCTATAGTTTTTATTTTTCCATCCTTCTTGATTCCCCATTTTTTATACTTCCCCCCTTCAATTCTTTTCTCGTCTCCTTGGTTTCACTCCTCAAAAGTCCTTAGTCTCTAGATTTCTTAACACTAATACATAATACAATAACATAGAATTTATTTACATTTTTCTTATCAAAATCTTTCAATTTTAGCCTCATCCAGAAACCAGCAATTTAACTCAATGAATTTGGAAATTGAATACTACAATCGAAGACTATAATTTTGAATTGAAATTTTCTCTGGAATGTAAACAATAAATTTAAATGTTGAAACTTTTGAATTTTGATTCATGTACTTGCAATTATGTTGTGATATAGTTTCAACCAGGTAACGTACTATGTATCCTTTTGAAATACTCAAAATTTAGATATAAATATAGAACCGTAACAAAAATTCCATAACAAATTCCCCAAAAATTTGTTTATATTTAAATGAATTTAGAATAAATTTATGGAAATATAAAACAAATTTTATAAATCCTCATTATCTGTTATTCTTTGTATTCAAAAATGCTTTCTATGTTATATATGCCTTTGATTGTTCCAGTATTAATATCTTTCAATAAATAACTATTCACAGGATGTTCTGTTTCAACTTCATATGGCCCATCAAATTTAAATAATAATTTGGCACACTTGTTTGCACTTCTATTGGATACTCTTTTTGTTTTTACGATGACTAAATCCCCTTTTTTGAATCTTGTTTTCTTTTTATTTCTTTTTTTCATTCTCTTCAAAAATTTCATTGCATTCCTTTCCATCTTTTCATTATTCACAATGGTTCTTTATATGTGATGCTAATTATTTAAATTCATTGAAGTAGTAAGTCATTTGCATATTTGGATTGAAATCTGAGCTGAATTTGTTTATAATTTTGCATGTAATATTCTATCCTTCTCAAATGATTTAAGGTTAAAACTAATCAAAATTGATAATAACATTTTCTAAATCTTCAGTAACATGTTTGAAATTTTTAATCGAACAATGAAATACTGTAATCTTTTCTCTTCTGTTGTTTCATTGTAGCCTGGAGGAGGTTCTTTATCGCTTTCATTCTTGAGTGATATATGGAAGTTATTTGGGCATCTTATATTAAATTTGTCATTGTAATACCTATTCACTAACATGTCCCATACTAGTGATCTTTCGAAAAGTATTAAATTGTTTACTCTAGGTTTCCTGATAAATTCTCCATTCTTACTATTTGGTATTATTGTTTCTATATTGAAATTTGATGTACTTGTTGAATTTTTTTCACTTTTCTTTCGTTTAGTTGTATGTTGATCATGATCATTCATTTGTCTTTTTGAATATTTTTCCGTGAGCAACGAGAGATCTAATTCATTGAAATTCTGTTTCTTTTTGTGGTGTAGTGATATAAAAATTTTCACTCTATCAGTATCTGAAATGATTAAAGATTTGATGTCATCAACAAATTCTGTTTGTGGTTCTTTGTGAATAATTTTCTCAATTTTACTATCATAATACCTTTCATTATCTTTTTTTTTAATTAATTCTGATGTAACAGCATTCTCTCTGTACATCACCTCCCAAATTTTTATATTTTGTGTTTCTAGTTTTTCTTCTTGTATTTCTATTTTATTTTCAACTTTTTGGTTTATCTGTTTTGTTTCATTTTCATTTATTTTTGTAGGAAATTCTTCTCTCTGAATTGTCATTGTATTGTTGAAATCCGTTTCAATATTATCATATTTTTCATCTAATTTTCTATTCATTTCTTTGATTTGTTTTTCTATATTTTGTGTGATCTTTAATAACATATTCATAATGGCATATTGATCTCCACCTTGCTCCCCTATATTTCCACTTATATTTTCTTCTTGCTCTCCTCTTTCTCCCATTGTTGTTCTACTTCTGGTATTCATTTTACTATGTTACTTGATTAAAATTTATATAATTATAAATAACTGAAATTCAATAAATAAAAAAATTTCTTATAATTCAAGCCACGCGTTGGGCGCCATTTTTGTTATGGTTCCTTTTTTTTTTTATCTTTAAAATTTTTTAATTTAATTTGAATTTTAAGGAACCAAAATTATAAAAAAATTATAGAATTTTGAATTTTGAAAAATTTACCTGGCCTAGACTCTATCTCAATTGAGGGTTCATAAATTTTATTTCAATTATCATTGAAAGATTTTGATTTGAATTTTAAAATATTATAATTTAAATTATATCAAATACAATAAACTCTCAATAACTAATTAATATTAAATTTGATTTCAATATCAAACTATTCTAATAATAATCAAGAATAATAATCTAATTCTATGGTTGATTTTTGTTCAGTGTTCATAAAACTAAGTTAACTTTTAGGTTATTTAATTTTTATGAGTTAACTCACTTATCTTACTTTCGGATTTCACAGTCTGTTTGAAAACACTAATCTCTTGAATGTTTATTTACGGTAATATATTCTTCAGATTACTGGTCCAATGTCTTTATTTCTGGTTTTTGTAAGTCCATATCAACTGTCACCATTCTTCATATCACCATTTCCATTCATATACTAATCACACTATATTATATTGGTAAATCATTCACCATTTATCAATTTCTTCATCTATATCCTATAGTTTTTATTTTTCCATCCTTCTTGATTCCCCATTTTTTATACTTCCCCCCTTCAATTCTTTTCTCGTCTCCTTGGTTTCACTCCTCAAAAGTCCTTAGTCTCTAGATTTCTTAACACTAATACATAATACAATAACATAGAATTTATTTACATTTTTCTTATCAAAATCTTTCAATTTTAGCCTCATCCAGAAACCAGCAATTTAACTCAATGAATTTGGAAATTGAATACTACAATCGAAGACTATAATTTTGAATTGAAATTTTCTCTGGAATGTAAACAATAAATTTAAATGTTGAAACTTTTGAATTTTGATTCATGTACTTGCAATTATGTTGTGATATAGTTTCAACCAGGTAACGTACTATGTATCCTTTTGAAATACTCAAAATTTAGATATAAATATAGAACCATAACAAAAATTCCATAACAGTACTGTCTCTGACCTGTATCTTGCTTTGATCTCTTGCTCTAGCGAGTTGTTATGCATGTAATATTGTATCTTATCAATATTCATTATTTTTAGGTCAGCCTGCTCCCCGACGACCTGTGAGTCGATCACAATGCTGGTGGAGCCGAGAGTTGCAACAATGTCTGGCTTACGCGTGCCTTCAGATGTTGAAAAGGTAGGTTCGTTCTCTACCCTGTATTCTTTGTTTCCCAAGCTTCTAGCAATATAGTTGGAAATTGCATTATGCCTTCTTATTCTTGTCTTATGTGTTTTGTGGCATATCTGAATTATATGGTTGTTAGTTTCAGGTAGACCACATCCGGCCCTAGATGATCTATTGCCTTGTCTTCCTCTGGTTGTTCGAGAGGCAGACAGCAATTCTCGCCTTCACACTGTTCACAAAGTCTCTACCAGATAGGAACTTTGTTGGATTTCCCACCCAGCTGTGCTTACCTTTCACCTCAGCAGAACGCCTGAGTGGTCCTCCATCTATAGATGTGTAAAGTTGAGTGGCCCAGTTTTTGTCAAGAGCCTATGCTGAGTTAATTATCCTGTTGTTAGTTTCAGGCGTTTTTCAGCTTGGGCATATTCGACTGTCAGGTAAGTTGTTGCATTATTTTCAGCTAAATATAGATACTTTCGGAGTCTTTTCAGAGTATTCGGGCGCTGTAGTGGGGCCCACCAGTGGGGGGATGGGACATTCAGACCTCCATCATGGATGTTAGCATGTATGTAAGTGTTGAAGGCATTTCATATATTAGATAGCTTTGATATTTTGATAGATTGATTGAATTGAATTAATTGTAATTGTCAAGTAAAAACTGATAGAAAACTAATTCATTGATATTTTGCTTTAAAAACTGTTGAACTGGTACAGTTTTTACATTAGTCCTTCGAGCCGTTGCAGTTAATTCGTGAAATTTCATTTGTTCGCCCTATGGAACCGAGAAGAAGTTCAAGATCGACGAAGGGGATTCCACCGTTGAGATTTGGTGTGGATTCTGTCGACAAAAGCAAAGTGGTCTCTAGGAACAGGAGTGATACCATGTTATCTAGGAATGGCCGAAGTTTTGATGTTGAGAAATCTACGAATTTGAAGGAGGTGGTAGATCCGTTATTTCAAAATTCTTCTATGGTTCAAGAGAAAAATCAAGAAAAACATAGTTATGAAAAGAATTTGAGTGAAGGGCGCTCAAACCATATTCCGCATGGTGATGAAAAGAATATGGGAGAAGAGCCTTCAAATCATATTTCCGGAAGTATTCGTTCAAATTCAAGCAACAAATCGAGAATCAATTTAGAAATGGAAGCTCTGAAACTAGAAGAAAGGTTCGTACATGAGGAAAGCATGGAAAGGTTGCGACTGCTTCGCAGTAAAAAAGACCTGGCTTTTAAAGAACTAAAATTGAAGATGAGAATGCTCGAAGAGGAAGGTGGAAGTGATGATGGTTCCCAAGAAGACATGCCTTCACAAAATATCTACGAAAATCCTGAGGAGGAGAAAGATTGGATGCATGGATGTGTTCCTTCTTCTAAATTGAAAAGTTATCCAGATTCGCCTTTTAGGGAAAGACAACTTGAAGACAGGTCTGACACTTTATTGAAAATAGTTGAACAATGCTTCAAAAATACAGAAAATGTCACTGAAATTTTGAGACGTCAAAAATTGAGAGAGTTACGTTTCTTTTCGGGAGATCTTACAGAGTGGCCGCTTTTTATAAGTGAATTCAAAAGATCTTCTGAATTGTATAAACTAAATGATTATGACAACCTATTGAGATTAGATAAGAGTTTGAAAGGTAAGGCACGTGAAACTGTCAAACCTCTTTTGAGTTCACCGAATAATGTATCAAAGATAATGAAAATGTTAGAAATGAACTTTGGAAGACATGAGTGGATCATTTTGAGTTTAATGGAAAAGGTAAAAAGATTTGGGTTTGTTAGCGAAGAAAAATTAGATATTTGTATTTCATTCTCTAATGCTATCAATAACCTGGTCACCACAATGAAAAATATTGATTGCACTCTTTATCTATTCAATCCAGAACTTCTGTCAACAATTGTAGAGAAGCTTTCCCCAATCCAGAAATACAATTGGGGTAAGTACAAGTTGCGAAGAGATAAGGAGTCATTACCAACTTCTCTAGAAGACTTCGCAACCTGGTATGAGGATGAAATAGGTGCAGTAGCATCTATTTCGATTCCGTCAATTTTGAAGTCAAAGGGTTATTCCAGAAAAGAAAAAATTTTCTCTTTGAATGATAATTCTGAAATTATTCATACAAAAAAGCCTCTCTCTAAAGAAGTCCTCTCTCTAAAGAAGGTGGCCACTATATAGCTAAATGTCGAGTTTTTCTTGAAAAAACAATTCTAGAACGACGAAAAATAACTTCTGATTTGAAATTATGCTGTTCTTGTTTGAATTTAGGGCATAGTTTGAAACGATGTTATAGGAAGAGGAATTGTGGTGTGGATGGATGTGCTGGACAACAACATCCTTTGGTTCACATGGGTGTCGATACTGTGACGTATTTTTGAATCTTTGTTGTTGCAAGAATATTTGAAAACACACTGCGAACGGCTGCTTTAAACCGGTGAGCAATTATGGGTGGATTCTAAAATAATTTGAGTCCTGTATAGTGATGTATGGGCGCCAATTGGTTAATATTAGTAAAAGTGAAAGAAATAATTTTGTCAATCGCTAATAACCAATAATTAGCGATGAGATAAGTTCTTAAATAAAATCAATAAAAATCATGTACAGACAGTTTATTTTTGAGGGTTGTTCCTTGCACGTGAATAACTCCAATTCTCCTTGTGGGGAAAGGCTGCCAAAGGACTGTTTTCTGTGATTGATGTTGAAAAGCTATTTGTCGTTTGCTTCAAAAATAAGACTTTCTTCGAAAGATACCCAACGAAATCATCTACTGCTTCGTCCAGATATGAGGAATCAATAATCACTATTGTGCGGTGAAAATAAAAACCCTGAAACAATAAGTTCTAAGAACTTGTTTTCGAATGCCAACATGGCCGTTCGACATAAATCAATTTTGATAGAAACTCACCTTCAAAAAGGGTTTTGCTAAGTTCCAATGACTTACGATGAACGTAGACTCTAATTTCGATATTCTAATTGAACTTCCCAAATCAGATCCAGCGAGAAATTATTCAAAAAGATCGACAATTAACAAATCCCTTTACAGGTTCTACTCTAGGTGAAAATCAAAAATGGAAGTCTCTTCCTTCAAATAATTGAATTCCAAATTTTGAATTGATAAACGCGACATCTGGCCGAAACAGAAAACGACAACGCTGTACGAAGAAGAAACCTGTGCTCGGAGATATGATAAAAACATATTTTGAAAAATCGAAGTTAGATGGCGCTAATGACAATGTTTGGATAATTTGAAATAATATAATCATAAATTCCTCAACTTCAACTTCAGACCTGGTGTTATTAAATGCTACACTACCCCTCTCCTCAAAAAAATTACCCGTAATTTTTGTGCAGATTAGTATTTTCGAAACAACCTCTCTCAAATACCATACTTATTCTAAACTAACACCTAAGATAACCCTAATCATATTTAACCTATCTTAACCTACTTTAATCCTATCTTAACCTACTCAACCTATTCCTAATGTAAATATAATCTGACCCTTGAGTAATTAATCCTACATAGGTAGAGCCCTCAGAGTCAATTAGCCGTAAGGGTCACCGATAACCCTTGCGATAAGAATTCGAGACGATATATTTTCGATACGATATATTTTTCGAATTAACGAAACGACAACGGTAGATAGGCGATAAACGATAACTAGCTTCAAGTGGCAGTTTATGAAACAGATACGTCCGAGTTGGAACCAAAATAAGGTTTCAGATCCTTGATATGCCATATTCCGTCGCTAGAATTACTCATATCTTGCAGTTCATAACATACACGAGAAACCTTCCTTCGTACCTTCCGTAAAACATATTTTGGAGCCAATTTTGCGGAAAATTTTTTTGAAGCGTCAGATAAAACTTTATTTTTCCTCCAAACTTTATCACCATTTTTGAAAACAAAATCTTTTCTTCGTAAGTTATACGCCTTAGAATTCCTAATATAGGCGGCATGAAGTTTTTCTCGAACTTTTGTAAATATTTCCGAGAGAGGCTTGAGATTATCAACATAATTATCACGTTTATCTGGTAGTAATTGAATGCCAGAAGTAGACTCAACCTGACCGTAATAATCACCAGAAAGAGGTAAATGTCGACCGAAATTTAAAAAGGCCGGTGTATAACCTGTAACTTCATGTCTCGCAGTGTTAAGAGCATGAGATATTTTATCCAGTTCTTTATCCCAATCCGTATGATCGTTATCTTTAATGAAACTTCTGATAGCGGTGCCTACTGTTCTATTTGTTCTCTCAACAAAATCGCACTGAGGTGAGTAAACAGCCGTGAACCAGATCTTCTGTACTTTATAGGAGTTCGCAAGTTCCTTCATAGCGCGTCCTGCAAATTGCGTGCCGTTATCCGCTATAATGAACTGCGGAACTCCGAATTTCAAAAATACCTCGGATTCCAAAAATTTCACAACATTTTGAGCTGTTGCTACACGTAGTGGCTTCAGAATGGTATATTTGGTAAACCAATCGCCAATAACTAATAAGAAAGTATTACCTTTCTTTGATCGGGGTAAGGGGCCAATAAGATCTAAAGCGATTATCTGCCATGGAAATTGGACGTTTTTCTCTTTGCCCATTAGTCCTAAGCCTGGACGGTTAAAAATTTTCTGTGCGCCACAAATTTCACAACATTTAACAAATTTGAGAATATCTGTACGCATCTTTGGCCAGTAATATAGCTCACTTACTTTAGCTAGAGTTTTATAGAAACCGAAATGACCGGCGGTAGGGAGTTCATGACAAGATCTAATAACATCTTTGCGTTGAGGCTTCGGGATCACGCATTTCCATTCAGTGCTATTAGTTGTCATCGGTAGGGAAGCAGGAATAAGCTTAAAGAGGATATCATTTTCAACTTTCCACTGTGGAAAAAGTTCTGGATTAAGCAAAACTTTCTGCATCAAATTTTGGTACCACGAATCTATATTTCGTTTATCAATATCGAAAGCGTTTACTTCAACGGGGTGCTCTATTCTGGACAAAAAGTCAGGTACGACATTTAGTTTACCTTTACGGTGTTTAAGCTCGAAATTAAATTGTGCCAACCGAACAGACCAGCGTGCGAGTCTTCCGGTGGGATTAGAAATTCTATTCAACCAAAGCAGCGAATAATGGTCAGTAATAACCGTGAACTTTGTACCTTCTACATATGGTCTAAATTTTTCGAGACAAAAAATAAGTCCCAGTAATTCTCTTTCCGTCACCGAATAATTTCTCTCAGCGCGCGATAGAGATCGACTAGCATAAGCTATTACTCTTTCTTGACCATTTTGTTCCTGTGTCAGAACTCCTCCGACACCTGTCGCAGACGCATCGCATTGAATTGTAAAAGGCAAACCAAAATCAGGGGAGGTCAAAATAGGGTCTGAAACAAGAGCATCTTTTATTTTTGTAAAAGATTCTTCGGCAGCGATTGTCCAAGAAACAGATTGGCCTTTCTTTTTTCCTTTCAGGAGATCGTTAATCGGCGAAAGAAGTGAGGAAAAGTGAGGTATGAATGACCTGTACCATGAACACATGCCGACAAATTTCTTAACTTCAGTACTAGTCGTTGGTCGGGGAAAATTAACCATAGCGGAAACTTTTTCGGGATCCGTTCTTAGGCCATCACCATCAACGATGTATCCCAAATATTTAATGGATGTACGGAAAAATTGACATTTCTCAAGGTTCACCGTCAAGTTAGCTTCGGTTAGACGTTCTAGAACCGTTTTTAAGATTTCTACATGATGTTCGAAAGAGGGCGATATAACAATGAAGTCGTCGAGATACGTGAAAATATATGGGTCTAGTTCAGGTCCGAATAATTTGTCTACAAGTCGCTGTTGAGCTTGAGCGCTATTCCTTAATCCGAATGGTGTCACTTTGAATTGGAACAGCCCTCTACCAGCTACACAAAATGCAGTTTTTTTCACGGGATGCAGGATCAAGGGGTATTTGCCAAAATGATTTTCGTAAATCAATACTAGATATGAATTTCGCACCTGCTAAATTTCTAAGGATACAGTCAATACGCGGAAGGGGATAAGCGTCATGTTTCGTTATCTCGTTGAGTTTTCGACCATCAAAACAAAACCTATATTCGTTATTTTTTTTCTTAATCAATAAAACGGGGCTAGACCAAGGTGATTGCGAAGGTTCTACCACGCCTAATTTCAACATCTCGTCTAATTCAGAATGAAGAATTTTGGTCATGTATGGCGAAAATGGATATTGCTTAATGCGGAAAGGTTTCGCATCGCCGGTATCGATTGTCAAGGACATTTTATGAGTGAGGCCCAAACGATCGTTACCGTCGATAATCTTGAATGATTGAATTACTTTTTCGGCCATTTTTTGCTTTTCTGGAGACAAATCATCAATTTTGCTAATGAATGGCGGTGGTTCAAGGGGTTTCTCTGTGATAGCATTAAGCCTAGAAAGTTTGCTCTGTATATTCCACGAGTTATTTTTGTAATCAATTTTTAAATTGAATTTTCTACAGAAATCAGAGCCAAAAATGAACGAATGATTAATGGCGGGAACAACTAATGCTTCTAGACAATGACAAGAATTATCTATGATGATGGGAAGGTACACTAAACCTTTAACTTCTTGTTCTTGATTGTCGGCAGTGATAACAAATTCGCGAGGATGAGGTACTATCTTCAAATGTTTTTCGGTTAAAATTTTTAAACCACTTCCACCCACTATGGATACGTTAGATCCCGAATCTAAAAGAACAACAATAGGAGAATTTACCAAAGTAACTTCGACAAAAGGACGATTATCATTCGATTTTTCATGAAAAAGTGGGAGACTTTCTTTACCGGAACACAAATTTTCTTTATAGAATTTAGATATATAGATCTTCCACTTTCGCCAATCTTCCTCGTCAAAAAGACTAGAATAGTCAGATGTAGCCCTACGATCGCAGTGAGAATGCTGGACTACAGAACAATTCTCAGAATTTAGTTTTTTGAACAACGATTACACGTACGTACTGTGGACCCAGGAGATCCGCACCGAAAACAAAATTTTCTCGTTCGTTTATCAGTACATTTCCCGTACACGTGACCGGTTTTATGACAGTTCCAACACTTCATTTCGTTATGATTGGTATTTGAAACATAAGATGGCCTTTCATCTACGACGGCGACATTAGAAGTCTTCTTAGAAGATTGAATATTTCTATTCTGCTTAGGATTCTGAACTGGAAACCTTGAATTAGATGTACCCGGAGACACTATAGATAGAAAATCATCATCTTCTAAACGTTTAACGTGTCTATAGAGTTCAGAAACACTATCGATTTGAGTCATTGCTAAAGCTTTTCTATATTCAGGAATTAAGTTTCTTTGGAGATATTTCAATTTAGTGGGTTCTGCTGGTTCCCTAGTTAATCGTCTGAATAGCTCATTCATTTTTGCGAAATAAATTGTGACCGATTCGCTATCAAATTGATTCCGAGATTTAATTTCTTCCCATAAATGTTCATCATGATTGGGTTGTTGAAAATCTCTCTTCAACTCAACAACCAAAGAGTCCCAATCCTTTACCTCTGAAATTTTCTGGCGGAGCCAATATCGCGCATCACCGACAAAAAGATCAATTGCTGAATCGTATAATTCCATTTTACTAACATGGCGAGCCTTTCTCAACTCTTCGACATTTTCTAGAAAAACGTGCAACTTATCTCTATCCCCGTTAAATGTTTCACCCCACTTATAAACTGGTACGGATTTTACAACGTTGTTATTACTTGTATTCGGGTTATTGGGAATCGAGTCCTGCACAGAAAGATTAGATACGACAGGTAGTTTAGGCTCGATAACTTTATCATGTAAATCTGCGTCTAACGTTAAACAAGTCGCGTATGATTCATTCTTGAACTCTTTGCGCTGTTGTACATCTTCCGCTGTATCATCGATGGGCAATCTTTGTATTCTACCAATAACGTGTGCTAAACGTGATTTAACGCGTTTAAAAACTGAATCGGAAGTATTTCCCTCGAAATCAATGATCAATTGAGTAATTGATTCTAAAGTATTATTAATAGCTAATTGTTCAGTTCCAAAGTCGAAGTTAGGGTCTTTTAAATTGAAAACATCACCTGATTTCTGTTTCTCCAATAATCTACCCAAAATCTTTCTTTTGTCATCTTGACTTCGATTAGACAAAACACCTCTAATTCTGAGCTCATAATTTAGTTCATCCACTAGTAAGTGAACAGGTTTCATATCTGTCGTCATAATACCAAATGAATAAATGCAAAATATAAAAAAATAAAAAATATCGTAAACCTAAGTGAAAAGCAGAAGGGAAATTTAGATTACCGAAAAAATTTGACTAATAAGAAATTGGAACAGAAATATCAGTCTATGGGAGCCCAACCTTAACAGTTTTCAACTTTTTACATCAATATAAATTCGGCAGTCAACAATGAAAACAATATGAATACTTAGTCTAAGAAATATCAATATAAATTTCAACATATGAAATCATGAATAATATGTGGGTGGAAATTATTGGACACTGACCAAAGAAAAGCAATTGAAATGCACAATATGTATCAAGTTATCAAGATTAGATAATGAGAAATTCAGGAGGAGAAATGAAATGTAAACAACAATTAATGAAGCTAATTAAAGAAGAGATATTCATCAAATACAGAACTCAAAGCCCTCAACGTTGGTCGCCATAATTATGTGTGACGTATTTTTGAATCTTTGTTGTTGCAAGAATATTTGAAAACACACTGCGAACGGCTGCTTTAAACCGGTGAGCAATTATGGGTGGATTCTAAAATAATTTGAGTCCTGTATAGTGATGTATGGGCGCCAATTGGTTAATATTAGTAAAAGTGAAAGAAATAATTTTGTCAATCGCTAATAACCAATAATTAGCGATGAGATAAGTTCTTAAATAAAATCAATAAAAATCATGTACAGACAGTTTATTTTTGAGGGTTGTTCCTTGCACGTGAATAACTCCAATTCTCCTTGTGGGGAAAGGCTGCCAAAGGACTGTTTTCTGTGATTGATGTTGAAAAGCTATTTGTCGTTTGCTTCAAAAATAAGACTTTCTTCGATAGATACCCAACGAAATCATCTACTGCTTCGTCCAGATATGAGGAATCAATAATCACTATTGTGCGGTGAAAATAAAAACCCTGAAACAATAAGTTCTAAGAACTTGTTTTCGAATGCCAACATGGCCGTTCGACATAAATCAATTTTGATAGAAACTCACCTTCAAAAAGGGTTTTGCTAAGTTCCAATGACTTACGATGAACGTAGACTCTAATTTCGATATTCTAATTGAACTTCCCAAATCAGATCCAGCGAGAAATTATTCAAAAAGATCGACAATTAACAAATCCCTTTACAGGTTCTACTCTAGGTGAAAATCAAAAATGGAAGTCTCTTCCTTCAAATAATTGAATTCCAAATTTTGAATTGATAAACGCGACATCTGGCCGAAACAGAAAACGACAACGCTGTACGAAGAAGAAACCTGTGCTCGGAGATATGATAAAAACATATTTTGAAAAATCGAAGTTAGATGGCGCTAATGACAATGTTTGGATAATTTGAAATAATATAATCATAAATTCCTCAACTTCAACTTCAGACCTGGTGTTATTAAATGCTACAATACCAGTCAAGAAACATCCATCCAGCAAAATTTAAACTTCTGTGGCCAACTCTCAACAGAGCGACAGTCTGTTTTACTGAGAATAGCACCAGTTATTCTTCGAGGACCGGACAAGGAAGTTACCACTTTCGCACTTTTTGATGAAGGCTCCACATGTTCATTGATAGAAGAAAAACTGGGCAACGAGTTGAAGTTGGCAGGTCCTGTCGTACCTGTATGCTTTCAATGGACAAATCAGGTAACTCATTATGAGGATAATTCGAGGAATGTTTCTGCTAAAATATCTGGAGGAATTGAGGTGAAAAGAAATTTTCATAAAATTAAAAATTTAAGAACTGTAAGAAACCTTCAATTGCCTCAGCAGAATATCGACATAAGTGAATTGCTCAAAAGGTATCCGTACTTAGATCATGAAATCTTGAATACCTTGAACAATGCCAAACCTCAAATCTTATTAGGACAAGACAATTGTGGGTTGATTATTCCTCGACAAATAATACAACCCTCTTTAAATATGCCAATATTATGGAAATCGAAGTTGGGATGGACAATTCACGGAAAAATTAGTGATGATGAAGGTGGCGATAAAGAGGGTGAAGAAGATGCTAATGTCACGCCTTCTCGATATAGAAGCAGATCTAGAAGCAAGTCAGGAAGAAAGTCTAAGTCCAGATGCAAAGCCAGGAGTAAATCAAGATCTTCCAGAAGAAGAAAAAGAATGAAATCTGCAAGATTGAGCAGTTCAGATTCTGGAACAAAATTTGAGATCCACCTAAAGGTAGACCGAGTGCAGAAAACAAGATATTACTGGTCTGATAAGAAAAGTAGAGATAGCGAGTCAGAAGATAAAAGAAAGCGTCGAAAGTTTTCTCTAAGATTCCCAAGACGACGTAGAAATAGTATCAAAAGGAGTCCCAAAAGGAAGAGGAACGTACCTACAAAAAGTTCCCTGAGCAAGAGGCGATGTATTAGCAGTGAAAGAAGCAACTCTAGAAGACGTAGTATTTCACGATCTAAGAGAAGCCGGAGCAAAAGACGTAGGAGTACCCCAAGATGTCCGAGTCTGCGCAGAGGTGGCCGCAGTCAGAGAGGCCATAGATGTAATCTTAGTAATAGAAGCCGTCATGAGGAAAGAGGTTCGGACTTAAGAAGAAGCCCTAGACCAAGAAGAAGGAGCACATCTCCACCATGGCAAAAGGGAGTGACAGTCCATTTAGGTGGCAAGACAGATGCGGTAGTTCCAGGGAAAGTAACGACTCCCCAAAACTAGCCTATCCTCGACCAGTGAGCAAGCTGTGTATTTCAACTACGAAACAAATTCCAAAGGGACACCCTGGAGAAAATGTTGAAGACATTTCTTAGAAAATATATTAGATAGCTTTGATATTTTGATAGATTGATTGAATTGAATTAATTGTAATTGTCAAGTAAAAACTGATAGAAAACTAATTCATTGATATTTTGCTTTAAAAACTGTTGAACTGGTACAGTTTTTACAGTGAGCATTAGGGCAGTCTTTGGGTAAGTGTAGCCACTTTCTAATATACCTCCTCAAAAGCCTGTAAAACTTCTTCAGATGTCCGAATTTTACCTGCCCATGGACCAAGTGGTACATCAGGCTTGGCATCACCACCTTCATCACGGCCCATAGGCGCTGCTGGGGTTTCAGAGGTGCTCTGGATAGTTTATCCAGTGAGTCTGTCAAGCTGCCCATCTCACCGCAGCTTCTCACCCCGTCAACAGTGAAGTTTACCCCCAGGTAAGCCCATTCCGATGTTCTTTTCAAGGTAGGTATTCTTGCTCCGTCGATTTTGAAAACACAAGCAGGGTCTATAATAGTCTTCTTCTGCTTCGATACATTCGGGATGGCTAGAGAAGCGCATTTGCCTGCGTTGGCCTGCAGACCGCATTCCTTGAGGAAGTCAGCCACTCTGTCGATCAGAGCCTGCAGACCCTCCTCTGTTGAAGCTAGGAGGACCAGATTATCTGCAAATGCCAGTATGTTCAGTTTTATACCTTCAGTGTCAATCCCTATTCCTGATTTAAGCGATCCCAGTAATGCGTCCAGGACCATATTAAAGATTATTGGAGACAGGGGATCACCCTGTTTCACTCCGCAGGTCGGATGGATCGGATCCGACTGCCAATCACCGTGCTGTAGAACCGTAGTGCCTTTGTCATAGATCTTCATGAAGTATTTTATCATTGACTCTGGCACACCTTTAGCTCTTAAAGCCGACATCAAAGTAGGAAAGGACACCGAGTCAAATGCCTTTGCTATGTCGAGCACCGCCATGTACATCTTGCGGTGTTTCTCATGGTGGTATCTTATGGCCATATCGAGAAATACCACATTCTCAGCACAACCTTCGGTTTCTCTGAAGGCTCTTTGCCTTGCATCCAGCTTAATAGTTTTGCGTCTGTTCGCCAGTATCTTGTGAAATGTCCTCACAATCACCGATGATAGGTCTAAATTCACCTGGATCTTTGGCTCCTTTTGCTTTAGGCAGTAGTATTGTCCTGGACTTGCTCAAGGCTTCGGAAAGATCTTCGAGCCACATTGAGATATTAAAGATCCGAGCCAAGATGTCGCGTGTCGTCTTTCTTATTGTTTCTGCAGAGACAGCATCCGGACCTAATGCTGTCTTCGTTCTAGGCATGGCCTTCTTAACATCCTCTGCGGTTATTGGCACCCACAGTTCATCGTGGATTTCCGTGGGGCGTGTTAGTTTTGGAGACATGTTCTTGTGTCTCGTCATTAAAGTATTCCAGTAAGAAACCATGAGGTTCTTATCGACATATTCGTCCTGATCTAGTCTATCTTCGATCAGTCGCTTTACACATTCCCTCGGTTTTCTACGCCACAAATCCTGTACCTCAGCGTACTCTTCTCTTCTTTTCTGTTTTGCGTTTCTTGTGGCTCCTGGTGGTCGTGTCCTATTAATTATTTGTGTTCTTTCAGGTACAAAGGTTTCTAGAAGATATGCAGCCTGCTCTAAGGATTCCATCTCCTTAGGACTTGAGGGGACCATGGCGCAGATGTTAGTAAGCCAGCGAGCATTGAAGTCATCGCCGTCTAGCAGCTCTGCTTCTATCAGGTGAGTGAACAGCTGCCCCTGTACATCCCCTTCTGGAACATCGCCATGATCGGTGTTCAGATTTTCCTCCATATCATTTTCATCCCCCTCAACTTCCCTTAACATCTGCTGTACCATTTGTTTGTACTTTGTGTTTCTTCTTGCTCCCTTTATCGATTCTAAAGTTCTACTAGAGGATTTGACCAGTTCTTGGTTAATGAATCTAACATAATTTCTTATGAGTGATGCCTCTTTACGGGCCATCAGAGAGAGTTCTTCATTAGTCCACCTTTCTTTCTTATGCTGATATAACTCTCGGTTTTGTTGGTCTTACTGTATTGGCTGCAAGTATCGGCACTTCCTTACATCCAATGGTGTGATGTGGTTGATGGAAAAACACTTGCTTTCTAACTAAGTTTTATTCAACATAACTAGATAACACCTTTTTCGGTCCATTTCCGAGAAACACGCAGACTGAATGACCAGAAGTGATTACAATGACAATGTTAAGTACTCAGTTCATATCTAATGCAATCGTTTGAATTTGCTGTGTTAGCGGAGTCCTCATATTATATTTATTATCGATTCCTCAAGTGGAAATAGGCAATGTGGTCACCGGTGTTCCACTTTCGAAATATGAGCTAATCAGGGGTCGGAAGTCTATCACATCTTCCCCGCTCATTGAAAAAATTTGAAAATAAATGAAACATTTTGAAAATTTTTTTCCTAACAGATTCAATAAAACCTTATCTAATAATCCTAGAATACACTCATCTACTCATATACTTATAAACTCAACTAAGGGGTTATATATTTATTTAATCATCCCTAATAGTGCTTAATTCTATTGGCATGCACAGTTTCTAATTTATTGCCTTTGAAAATAGCATCAGCTTTATTATTCGAAGAATTTCGTAATATTATCAGATCTCCAGTCTTATAATGAACTGGGATGGTCTTTTCATCAAATTTAATGTGAAATGAGATTGTCCTAGCATCAGCATTGGCGGTTCCTAATCGGAATTTCAATTCTTTGCTATAATTGTTGAAGTTGAAGGCTTGTTACTAAACTTCTTATGTTTGAAGGCAGGTTGCATGTTTTACCAAATACCAGTTCAAAGGGAGCATTATTGTGTTTCGCTATGTATTGTAGTGTTGAAACAAAAACACCAATAGGATATCCAAGAGCTCCAGCTATTTCGGTATTGTGCAACTTGTATTGGAAGAAAAGCTGATTTTTGTGTGTATTTTCTAAAGATTCGTGGTGATAGGCTGTGGAGTTGAGTTGCTTCATTTGTAATAATTTGCATATTTCCGAAAATGTTGAGTTTAAAAACCTTGGTCTGTAGCAATTTCCCGAGGAATTCCGTAGCGTAAGATGAAATTTTCTACGAACGTTCTAGCTACTGTTGCCACTTCTTCATTTGGTAATGCATAGGCTTCTACGAATTTACTGAGTTCGCACTACAATGTTAATATATATCTGTTTCCGATAGAATCTGCTTCTAGAGGTCCGACAATATCAAGAAAGATCTTCGACATCGCTGATGATGCTGTCGTTGTAACAGTCATTGGTTGTTTTATCAAATTAGTGTATTTATATCGCTGACAGGAATCACAATTTTTAATAAATTTTTCAACATCGTCGTTGAGTTTGTTCCAATAATAATTTTTTCGAATGTTTTTGATTGTTCGTCTTATACCAGCGTGGCCACCTGTTGGTAGAAGATGATAATCATTGATAATTATTTGTTTTAATTCGTCATTCTCGATTTTCTGTTGTCCATTGATTATACTTAATTTCATTTCAGTAGCTTTAAAGCTTGTTGGGTTCTGTTATAGCGCTTCTAAAAATATATTATTCTCATCATTCTCAATCATTATTAACTCTGAAATTCTATATTTCTTATAAACTTTCTGCAGATCTCTCAACGACGCAACGAATGTTGACGTTGATCGAGATCCCAGTTTCAATAATACTTCATTTGACCAAACTGAAAAAATTGTTATTACCTAGGTAGTCATTAGTCTTCTCTTTCTTTAAGATTCTGTCCTTGTACAAGTTCGTTAGTCGGTTAAATGTATCTTCAGAAACAATTTTGAGTTCTGTAACTCCTTTTGGTCGTTTAAGTTATTCTACAATCCCGGGGTGATCAGTCCCAGTTTGTATCTTTTCCGACGTAGTTTGGTCAGTTATGTTTTTTGTATCGTTTGCGTCTTTACTCTATGACATAGTGATCGCATATATTAGATGCTCATTCAACTTTTTGAGGTCGTTCGATTCTACTTCTATTCTAGACAGAGCGTCGGCTACGTTATCCGATCCTTTCGTATAATGTATTGTAAAATCGTACTCTTCTAATAGTAAACGAAATTTTGTAAGTCGGCTTGATAGATTAGTCATGCCGAATAGATGGACGATGATCTGTATAAACTTTGAATTTTCTGATGAACAAATAAGGTCTGAATTTGTTTATACACCACACAATACTTAATAATTCTTTTCCTATAATGCAGTAGTTTCTCTCTGCTTTATTTAATGATCTTGACGCGTATGCTATTGGTCTGCCGTTACCATTTGACAGAACCCCTTGTAATGAAGCTCGGTTTCTTATTTAACTAAGTAACCGATTTTCATTTAAAGATATTTCATGAATTTTCTGGTTCCGGAATTATTTCCGAATGTGTGGAAGAAGGCCGTTTATTCCTGTTAATGTTTATTTCATTTTTTCTACATATTAGAAAAACATCCGGTAGTAGAAGATCGGTCCTGAGAACGGCATTTTTTCACATATGGTCTAGTTTGAAAACGCATTATTGGAGTCGAAAATTCCAGAAATTTTCGACGACGCAAGTACAAAACGCTTCCCCTCCCCCGAGGTTATAAAAGACGGGGTTCTCTCCAGCCAGAATTTTAATTGCGTTCAATTCCGTATAGATTCCCGATAATTGTGTTTGAATTGCGTTTAGATTCCGATCATTTTCAGTTTTAGATTCCGTTTGAATTAGATTTCGAGTTTTTTTTCTTTTAAGTTGAGATTTCAAAATTTGATTCTTGCTTTGAATTTTCGAAGTACCGTAAGTAAACCAAAGAGACCGATATTTGACTGGCCCGGTTGTGTAAAACCGCATATCGCCGTTGTCTCGTTAACCACCACGAGTAGACGGACGAATTTTACCTACCTCAAAAAAAGGAGGCGAAATATTTGAACCGACGAACACTAAGTTCTGACCGTTCAACTTGGCCATTCAGATTCTGGGATCAATAAGTACATATTAATTCTGGCTAGTTCTGATTGGGAACACGTTTTCAACCGTGTAAGGTGCTCACAATCAGACCTGTTGTATCACTTGTATTTATAATAGATACTTTGTTCTTACTTTCTTTTATCTGTGTCATAAACTCTTAAAATTACTGGTTTTATACTTCACCTTTCTCCCGGCATTTCCCGATTAGGAAAGTCATAGTTTTCCCCTTCTGGGAAAACAGAAATATATTAACAGAGACATTACTCTTGACTAGCAAATTATCGCTAACATCCTAGATAAACTCGAATCCTTCTTCGACTAGAGACTACCCAGGTAGGTTTGCTATTTTCCCCTATTTAGCCGTTTCAGTACGAAAAATAGCTGGCGCCCAAGCAACCCCGTTTTCCAAGAGAAACTCAGCAGAAAATTTGGTGGCCAGACATATTTAGAAGGATTGATAAATGGCGGCGGCACCGTTACACAAAAATGGCGAACAAACCGTCACACCCTCCAATTGAAAAGCCTGAGGCGTCTGTACTTAATCTAAATTCATTATTTTCTGAAAAATCAGGAAAGTCCAAAACTGGAGTATTCATGAGAGCTGATTTCAGTTTTTCGAATGCCAGCTGACAGTCGTCGTCCCATTTGAATTCCGTATTTTTCTTAGATAATGCATTTGATGGTGCTGCAATATTAAAAAAATTTTTGATGAATTTTCTATAGAAATTTGCAAATGCAACGAATCTCTTCGTTTCTTTTGCATTTTTAGGGACTGGATAATTTTCTATAACTGCTAGTTTTTCAGGGTCTGGAGAAACTCTTTCCGCTGATATGAAATGTCCTAAGTACAAGAGTTGTTCAGGAATTCGCACTTTTCTGGGTTCAATTTCAAATTCACTTTTCTCAATCGAGATAACACTTTAGTTAATTTTTGATTGTGGTCTTCCAAATTGTTTCCAAAAACGATTATGTCATCTAGATATATGAAACAACAGGAGAGGCCTGACATCGCTATTGTCATAGCTCTGGCAAAATTGGCAGGTCTTGTTTTAAGGCCCATAGGTGTCCGAGTCATCTGGAATTCACCTTTGTCTGTGGTGAAAGCTGTAT
Organism: Hippodamia convergens; assembly: GCA_038502775.1. Lineage (NCBI taxonomy): Eukaryota > Metazoa > Arthropoda > Insecta > Coleoptera > Coccinellidae > Hippodamia > Hippodamia convergens. The sequence continues at coordinate 76,158,480 of CM076609.1, forward strand.
ATGGTCTCGATTTTTCGTCTAGCTCTAATTGATAATAAGCCTGATACAGATCAAGATGAGTGAAGTATATTGCTCCTGACAGGGAGTCTAAATTGTTTCGATGTCCGGTAACGGAAATCGATCATCTTCGATTTTTGTGTTCAGTAGACGATAATCAATAACCAACCTGAATCGTTTCTGTCCCTCTGCATCCGATTTTCTAACGAGTAAGATCGGTGCTGAGAATTCTGATGTCGCTGGTTCTATTGTTTTATCTTATAGCATTTTTTCCACGAGTTTGTTCAATTCCGCTTTCTGAGCATACTGTTTTGTGAAAGCTGGCGTAGCATTTTTACGTAGTTTGATATTTTGTTCGAAAACATTCGTAACTTGAACTGCGTTATTTTCTAAGTGGAATACGTCTGAAAATTTGGAGCATATCTTTTGAATGGAAAACAGTTCTTGTTCGTTCAATTTTTCTAGTTTTAGTGAATTGAGTAGCTTATCTACACGATTTACCGTAGTTGGTGTGTTTCAAAAAATCATCATGTTGTAGTTGTCTAGTATTTCGATTTTAGGTCGGAAGTTTTTCAACAGAACTTCTCTTTCATTTGTGTTCAGTATTCTTACCGGTATTTTATTATTTCTAGGTTTTACTATGAGACTACCAACAAACACACCTTCCATTATCTCCTCTGAAAACACAATACATTCATTCTGCACCTCACATGGTAAATACGTAACAATCTCACATCTTGGGGGAATAATTGTTGAGTGATCGGTTTCTGAATATATGGGAATGGTAAATTTAGAATTGTTTTGCCAAAAAGTAAAGTTGAATGACTCATAATTTATTACTGCTGAAAATTTTTGTAGAAAATCTACGCCAATAACTCCATCTAAATGTTTATTGAATTTTTCTATAATTGAAAATTTATGCGTTATCTTTGTTTGACCTAATGAGAAAGCTATGACACAACTGCCGAAAGTGGATGTTGAACCAGAGATCCCGTTAATTTTTAATTTTTCCTTCTCGTTAATCACTTCATTTTCATTCAAACAAGTGTCGAAAAGAACACTAATTGATCATTATACAAAGAATACAAGATATGATCTTCCGGCGAACGAAAATGAGACCAGTTTGCGCACCGCGTCATCTGGAGAGTATTCTCGGGCGCGTAAATTGAATTTCAAACAACTTCGTGTTTTAACAAAATGCGAATTGTATCTTCATAGAGATTTTTTATTAGATATTCGTTCCTTTGAGGCAACTTTTCTAATTGAATTGATAAAGCTAATAATTGATTCATATTTTGAGAATCATTCCAGATTTTAAACACAAAAATTCTGGTTTCATTGAAATTATATTTTTCATGAGGCTGAAGGACCTAATTTCGATGGCCAATAAAGAACTGTTTATTATTTTGTTTTTCATGAGTTTTTTTAGATGATAGATAGATAGATAGATAGTGTTTATTGATCCATTTAGACACAATACAGTGTATAGGACAAGTCAATATAATTCATACATCTACAAGGAGGAGAAAACAAAACAAATTGAAATTATTGAATATGATTATCATTGAGATATTCATTCATACTATAATAACATTTACTTAAAAGTATGGATTTTATCTTCTTGCAGAAGCTATTCATATTAAGTGATTTTATTGAGGAAGGTAGATGATTATACAGAATAATGCTCTTATATCTAGGTGATGTTTCAAATTTAGTAGTTCTATGCTTAGGTATAGAAAAGGTTTTATTATTTCTTGTACTATATTGATGAAAACTGGAAAGTGTAGGAGTACGTTCTTCATTTTTCTTAATGAACACAAGACATTTGTATATATATATACAAGGAGCCGTAAGTATATTATGTCTCACAAATGATGGTCTACAGGATGTTCGCGGACTAAGACCAAGTATCATACGAAGGATGCGCTTCTGAGCTATAAAAACTCTTATGAAATCCACAGAGCAGCCCCAGATCAAAATATTATACGCAAGGTGACTATACACCAAGCTATAATAAACATTGAAAACAGCAGCAAGTGGGAGACTATCCCTTATTCGACGAATTGCATAAAATGAAGAACTGAGCTTCCTGCTGACATATGACACCTGATCGGACCATCTCAAACATTCATCAATATAAACTCCTAAGAACTTTGTAGACTTTTCAGAAATCAAGGTGTAATGACCAAGTTTCAAAACTAAAGAGTTGTCCTTCTTCAATCCAAATTTGATGATTTGTGTTTTATCTAGATTGAGAACAAGTGCATTACACATACACCAATCAGCAAAAGCCCCTAACAGTGATTGACATAATTCTATGAGTTCCTCCAAATTTTCAGCTGTAACCAGAAACGATGTATCGTCTACAAATATAATAATTTTTGTTCTTATATGGTGAGGAAGGTCATTTATAAAGAGTATAAATAAAAGTGGACCTAGAACTGACCCCTGGGGTACACCAAGTTCAATGTTATACTCATCTGAAAAAACATCATCAATTCTCACATGCAATCTTCTATCTGATACATAATCCTTAATAAAATCGAGGAATGCTCCACGAAATCCAAGGTTGTATAGCTTGTCCGTCAAGAATTCAGGTGAAATGGTATCGAAGGCCCGCGAAAGATCGAAGAACAAGCCTGCCACCATCAATCCCTTATCCAACGAAGACTGAACCGAATGTACAAAGTCCAGAACAGCAGTCTCGGTCGATCGTCCGGTTCTAAAACCGTGCTGGCTCTCTGTAATTATGTTGAATTTGTCCAAAAACTTCATCATTCGATTTAATATTATTCTCTCAAAGATTTTAGAGAAGACACTCAACAAAGAAATAGGTCGATAATTGGAAATACTCTCTGGATCATTTTTCTTGAAGATAGGTAAAACAGTGGCATTCTTGAGTACAGCTGGAAAGATTCCAGAACAGACTGAATCATTTATAAGATGGGCAAAGGGAACCGTTATATGATCAGCAATTAATTTCACTATTTTGACAGATATAAAATCAATACCAGAACTTTTTACATTCTTCAAGGCATTAATTGCACCTCTAACATCATGACAATCTACGGGGTGAAAATAAAATGTTTGATACTGTAAAAGGGACGTGGTATGCGATCCCAATTCCGTATTTCCATATGCTTGGTCTAGAGTTAGCCTAGCAATACATGAAAAATATCGAGCAAATTCATTTTCCACTTCAATTGGTTCAGTACAATACACTCCATCAGTGTTCAAAACAATTTTACTATTTTTATTTGAAGTTCTACCAGTCTCATTGTTGACAATTCTCCAAACTGTTTCACACTTATTGACAGAACTTTCTAAGAGTCTGTGATGATACGCTAGTTTTGAGGACTTAATTAGTGAATTGTATTCAGTTTTAGATTTTTTGTAAATTTCTGACAATACGACCGACTTAGAGTTCGACTGGAGCCAGAATAAGTTCTTCAATTCTACACCTGCTTGTTTTATTTCAGTTGATATCCAACCCTTTGATTTTTTGCTCAAAACAACATCTCGACTTTGTAATGGACAATGTTCATCTATTAATACTTTTATTATGTTAACGAAATATTCAAAACCCTTAGTTTCTAGAGGCAACTGATATAATTCATGAAATTGAACTTTTGAAATAGAATTAACAAGTTGATTCAAGTTGAAATCGGACATATTTCTACATAATATTTTTTTTTTTTTTTTTACTCTGCTCTGGAACTATATCTGAATGATCAAAATAGTAGTCCAATACAATAGCCAGGTGATCACCAAAATGAGGAGGAAATACATTTGTCTTACAACAATTCAGATCACAGTTTGAAACAATATAATCTACCTTTGTAGAGGTTGATCTATTTGATAGATCGGTTATTATACGTGTGGGACATAGAGAGGTTATTTTCAGATTGAAACATTTCAACAGATCATCCAAAAGTTGTTTTGATCTGGAGCTATCAATTAAGTAGTTAATGTTTAAGTCACCACACAGGAAAACAATATCATTTTTCCTTTCACAGTGCTGTAAAATGGATGACAATTTTTCAAGAAAGATCTCAAGATTACCTGAAGGAGGTCTATATACACTTATAATCGTAAAATGGTTTTGACCAATATTAATTTTGACAGCACAGCTCTCACACTCCATCTCCTCGGACATCTTGGTAACTTGCAAATCTCTAGGCACCAAACCAATCCTAGTGAATATAGCAGATCCACCGTGTTCACGTTTGGAGCGACAGAAACTTGCTGCCCTATCGTACCCTGGTAAAACCACCACACTCAAACTTTCATCACTACACCAATGTTCAACAACACTTATGACATCCGGATTCATGGCTTCCAATAAGACTGAAATACTGTCGATTTTGTTCATGATGGACTGAACATTTAACTGAAGAATCCTCAGTCTGGTGTACTCATAATTTATGTCTTTGGATTTCGTTTTCTGTTGTTGTAAAAATAATGGACACTCGCTCTGTTCGGCCAATTGGATTGAATCCTAACTTTATCATATTCATCGCGGGGTATCAATACCTTAAAGGATGAATAGCTGTCAGGATACCGTGACTGTAACGATTCACACTTTACATCCGAGAAGTTAGCCGAAAGAAACAACTGCAGTTCCTCAGCCGTGGTACCCGGCTTCAAGTTAGAAACATGAAGTGCCTTGAACTTTACGATACCCTCAACTGTTGTAGAGCCAGAATAGTTTCCAACCACTAACGCTTTTTGTTTTCTTTGCTTAGGCTTTCTTTTAGACACTAATTTCCAAGCATTTTCATCACCTGATTTCAAAATTTCCCGAGAATTACTTTGTGTATATTACGCATATTGGTTTGTTTATTTGCGATAGAATCGCTCTGAATGGGAACGTCAAGTGATGATCTTTCAGCATGATTTGTCACCTCCAAGGTAGGAACATCAAATGCCATCACGTTCTTGAGAGCGCCTGTTGCAGAATCGCTAATTGCCATTCTTGGAGTCAACACTTGGGTGTTTATGTTTATTTTCTTATCGGGTCGACTTTTTTTCAGCTCCGCAATGATGGAATCTCTCAAAGATAATTCCCTTTCTAGCACAATAATTTTTTCTCTTAGTAATTGTGCATTTTCAGAAAGCACCTTATCTTTACCCTCCATTTCAGAAATAATTTTCATGAGGAGATCTTGAGTTGATGATTCATTACTCACTTTTATTTCATCCATTGTACTCTCACGTCCATGCAATGGAAATGACATGTTTTCTTCACTTGTCGGTACACAGGAAGGCGAAATCAAAAAATCGCTACCACAACATTTACCAACTCGTCCAGCACAGCCAGGATGGTATAACTTGATACATTTTATGCATTGAATACTATTTTTAACAATATTCTTCTTGCATAGTGCACATTTACCGATATTCGCAGATGAGCGTATTCTTGAGGCAACTTTTGTAATAGAATTGATTTAGCCAGGAATATAGCAAGTATTTATTCATATTTTGTGACACATTTGTCTGATTTCGAACGACAAATTTTTTTATTTGAAGAATACTCTGAATTTATGATGTATTATTCTCAACTCAATGTTATATTCATTTAGCCACTGATGAATGAATGTAATAAATTCTCAGCCATTATTGTAATTGAATTTGATATTGTCATCACAATATCGGTCTTTAATACAATTGAATTTGTTTAAATCCGGCTTATTTTTGACAAACTTTGTTTTCTGAGACATATTGCTCTGACCAAATCAGTCTTCAAGATAATTGTTGAAAAATAGCATGAAAATATATGAGACCGGCTGAAGGACCTCGGTCGATTACCTGTAGACTTTGTCAATAAAGATCTGTTAGAAGTAGTACATAAGACGTATCATAAAAGGCTTTCAAGAATTTTCTATTTTTATTACCTACAATAAGTAATTCAGGATTATTGTAGTTAAAGACAAAGGAAGAGAAGAAAAAACAAATATATTTCGATATTTTTCTATAATGCTGTAAGAAGATTGACACAATTAAAAAATGTTTCAGACTACAGGCTCCCAACGCCTAACACTTGAACTGCATAATAAGAATAAATGTAGTAAACATTTCAATTAAAAAATAGAAAAAAAAATTAAAAATTATCAAACGAATGATACTATTGTTTTCAAGTTCAGAATCACAACTATATAAATATTATATTAATTCTTCCCTTCAAAATGCAGAAAATTGAAAAATTCCACAATTTGTAAGCAACAATATCAATATTTACATATACAATATCGAATGAAAATAATGTTTCATTTAGAAAATAAGTTTGTCCTTCTGTTCTCTTCAAAGATAAACACATGTTGTCTTCTTGGATTGTAGTTCTTATTTTTGAATTCTACACACTTTCATCCAATAAAAGCTGATGTCATTTGAAATCTCGAGTTCAAAGAACAATTGAATCAAGAATCATTTTTCAGTAGAATGCCTTTTTGAAAACTTAGTAGGTAGATCCTTTATTCCGTTCATTCGAAGTGCTTAAATTGTTTCTGACTTTTTCTCTAAAATATCATTTCGAAGAAGCATAATCCACATGCTAATTCTATTCCTTGCATCTTTTTCGGGCACTCTTGCATTACAGTAATCAAACCATCAGTTATTGATCTAAAATCAACAAATCGTTTCATAATTTTAAGAGAAAATGTGTCTCTTACAATTTAGAAAAAAAAAACAGCACACTGCATCCAGTTATTATCATCGAATTTTCCTAAGATTCCACATCTCCAAAATTACCCTAGAGTTTGAATGTGAAAAAAGTTTTGTTTTGTAGTAAGCTTGAGCTTTTGCCTTCTGACCCACTCCCATTCAATGATTTAGAACATATTTTGTGAACTACATTCAATTTATTCCTACCTGCAAATGATATCGTCATATGAACGAAATACGTATTTGACAAGTTAATAGTCAATTCCCTATGAAGTGCTCAATTTTCTTCGCCCAGCTCTGACACCATTGCTAATAGAAAAGCCTGCATTTTAGTTTTTTAAAGATTCGATCGGTACAGTTTCATCGTTCACCTAGTTAACAATGAATCTGATGTGACATCATGAAAGATTTTTTTACGTATTCTTCTGAAAACAGAATATTGTATAAATCTGGTATTTGCATTAACCTTTTCCTATTCTGAGCATTCGTTCCCAACTTCCTTGATTTGTTGGGATGTTATGATAACACCTCAATTTCATAGATAGGTAGACGTGATGATGAATTTTGGACTTTATCAATCATCAGCATTTAAGTAATCACTACAAATGAATATTGTTACAATTTCTTAATGATTCAATCCCCTAATTTTCTAATTACTCACCTAGAAATCGAAGAATTTGATATGAACCAATTTGTAACGTATGCTTCTATCGAGGCTTCTGTCAACATGATCTTAATTTTTAATACTCAGATTATTTTGGAAAAGAAAGATTCAATGTAAGTACTGCATCTTCTTTCAAAAAATGACACTATTTTGATGACGATCTTGTGGGCTTAAACTGCAAATCTATAACATAACTGTTTCCTGCAAAATGTTTCGAACATATTCTGCTGATTGAAGAAATTTTGTTTACAGCCATTGTCCCAGATTTTGATGATTTCTGGGTATCTTGGAAATCGAAAGAATATTGTATTTTGATCGAACATTTTGCGCTGATTATCGCTGGTACACAAAGCTACTTCACATCTTATATTTGAAATTTGCTGAAACAAATTGTGGTCGTGGCCGTTTCAGAACAAAAAATAAAAAAGAACTGTAAAAATACCTCCATATCTTTCAAAACTTAGCGACGATAACTTATTTTATTACATTTTTTCTGAGAAAAGCCTAAACAAATCTTGCAGATGACAGATGTTTGAATTTGTCGGGATTGTTTACTCTCCAGGTGACGTCACAGCAAGATGCGCAAGATCATATCTTGTATTTCTTGTATCATGCTAATTGATGCACCACTATCTACAAGTTGAAATATTTCTCTTCCTCCATACCTCGCACATACATAAATAATGCTATTCGTACAAAATATTTTGGAGCTTTCTTCTTTACATTCATTCACGAAAAAATGTCCTTACACTTGTGGATGTTTCTGGCGACTTTTCAGCGCCTATATGGTATCCGGTATGCCTTTGATTTCCTCTAAAGTTATGTCGGTAATTTCCCCTCTAGTGTCCTCGAAAATTTCTATTACTATAAAAACGTGAATTTTGACTACCTCTTCCAACTGACTGCTGATTATTAAAATTTTTGTGCTGGAAGTTTCCTTGCTGTTGTCTTGCAAAAAAATTTCCACGGCTATTATGCGAATGATGTGATAGAAATCTATGATTTTGTCTGTTTTTGTTTCCGCGATAATGAAAAATATTATGCGGTTCAAATTCTGTCATTTTTAAATTTTGTGTTGCGAATGGTTTGGACAGAACTGTGTGATCCGTATTGACTTCTGAATCTAACAAATTCTCTAAATTTTTTGTCATAATGTTATAAGCATAAGCTATAAATAATAAATAATTGACTTTTTGTATCTTCAAACACTCACGCCTGGTTCAGAAGATTGGTGCTTCTTGCGACCTCTCGCCTGATCTGCTTCTGCATCCGCCTTTTCAACCATTTGTATATCACGTGAATCACCACCAACATCGCCATAATCATTATTGTTCCTGAGCCTACTTCGTTGAGGGTTATTCCTTCTGCATCGTTGTTGGTTGCCGCTTGTGCAATGATAACTTCCTCCTTCGATGTTTTGGAGCCTATTTTAGATGCCTTTTCTTCAAACCGAGAGATCACCGAGTTCAAATGGTCAGGATCGCCATGTATTGGCTGCAAGTATCGGCACTTCCTTGCATCCAATGGTGTGATGTGGTTGATGGAAAAATACTTGCTTTCTAACTAAGTTTTATTTAACATAACTAGATAACACCTTTTTCGGTCCATTTCCGAGAAACACGCAGACTGAATGACCAGAAGTGATTACAATGACAATGTTAAGTACTTAGTTCATATCTAATGCAATCGTTTGAATTTGCTGTGTTAGCGGAGTCCTCATATTATATTTATCATTGATTTCTCAAGTGGAAGTAGGCAATGTGGACACCGGTGTTCCACTTTCGAAATATGAGCTAATCAGGGGTCTGAAGTCCATCACAAACGATATATCGCCTTCCCACGACACCTGGACATCACAGACAACCGTTTTGTCTGTCTGGTGAACGGCTATGTCCGGCTTGTAGAGGATGCCGTCCGGATGACGCACGTGAGGTTCGTCCTCGACGGTCCATTTCTTCCTGGCGTGGCGAATGATTTTCGAAGCCACCTCCTTGTGGCGCTGCATTCTCACGTCGTGCGTCAGATAACAAGACTGCAGGATGTGAGATAGGCTCTCCACCCTTCCGCATCCTCTCCGGCACTGGCGGTCCGCCATGTATGGCCGGCCCTTACAGGAGAGATCGTTCCCCATGAGCTGTACAGCGCGTACAAAGTCCCGGCTAGTCCATCTACTCAGTTTTTTCGAGGACACGATTGACTTGATGAGTCGTCGGATGCTCCATCGATGCCCCTCAAGAGCGCACTACTCTTGATGGTTTCGCGCCAGTGCTGTGATGCAGGAACGTCGCCTGAAAGGCTCGCCAGGTTTTCAAAAATGGCCGTCAATCTCTCCGGTTGCAGCACAGTCAGCACTGCAGGGTCAGAAGTTCTTTCGAGGAGGTTTGTCATCCGGCGCAGCAACACCTCGGGAACAAACCGTCTGTACTCCGGGATGCCAAGGCCCCCGTCTCGCAGACTTCCGTGGATGAAGGTGTTTTCAATATGGGCGAAAAGATGGAGAGTCTGCCGCAAAGGGTGCCTCATCAGCCGGTCGATGCAACGTAGCAAACAACCGGTGGTCCTGGTGTTCTGGAGACCATAGCTGAGTCGAGGAACCAAGTAATCCCGGATTAGGACGTATTTCTGATCGGGCTTCAGGGGAGCCTTGAAGATGTTCGATAGCCACCCCTGAATGTTTGGCATATTTGGCTTGCGCGCGCCCGTTGCGCCAAAGTGCTGTTCCAGGTATTTGAACGTGGAGAGCTGGCTCACTGCGAGGATAGGTGAGCCAGACAATTTAAATGGTCTCTGGGACGCAATTGCGCACTCACTACCGTGGCCCGGTGACGCCGACAGCGTAACCGACTTCCCGGCGATCACATCCATGCCCCTACTCTCGCAGAACTCTGCAACGGACTCCAGCACGAGAGGCATCTCGAGCCTGTCCTCGCAGATCACGACGAGATAATCCGCAAATGCCATTGCGGGCATCCTGAGGCCATCATCCAGGGTCTCGCCCTGGTAAGAACTGTTAAGAGCGTCCAGAAGCTCATCCAAGACTATTTTAAAGAGCGGGGGAGAGATGGGATCACCCTGCTTAACACCGCGCCTCATGTTGATCTTGCGCGTCGAAGAGTTGCCCACTTTGATGGTAGTAGTGGCGCAGCACAAGCTACTCATGATGTAGCTTATTGTGCCCTCTTCGACGCCAGCTCGTCTCAAGCCTCACCTGATAGACGCGTGCCCTAAGGTGTCAAAGGACTTTTGCAGGACTAGGGACGCGACATTGAAAGATCTACCTGCTGCTGTCCTGGTGCTGATGTGTGTTGGCTAAAGTGCCGTCACACTCTGTAAACCCTCTCTGATGGAGGTTCAGGGAGACTTCGCTTCTGAGGCGGGCGTTCAAGGTAGGGTGCATCAGGCGCTGAACTGCCGAACCAATCGTGATTGGGCGCCAGTTTGTCGCCTCTTTAAGGTTCCCACTCTTAGGGACTAGCACTGTTCTCATCTCCGTCCAAGATGTCGGATGGACGTTCCGCACCAAGATAGATGAGAACAGTATGCTGAGATGAAGTGAAGGGACGCTCTTAACTGATGGGACCGTTATGCCATCGGCTCCAGGTGCCGAAACCGCCCAGTTCTTGATGACAGCCTCGATCTCGTCGGGAAGGATGGACCTGAAGGTGTTGAGTGGCTCTTTTGGGTCTGCGATAGGTTCCCGATCTTCAGGGATGGCAGACTCGAGAATGCCGTCGTAGAGAGACTCCACCGACTCGAGGGACGGAAAGACTGGCGGATCGTACAGAGACCCGCCCTCGATCAGCCTCTCTTCCAGCTTCACAAAAAGGTTTTGTGCCTTCTTCTATTCCGCCGAGTGGCTATCTGCACCTTTTGGATGGTGGCCGTAGTTCGTCTTCAGCCACGGTGCTCAGGTGTTTGGATTGCGCTGGCGGGTGCGAGGAAGTGCCGAGAGCCAGGTGTCAATGGCTCCTCGGAGTGCCAGATCTAGCCCGCACAGGGTAAGGTCTATTATTCGTCGCAGTCCGGCGTGCTCTACGGGTAGATGGGATCGGCAGGCTGTTAAATGCTCCTCAAACGTGGCTGAAATTGAGGATGCCGGATGCGACGAAGTGGCTTGGAAGTCGGCCAGAAGGAGGCTAGGCCTACCCTGCGGAGACTCGCCAGACTGTGGCACGGGGCAGGCTGGTGCGAGGATCTTGCGGGACGCTGAATCGTTCTCTTCGGATTTGATGTTTCCTGAAGGACTCTGTGCCTCGTGCGCGCAGACAGCCATGCCAGGTTGAATATGGCATGCGTCCGTCTCGAGAGAAACGATGCGCTTCCGTTTGCAGGCCCCCAACGATGTAAGGGGGGTCTGGCCGATCAGAGCAGACGGTGTTGGTGGTTCCGTCTGCTGTGTAGGGGCTGCGTGGTCGGCCTTGAAGGGAACATTGGAGGCGGCAGCTGTTCCTGTGGTTGGCTCTGTGGGCGCCGTTACCTGAGTTCCTGGGATGGAGAAGGAACCAGGTGCCGTGGAGATTGCGGGCTGCTTCTGGCCCGGTCGGGAGGAGCCAAGGATGTTGTCAGGCTTTTTTAAAGAACGAAGCGGAACTCTTGGCGTTGTCTTTCTTTGCCTTCTTGAGATACCGCTTATACGTCGGGTTCGCCTGTCGGTACCTGATCTTGTATTCGGTCAAGCCCGTCGCTTTGCTCATGGCCTTGATGAAAACACCGGACAAGCTGGAGGCTTCTATTCGAGCCATGGTCTCGTACAGCTCGTTCTCCGGTGTGGCCTTTCGCTTCCCAATCTCCCGGCTGTATTCCACAGGGTGAGCTCACCGTTCGTGCTGTCGCACGCCGGCGAACGTGTCGAACCGCACACCACAGAACTGGCACCTATCACGCTGCGCGCAGTCCCTCTCAGCGATATGTGCGGCCAATTTGGAGTTAGATGAAAATTTGGCACCGCACATCTGGGTCCCTGGGTCCACCATTTGCCGTCAAGCCATGTGGCTTGGCGTTGTCGACGTGACTCACCGGAGCCGATACCGGTGGTCTTTTCCTGCTTCCTAGTAGAGATATTTGTACAGGCTGCGGCGTAATCCGATTTGATTTCTGGATCAGGCCGAGCGGCATCTGCTGATGGACGGCAGCTAGGAGCAGTCGGTTTCCTCTGGCGATTAGAAATCGCCAGAGCGTCACGCTGTTTTCCGCGTGGCCCGGGCTTGGATGGCCCGCTGTCTTGATCGGACTCGTGACGGCGGAAGGATTCCGCCGGTTATCAGGTCTTTCTCCTCCGGCCCTGTGCTCATGGTAGGAGAGTGCTGAGAAGTGGGTTCAAATGAGTCGTGGTCCGTTGTTAGAGAATTATTTGTTGAGTTGTTTATTATTATTATTATTATTAATTATGAGTTGGAGCTTAGGCCGAGTCTATAATAGCTCTAAATATACAAAAAATTCAATTAACACAGTAACAGTACACATCGCAACACGATAGAGAAAGAAAACAAAGAAGAGTTCAAAATGAATCGAATGTAAGAACTGTCACATAATTATCACAAATTTTGCGTATCAAACGTTTCCCGAACAAAGCTGTCATATCTATTCTTGAAAATGTTCACAGAAGAAGCAACAACAACCTCCGAAGGCAGGCGGTTCCAGACATCGAACACTCTATTAGAAAGAAAAATCTGACGAGGGGTTGTTCTGAATTTTCCCTTGAGCAGTTTATAGTCGTGGCCCCTCAGAATGTTGTTGTTGAGGGGGAACAAATAAGCCAGGTCTGCGCCAAACTTGCCATGCAGAGCTCTGTAGGTCACAATCAGGTCCCCTCTCTTACGTCGGTCCTCAACAGTGGTCAGGCCGAACACTTTCAAACGTTCGTCATAACTGGGGCGATTGGGGCCATATGGAAGACGGGTGACATATCTTTGGAGTTTCTCAAGTTTATCCATATCACCCCTGAAATTAGGACACCACACCGGTCCCGCAAACTCTAAAATGGGCCTTACATATGTTTTGTAGATCTTCGAACAAACACCGGGCTCACAGTCATGGAAGGCCTTGGAGATCATGTAAACTGTCCTCTTCGTTTTGTCCACTATTTTCTGCACATGCAACGACCACGAAAGATCGTCCGAGATCGTCAAACCCAAGTCATCATGGTGTTTAGATGAAGACAATATTTTTCCAGACAAAGTGTGAGGTTTTCTTGGGTTCTTTTTTCCGACATGCAGCACAGTACACTTTTCCAAGTTCAGAGGAAGCAGCCAGTCCCGGCACCACTGGGAAACAACGTCTAGATCACGTTGCAAAGTTGCTGAACAATTTTCTGCGTCATTGTAAAGTTAAGTGTCATCCGCGAATTGAGAACAGGATGACTCTAGAAGAAGTGGGAGATCTGCTGTGTATAACAGGAACAGAATCGGTCCCAAGACCGATCCCTGAGGCACGACGCTGATGGCTGGTCGTGGACGCGAGGTACCATCAGACACCCGCACAAAAAATTCCCCGTCACTCAGAAAGGCTCTGATCCACATCAGTAGCTTACCTCTGATACCAAGGTGTTCAAGTTTGGATAAGAGTCTTTTTATAGGTACCCGGTCGAAGGCCTTGGAAAAATCCAAGTAGACCACATCGATAGAAGTCCCGGCATCCAGGGATCTCGTCCAATCGTTCACGCACTGAAGAAGATTTGTTATAACCGATCTACCCGGCAGAAAGCCATGTTGCTGCCGCGGAATGATGTTATTTTCCAGAAGGAAGCTCAACATCTTGTTGAGTATCACCCTCTCGCAGATCTTGGAAGCTACAGCAGTCAGACTTATTAGGCGATAATTGGTTGGCCAGAGTTTATCGCCTTTCTTGAAAATCGGTGTTATCGATGCTTTCAACCACGATAAAGGTAGAGTATGAGATTGAAAAGACTTCTCGAGAATGAGCGCCAGGGGCATCTAAAGAGCACTAGAGCAAATTTTGAAAATTCTCGGTGAAAAGCCATCAGGTCCAGGCGAGGAGTCCACCCTCAACGCCATAAGCTCTTTTTCAACCTCCATCGTCGTAGTTGGAAATAATGAGATATGTATATCAGTTTAACCATTTATTTGAAACTAGTAAATTTTCTGAGAAACCTTGTTGATGCCAAATTCTCGAATTTAGGTTTATCTTTTGCGATGAGTAAAGTATACTTTGCCTTCTTACGCTAAATTGTTATTGAAAATACGCGTTGTCCCTTTTTACTCTGCATTCTGCCGTGAAAACTGATTCTTTATCGCTTTCGTTATGAGGGGACGGATTTAGGACCTGTAGATTAGGATTTTGTTTTTCTCGGTGAGTTTACTCTTACTTCACAATAGCGTGTAGAGCTTTTTATTTATTACGTATGCCTTATTCACGCAGTGTTTTATGTGTTGGTGGAAGTTTAGTCTTTGGTCGAGCTCTACCCCGAGGTATTTTACTCATGTCTTCGGTATAATGTCAGTGTCACCTATCTTCAGGACATTGGTGATGGTATTGTCATTGACTCTTCTGCTGTTCGTCTTTCTCTTCGTTTAGTTTCGAGATGGATCCTCAGCTTTTTATTCGCAAGTGCAGATAGCGCATCCGCCAATTTTACTGAGAATTCTCGACTTGAGAGGTAAGAGTAGGTGAGTTTGACAAGAAACTCTGGAAATTTGAGCCTGATTTTAAATATAAGGCCTTTTGTCCAGACTTAATCAAACGCCTTCTTCACATCAAGCATAACCGTATGTTGATTTTTATTAAAACTGTTAATCGTATCTGTGACAATCCGGCATATTTCTGTGTCGAGCTATGCTTTTCTTCTAAACCAAACTGATGGTCTTATTTTATTTTGTTTTTTAATACTAATCTTTTGAATTTCAGAAGTATCACTTTTTCCACGACTTAGCAGAGATTTGACAATAGACTTATCGATCGGTAATTCGCGGGTGATTTGTCATCTTTTCCAACTTTAGGATTTAAGTGTATAATTACCTTTTTCCAAGAGTTGGGCCAGTATTGCGTGGTCAAAATAGCATTGATTATATAATTAAACTGAACCAGTGCTTTTTTCGAGATGTTTTCTATAAATTTATTGTCAATGTCATCAAAGTCGGGTGCCTTGTTGTTGGGTAGTTTCTTAATGACCCCGAGTATCTCTGCTGGATTGGTAAGGAGGGTTTGATCTGGTTTAACCCTTCTGTTTTTGAACAGGAATTCGGTGGATGCTTTTCGAATGTCTGCTTGTTATTGATTAAAACCAGATCAATCGAACTCGGGGCTCTTCCGTTGTCCGGAAAATGCGTCGAACCATTCGGGACGTTGAGCTCCACATTAGTATTGTTTTCCAGAAAGGTGAAGAGGCGATTGCCGTTTGTGTTACGACAATTGCACCGCCAGTTTTCCTGTTTAGCATTAAAGTCACCCAAGACCATCACCTTGTTATTCCCTGAAAACAGGTTTCGCAGACAATTATTACCGAATTTGTTGCTCGGGCTATGATAGCGGTGATCTTTTGAGATAAGATTATCTCAAAAGATGTTTCTGCTTTCTTCACTGGGTCGTAAATCCAATGAAGTAGCATTGCAGAATTCAGTAGTTTGTAAGACTACTGAATTCAGGGTTGGTTTAATTGTGGAGGGTCGTAAATCCACTACAATGAGAATTAAACACACGGTGGTGTTTTTCAGGTATTTATTTGGAGTACAGAGTCATGGTGAACTTGAAGCTGAACTTGAATTCGAACTTGTTGTTGAGAGAATAATTGTCAGTATATAAAGAAAAATATTTGCTGACAAAGACTTTTCATCATCGTCGTATGACTTTTAGTAGATTGCTGCAATTAGCTACTACGAGGTCATGACGGAATGATGATTGATGAAGAAACTAGGTCGTCTGTGGAAATTTCGTGTTAGTGGCTCATACATGTTTTGTGCAATTAAACATACTCCGGGGGCCTTGAACACTCTCTGTAGACTCCTCGTTTTACTATATGACCTGTAAGGTGTCTGGTTTAAATAACAGATTGCTGGGCAGGGTATTGTCGTCTTGGTACCGGTTGAGGATGGTCCAGGATGATAGATCCCCGTTTTTCACTCCTCCGGGTGCGTTCTGAGCTATCCATGGCCATTGTAATTTCCCTTTGCATCCCTAGAAGATGATGAGTGAATTCAGAGCAATGTGTGTTTTCTGATATGCCTTTTGCCGCTGCGCAGAATTGCTTGAATTCTCCTACTGTGTGATTCACGTTTTGCCGATCTAATTTCATTTTGAAATGTAGGAATGTCAACTGGATGCTGAATCTACCCCTTTTTTGTAGCCATGGCTTGAGTGTTCGATGTATAATCCAGATTCAAGCGACCTTATGATGTAGTTTGCTTTAGCCATCGCCTGCTTATTACATATCGGAAGGTTCGTGAGGACACTAGATATTCTTGAGGGGCTTCTGTTTTCTTTTTTTTTATATGATGGTTTTCAGCAATTTTCTTCGTGCTGGACGAGTAATTGGCATACTCTGGTGATGGGTCGTTTGAATCGCTTTTTGTTCACCGGCGTTACTGCTCGTCCCATCCACACTACCGTAGCTATTTCTTCGTCAGTTAATGTATCATCTCTTATGACTCGTTTGAGGTGAAATTTTATGGATTTTACTCCGGCTTCCCATAATCCCCCGTGGTTTTTTCTTCAACAGTGGCGGCAGTTGAGGTTTTTGTGCTTCTTGAAGCGATGATTCGATCGAATGAGTACTTTTTCGGCATTGGTTTCTTGAGATTGGTGAGATGCTGCAGTCGTTGATCCGGATTCTTCAACGATAGGTCGTTGCTGATTAGTTTTGGGACCGGTATATCCCGAGTTATCAACTCGGCGTGATTATTCGCCGATCGGACCTGATACCACATTGAATTGCCTGACGTTGGTAACCTTGTGTTGTCAGCAGTTATCCAAGAGTTCGTCGAGTCGGAATGCGGCTTCGGAATTCCTTGGATACCGTGCAATGCAGCATTTTCTCGGAATGAACTCTAGCACTTCGGTTGAAGTTCACCGAATACCATATTATGTTTCAACGTCCCTGATTCGGCCTGACCTATGTCAATGTGTTGCGCTTCGGTGTTGGGTTTCTTCAGGTTGTGTTGTTGTAAGGCATTTGTTATTATTAGCGAGGATTCGGATGCCGGATTCTTCAGACATCTCATTGTGTCGACTATCTCATCTTTGACTCAATTTTGTTGATGATCCCTGGTGCTGTATTTTTAGGCCGCCCTTGAGTTGGATATCGGTCAGCGCGTTCGTCGTCCTCAAATTTCTTCATAATCGTTATGTAGTCGTTCTGGACCGTTGCAAAATTTTCGTCGAAGTTATCTCCTTGATTGGTTATAGTTGGTGTCACCTTAATTTGATAGTACATCTCGTAGATGACTTTCCATATGTCTTTGATGGCTTCTTTTTGGAAACGGTAGGTTTTTTGATTGTTCTCGTATTGTTTCCAAATATCGGACAGGTTCAACGGTACCTGTAATTTTCATCTCATGTTTGTTTCGTAGGATTTCTTCCATTTTTGTTGGTTTTGTTCTTTGGGCTTTAAGATTGCGGATGAGTTTTTTTCATGTAGGAGTGGATGCGGCCTCGAAGATTCGTTTCTTCTCGGCACTGCACTGGGCTGCGGTTGCTATTGTCTTCTGGGGAGTTCGAATGGCCTACTGGCTTGGATGGCGTCGGGTATCCTCCTCAGGGAAGGACCTTGTGGCTCGAATGGCTGGTTGCGTTGGGTATCCCCTTCAGGGAACGACCTTGTGGCTCGAATGGCTGGGTGCGTCGGTTATCCTCTTCTGGGAAGGACCTTGTGGCTCGAATTGCTGTGTGCGTTGAGTAGCCTCTTCAGGGAAGGACCTTGTGGCTCGAACGGCTGGTTGCGTCGGGTATCTCCTTGGAAGCTCGAAGGACCATGTATCTTGGCTGGTTGCGTTGGTTGTGTTCTTCAGTGGGAGGCTGGATGGACCATGTTGATTGGTAATCCGGCTCGAAGTACCATGTTATTAATCAATAGCGTGACGTGAATTTCGTTTAGAGCCAAGGTGAAAAATGGCCGTGTCTTATTACAACGTTACTATGGTATATGACCGTTGGAGCTTGATCAGTCTCTGGTAGGAACCCAAAGAGAACCTTCTGAAGGTTCATTATTAATACTCGATATATTATAACGATGTCGAAGAATATCAATGATTGCGCTTAAAAAATTATTGAGATCTCGTAAATATACCGCCGATAAAGTATTGATTGTTTATTTGTAGAAGAACACAATTTTCAACGCAGTGAAGGTTTTCTGAGTCAATCTCCAAACCTGGAGCAGGCTTTTTTTCATTTGCACTGTTCCCTGTGGTCCATGCCGTATACTTTGCGGCACTTTCTGTTCTCGCCCCGTACCTTTCGAGGGGACACAGGGTAAGTTTTGGGACTGTGCGGTCTCGGCGAAAGCTTCATGATTTTGTGTGGCGATTGAGGAATCACAGGGACGGTACCAGAAAGGAGATTCTGGCGGATTGTTCCTACCAGCTGTCGTTGGTACTCCGGGTCTTCGTAAGGCGGTCGAGCCATGTCCCTGTGGGACAGTGTGGGAGGAGGACTAGTGAGGCCTAGTTCTATCTCTGTGTAGTAAAAATCTTCTTCTCCAGGAGCCGCTTTTTCTGTAATGTGCTCATTTCTGATGTGGACAATGATGCCATCCAAGGCGTTGGTACTTTTCAAACAGCTAGGCCAAGTGCATTGGTAGACAATTCTTGTCAGGTTTTTTTTTTGCGAGAGTGTTCATCCATGAAAAAATCCATGACGATTCCTTCATCAGAGACGTTACTCGAAGACAAAAGGTACGGGGCTGACGTTTCACGAGGGGGTGGTGAAGGAGTGGATCTATAAGATGCAGAGCTGCTGCAACTTTCCGGCGAGACACTGAGCCAAGGAAAACCGAATGAGTTCGGCGAATGAGGTTAGCACGAGAGGCTCATGAGCACCAGGGCAGCGCTGCATTCGTCCATCGTGGAGTCTTTGGAGCTGTCATCGTAGCTGCTGCTTGTACGGCGTTTGCGAGATCCTTGGTTGATATTGGACTGTGGAACATCGATGGATTGCGAAGCCGGTCTTTTTCTATTCCCAGCCATGTCTGACAAGCGCGCAAAGTCTGTATCCGTATCAGCTAATCGGGCTGACTTTCTCGACTCGAGCAATCGCACTTCTTTTAATTTTTTCTGGAGCTCGTAGGGTGACTCGTATTATAACCTCGTCGGTCTCCACGTAATGTTTCAAAGCTTCACCAGAATTTTCTCTGCCGTTGTGGGTAACATAGACCTTCTGTCCTTTGACGAGTTCGAGACCGAGCACAGATTGAAACCCAGGGCCGATCAAGTTACCTTCGAAAAACTCACAACTCGTGTGACCCAAGTTGCCTTGCCTGGAGTCGAACTTCACAGTGTAGCGCGTGTAGGGGGTGAGATTGATACAGTTATTGTTCGAAGAGCAGTTAGCCGGGGTTTTAACTGCCTGTATGACGCCAGAGTAGTACTTGCCGTGTTCCTCCGGACCACAAACACGTGTACCGATGATGTACCTCTTGGCCAATCTCTTTCCAGTTGACATCTCGATCGATTTTCGCGTACTCGGACCAAGAAAAAATTAAGAAATTTTTTCCGTAAAAAAAGTTTTCCCGTTAGATTTCACAGAACAACGTCATCCGTAAAGTACAACCTGCGCACCATGAGTTTTTGCACGGATTGCTGGGTGTAGGTGAAGCATTGTATCGAACTATGACAGATCAATTGAACAATTTTTCCTGGATACTCATTACTGTAACGTAGACTCATAATCATAATAAATCGTGAGGGCTATGCTCAGAGATACTGTAGCAAAGCAAAGCAGATAAGATATTCTCAAAAGATGTTTCTGCTTTCTTCACTGGGCCGTAAATCCAATGCAGTAGCAGTGCAGAATTTAGTAGTTTGTAAGGCTTCTGAATTCATGGTTGGTTTAATTGTAGAGGGTCGTAAATCCACTACAATGAGAATTGAACACACGGTGGTGTTTTTCAGGTATTTATTTGGAGTACAGACTTATGGTGAACTTGAAGCTGAACTTGACGTCGAACTTGTTGTTGAGAGAATAATTGTCGGTATATAAAGAAAAATATTTGCTGACAAAGACTTTTCATCATCGTCGTATGACTCTTAGTAGATTGCTGCAATTCGCTACTACGAGGTCATGACGAAATGATGATTGATGAAGAAACTAGGTCGTCTGTGGAAATTCCGTGTTAGTGGGTCATACATGTTTTGTGCAATTAAACAGTGATAATATATATATATATATATATATATATATATATATATATATATATATATATATATATACAGAAAAAGTTTCACGCTTTACGGATAAGCATACCATGGCAAAATGCAAGAAGAAAACGGTCACAATTCGGAAAAAATTAATTTCCGAACTGCGATCGTGGACTAGCGGAGATCCATGCTGAAAGTAAACCACAGGAAATAGCGTCGTCGCCGAGAAGGGTGCAAGAAGAAAACGGTCACAATTCGGAAAAAATTAGAGAAGGCCTTCTCGGCGACGACGCTATTTCCTGTGGTTTACTTTCAGCATGGATCTCCGCTAGTCCACGATCGCAGTTCGGAAATTAATTTTTTCCGAATTGTGACCGTTTTCTTCCTATATATATATATATATATATATATAAATATAGCAAATGTGCGGCTGGCTCCCTTGTGTTGACTCCGTTATGCGTTTTCGAATACCAACTTCTCACCGTACTGATGAGGGCCGAAAGCCCGAAACAGCTGTCTACGGTTCATTTCAGTTTCAGAGGGTTATGTCCAATAAATCTTATCCATGTATATATATAATTATAAATAAATGTAGGCTCCGATACCAGTATTTTGCTGTTTGAGAGTAAGGAATGAAGAAATAAATATTTTTTTATAACATTCTTTGTTTTCAGGCAGTTGTTAACATGGGAGGGGCTATCCCAAATTGTTGGGCCTTTATTGATGGCACAGCGAGACAAATTTGTCGTCCTGGAATAAACCAGGAGGAATATTATTCAGGACACAAAAGAGTTCACTGCTTGAAATATCAATCCCTATCGACTCCTGATGGGTTGATCATAAATTTATTAGGAGCCTGGTCTGGAAGACGCCATGATGCAGGAATATTGAGGGAATCTAATCTGTACCAACAATTAGAGCAACATTGTGTTCACGCTGATAATGAAAATTTTGTGGTATTTGCGGATCAAGCATGTGGCATGAGACCTCTCCTGTTTTCACCATTTCCAGGACATCCTTCAAATTTACAACCACATGAAACTGCTTTCAATGCCAGCATGAAAGTACTTCGTGTGGCAGTAGAATGGGGTTTTCAAAAAGTAGTGAGCCAATTTGCATTTGTTGACTTCAAAAAAAACCAAAAGCTTTTGCTTAGTGACGTTGACGAATTCTATAAGTGTGCAGTTATATTGACAAACTGTCATTCGTGCTTGTATAGAAATCAAACAAGTGAATATTTTGATGTGGAACCACCAAAATTAGAAGATTATTTAAGTTAAGCTAATCATAGAATAATTCGAGGATGTAATTGGAAGAGATAAATAAATATTTTGAAACAAATTTATATTTTTGAATTATTGACAGCATTAATCAATTTTGATATGATTTCATTTCGAGAATGAAAAATTTTTTTATAGTTTGCAGAATCAATTTCGAATTTTATTTCCGCCAGCGCAGCATTTCTTTCGCTCACAGCAATTCTTCGCTCCTCTATATCTAATTTCCTCTCCCCCAGAACTATGCGTCTCTCCTCCAATTCTTTGTCACTATTCGCTTTCAAGTAGTCCAGCCCACTCTTCCTCATATACGTGGTTTTTTTTGCCCGACTTCGGATAGGGCCTATAAATATTAATTAATTAATATCACAGAATATTTCATTTTATATGTTGACAAATAATAAATAAACAGGAATAAATTTCACCTAAAATACTTTTCGAGGGTAAATCTGGTTTCAACTTAGGAGATTCCTCCGTCGAATCGATGATCACAGCTACAGTATCTTCTTTTGATGATGTTAGTAAATCTGCTATCGTATCATCTTGGGGAGTATCTGTTGAAGAAAGATATATTATCGAAACGCAATAACAATTCTATTTTGTGAATTTCCATTGTTTATGAATTTATTTCTTTATGACCGCTTTCGGTAATTACATTAGCATCAACTACCAGACCGAGTAAATATACTCTATAAAATATTTTCAACATTCAATTTGCAAAATATTCAAACAGAACTCACCAGGAACTTTCTCTGATAATTGGCTCTCTAAGTCATGATTTTGTGGAACAAGATGATACTCGAAGAATTCTGTTGCCACATTTTCCCGGCTTGTTTTACCCTCATTGGCACTTTTAATTTGTTTTCTTCTTATTTGAGTTTTCATCTTTTTTAAATTTTTTACCTTCAGATGCCATATCCTTTACTTCATTAATTAAGCAGTCTTTTCCTGAATATGGTTCTTCGATTCCTGAACTGAAAAATAACAAGGTACTCAACTATTTTCTTCATATATTATAATTTTACTATTTATAGTATAATATCCAAATGGTACTTACCTCTTCTGGTTTATTCGGTCCTTTTCAATATGTTGGTCCAATAATAAATTCACATGTTGCCTTAGGCCCTTTATGGAAAATTGTTTTTTTGTTAAATGAAAGAATTGATTTTTCACTTCTTCCCACATTTCTGTATGCATGAAGGGGTTTTTCGCCAAAACTCCCCTCAATAAAATGAGTCAGCATTCATTTTTTTTACTGAACAAATTTCTCTTTGAAGCCTTAAACACTTCACGACCACGTGCTTTTCGATGCTATCAACCACTTTCTACTTTCGAAATTTAAAATCGAATCGAACCTAACCTTGAAATAAAAAAAGCACAGAAGATTGTGAGAACTGTCAAAATAAGGGATCTTTTATTTAAATACGGCTGTCGTATTATTTAAGTTAAGTAAAGGAGGCCTGTATTTTATTAAAGGCCACCTTAAAATCTTTATTGAATGCGCATGAGCAAATGTCAAAATAAGGGAAACTTTATTTAAGTTTGGCCTCTATTTGAGTTTCGATAACTCTCTAATATGTGACTGTACTCTTCTTCATGTAGCCCAGCCTTAAGAAAAGACAGGGGGGATGCTAGCTGTAGTCCAAAATCCTTCAGCGCGACTTCGATGTCTTCGTTCGGGATGGATGGGCAGACATTGGATATTACAACTCTCTTAGTTGGGGTAACAAGGCGTCTAATGGATATTTCTATTTCTCCAATATGAATGGTGGAGTGGTTATCGATTAGAGAGTCAACTAATTCGGATTTCGATAGGTAATAGTATATTCTAATACAAGATGCAGAATGAGCTCCTATTCCAACACGAATGCGAAGTTCGAAAACGAGCGACGAAGGAGCGAGTTTTCGATAGCATGAGTGTTAGAATTGCCTTCTGCAACGAGTATTAGACGGTATTTTCTCTATTTCAGTCAATTCTTGTGAAATATTCCCGAAATTCAAGTGAAAATTCTGATAAGTGACTTTTGTTTTTTATCTTGGCAGTTGGTGTGACAGATCACGGAATTTGAATTGATTTGATTCGAAATTTGATTCGCTCGGAGGTCAGTACTGACAACCATAAAACGAAAAATATAACTGAAAACAATGCTGTAATGAGTTTCATTACAGCACTACTTTCAGTACTGTAATGAACTCATTACGATACTGAAATAGAGAAATACATATTATATTATTAGATATTCTTGAAATCGAGTGGATATTTTTGGGGCCGATAATAGTACCAATAGCTTTGGCGAAATTGAAAAGTTTAAGATCCTCCGTGGCGTGGATGACAATGGCCTGATCTTTCTTGGGGTATGTTGGTTTGGGTTTCGATTTCATGGCAAAGACGTATGATTGCGATTGGGTGTGATTTTCTGTTTGAGAAAGGCATTGTTGTTTGTTGGGAAGAAAAATTTCGGTTGCCCTCGTAGTCAAAGGCCACCTTTAGATGATTATTCATAGATGAGATAATCTATCGCTTCTGGTTACCAGATGCGGAACGCGGTCCGCATCCAGTCGCTGGACCGGGAACAAAAAACCGCAACGCGGTATTGTTGTACTGATAAGTATTTATCAGTGGACTATTCGTTTACGCGTGAATTAATTCTGTTTCACGTTGTTTAGTGAATTATTAAATTGTTCATGGGCACAGCTGCCGTGCATCTACATTGTTTAACATTGTTTATGATGGAACTCACTAAAAGGCAAATGTTCAGATCGAAGATGTCACAAAACTATAAACGAATGAGTATCACTGATAATCGACTACACTCGTACGTGGGTCTCGTCGAACTGACAGTTAATTTGTTTGCTATAGAAAAATACAACATTTTGAATTTCGTTAGAAAATTATTTATGTAAATTTTTGTTGTATTTTTTTTTGTAATGATACAATGATATTTTGAGAAAGTATTCATTGAAATATTATTTGAAATCATATTTTTCTTTTATTTATATAAGATAGTTACAGTATATATATATTCTTTGTTGATTTACATAAGACAGTGACAATAATATAAATTCTAACGGAAAAAAGTTGAAATAGTATATTATACAATATTTACAAATAAGGGATTATTTTTTCCCAAGGGTCTATGATTGAATTACAATAGTACACAAATTTGAAAAGTTTTATATAACTACTATATACAATATTCAAAATTTTTTTTAAATAAAAATAATAATATATTTACAGAATACGAATTATATTTACAAAATTTCAATGCGCCCTGGAAGGCAACTGAAAATAGAAGTACCTATGTATCACATAAATTTGTTCCCTAGGTCTTTCAGAAATTTCGTCCTGACTAAATAATTGAGTCTCTAATCCATTCTTCCACCTAGCTGCTTTGTCTTGAAGAATCTGTTTGATCATTACAG
This sequence comes from Hippodamia convergens, assembly GCA_038502775.1. Classification (NCBI taxonomy): domain Eukaryota; kingdom Metazoa; phylum Arthropoda; class Insecta; order Coleoptera; family Coccinellidae; genus Hippodamia; species Hippodamia convergens. The sequence goes on from CM076609.1 coordinate 76,183,802, forward strand.
CTCTGGCCAAGCAAATATTCAAATATTTTTGTCTCGTTTTCCTCGCTTGTCTCTCCTCTTCTTGTTCTTCAAAGTTTTTTTCACATGTAGCAACTTTGATTTGGGAACATTATTTTAATTGTTCTCTTGGATATTTTCCTGGGCCTTCAGTATCGGTTCTTCCACAACATTTGCAATGTTCCCAAGTTCTACGCCATCGAGATTTTTCAAATTCTTCATAATTTTCTTTATATGAAAAGTTTTCTCCATATATTTCATATTTGTATGTTTGTCTTTCAACTTGTTCTCACAATGTTTCAGGAGAGTTTGTTTATTCATCTTGGCGTAGTCGAAAATGTTATTGATATTGAAAAATTCTTTTCAACACCTGAGCACCTTCCCTCTGGGTGAACAGAATTAGGTAGAATAAACGTTTGGTCATTGAAGACCGATTATTATTGCTTACGTCTTATCGGCTCTTTTGTGACAGAAAATTTGTTTCTACCCGGAATATAGAGGTACGATTCCACCAAAATCGTGTGCGGCACAATTGTTCACGAACATTTTGTGCAGTACTTCAGCTGTACGCGTACAAGCTGTTAACATATTTAGCGATCGTTTCCACCGACAGAGCTGTGCGTAACTTTTGTACGCGCACAGTGCAGCACACAGTGTGCACGAACACGATCTCACTGTTCTCTCTTAGTGTTTCGCTTTCCTTCAACCGTTGAATATGGAGGATCAAGAAAACGTGGTGCTTTGTGCTGCAGCGTGTGTAGGGGTATACACTTTGCTTGAAAAAAATTAGAAAGAAACATAGATGTTTCCTTTTTGCAACATCGTAATGAAGAGATGAATCGATTTGTGGAATGATGATGAAAATAGACCCATTGAGTAGACTTTAAAATTTCACTCGAATATCGTGCGAACAGTTTGAGTTCCTGATTAATGATGTTAGTCCTTTGATTGCTAAACGGGATACAAACTACTTTCTCTCCTATTCTGAGCTAAAATAATCTTCTACTTCCGCAAAATCTCGGTTGAGTCACAATTGAATTCTTTCGTCAACTCCTCAGTTGCGTTGTGTTTTTTTATTTCTGTTGTAATCTCCGTGATTACAACCCACAGAACGGTATACAGTTCAATTTCCTCGATAAATTCGATTATTTTCCAGTTATTCCACGCCATGTTAGCGCGAACAAATAGATGTTTTCGCTAGCGTAGCGGAAGCAAGAATGAGTTCGCTGAAACATGTTTGTGTGCGTCGACCCGAGTCCACCGGTAGAAACTGTGCGCGCACAAAAGTATGCAACTGTACTCGCGAACTTTTCAACAGAGTTCGCGCACTTTTGTTGCTGTTCTCTTGGACGAGTACACCGCAACGAACATTTGTGCGGCACACTGTGCGCAACAGTGCTGCACAGTGCAGCACTCCGGTGGAATCGCTCCTTAAGGATTACATGAAAACACGTCTTTATCTTCAAACTTTACCAATATTTTTCTCAACTGGTAGAATATTTTATTCGAAATTTTGAATATACATATTTCTAAATCCTCACTCTGCATCATTTTCTCAGATTTTTATAGAAATGAAAAAATGGATAGCGATCTTGAGCTAGGTTAATTTTTTTTTCCTTTTCGGACCGCTTATATGACAGTTGATCTGATTTTTGAGAAAATATCACCTTGAGAAAAACTAAAGATGTCTCAAAATCACCTCATGGAATTACTTCTTTTCTTAAAAAAATATGAGTTTTTCCCTTTTGACTTAGAAATAGTAAAAAAGAATTTTCTGAATAAAAATGTACCCCTGAATTCTTACAGTTGATTTTTTTGATAAAGAGAAATACATCATTCTGAATTTCGTTCGAAAATTATTTATGTAAATTATTTATTGTATTTTATTTGTAATGAAACAATGGTATTTTGAGGGAGTATTTATTGAAATATTTTTTGAAGTCATATTTTTCGTTGATTTACATCAGATAGTGATAATAATATAAATTCTATCGGAAAGAAGTAGAAATAGTATATTATACAATATTTACAAATCAGGGATTATTTTTTTCCCAAGAGTCTATGATACATAATTACAATACTACATAAATTTTAAAGGTTTTATACAACTACTATATACAAAATTCTAATTTTTTTTTAAATAAGAATAATAATATATTTACAGAATATGAATTATATTTATAAAATTTTAATGCGCCCTGGAAGGCTACTGAAAATAGAAGTACCTATTTCTCATTTTTTTTTCACATGTAGCAACTTTGATTTGGGTACATTATTTTCCTTGTTCTCTTGGATATTTTCCTGGGCTTTCGGTCTTGGTTTTTCCACAACATTTTCAATGTTCCCAAGTTCATCGCCATCGAGATTTTTCAAATTCTTCATAATTTTCTTTATATGAAGAGTTCTCTCCATATACTTTCTATTTGTATGTTTGTCTTTAAACTTGTTCACACAACGTTTCTGGAGAGTTTGTTTATTCATCTTGGCTCAGTCGAAAAGACCGATTATTATTGCTTACGTCTTATCGGCTCTTTTGTGGTAGAAAATTTGTTTCTACCTGGAATATCAGGTTTACATGAAAACACGTCGTTCAAAGGTTTTATACAAAATTCTAATTTTTTTTTAATAAGAATAATAATATATTTACAGAATATGAACTATATTTACAAAATTTTAATGCGCCCTGGAAGGCCACTGAAAATGGAATTACCTATTTCTCACATAAATTTGTTCCACAGGTCTCTCAGAAACTTCGTTCTATCTAAATAATTGAGTCTCTAATCCATTCTCCATCCTAGCTGCTCTGACTTGAAGAATCTGATCATTACAGCTCTGGCCAAATAAATATTAAAATATTTTTGTCTCGTTTTCCTCGCTTGTCGTTCCTTTTATCCTTCTTCAGAGTTTGTTTTCACATGTAGCAACTTTGATTTGGGTGCAATATTTTCCTTGTTCTCTTGGATATTTTCCTAGGCCTTCGGTCTTGGTTTTTCCACAACATTTGCAATGTTCCCAAGTTCATCGCCATCGAGATTTTTCAAATTCTCTATAATTTTCCTTATATGAAGAGTTCTCTCTATATATTTCTTATTTGTATGTTTGTCTTTCAACTTGTTCTCACAACGTTTCAGGAGAGTTTGTTTATTCATCTTGGCGTAGTCGAAAATGGAATTGATATAGACAAATTCTTTTCAACACCTGAGCACCTCCCCTCTAGGTGAACAGAATTAGGTAGAATAGACGTTTGGTCATTAAAGACTGATTATTATTGCTTACGTCTTATCGGCTCTTTTGTGGTAAAAAATTTGTTTCTACCTGGAATATCAGGTGTACATGAAAACACGTCGTTTTCTTCAAACTTTACCAAAATGTTTCTCAACTGGTAAAATATTCTATTCCAAATTTTGAATATATGTATATGTTTGTAATTTTCTTCATACGAAGAATTGTTCATACACATGAACAATTTTTTCAAATCATAGAATTAGTATTAGGCTGTTGGTACCATAGCTTCTGTTTTCATAAAGTTAACAATATGATAGAGATTTATAAATTGAAAATCAACTTATGGACAGGATGGGTGAAAAATTAAAGGGCTAGTTATTTGTGATCTTGATTCAATTGTATTTTCCACCTGTTCCATACATAATTTTGATGTCTGAATTCTTTGTAATATTAAAATTTTTTCAGATATGGCTTATCGCGATGCTATCGTTTCAAATTATCTGGGCTTACAAAGCCAGAGAGAGGTCCCACAAAAAAGAGCATGGTCAGTAGAGGACGAAGAAACTCCGATAAAAAAGTTTCAGAGCGTCCTCCACTTTATGACTATGCTCTTCCTAAGAGGCAGAGGGCTAGGCACATAATGAAGAGATAGTGGGGAAAATAATAGAAGAAATTAATGGTAATTATTTGATTTTATGTAATGTAATGGGTTTTCCTGCCCATGTTCAGATTCTCATTTCACTATGATTATTCAATATTCATATAATATTCATTATTTTAGTAGACGAAGAGACTATCTCGAAAAAATGGGAAAATTTGAGGGATAGCTATATGAGAGCTAGGTCCACCATTAATAGAAAGAGTTCTTCTGGGTCGTCTGCCGAACAAAGGCTTCAATCGGAGAGAATAAAAAACAATCATCGACATTTCGAGTTGATGACCTTTTTAGATATGTTCTTGGCAGCGAGGCCGTAAGTAATAATTAAATAATAATTTTAAAGAATTATTTCTAATACAATTTGAATAAAATACTTAAAATATCTCCTGGAATTTACAGGACTATATCAAACCTACAAAGCACCTCAGGTGCTCCAACCGAGGTAGGAAGTCTGCCCCGTTCTCCTCTTTTCCATGAAATCCCTTCAACATCACTAGGTAGGCATGGAGAGCCTTCATCATCTAGGAGGAATTAAAGTCAATTATCCATGCAGGATGAGGCTTTCCTTGAAGCTATCAAGGGAATGAAGTCAGAAGAGAAAAAGAGAGGCAACTTCCATCGAGAACTTTTGTTCTCGATTAGCTGATGGCTTGTCCAAATTACCAAGGAAGGTCAGCAACCAGCTACAACTGGAATTTCTGACAAGGCTGGTAATAATAATAATAATAATAAATTTATTGAATCCTTTTAGACAATATACATGTATAGGAAGAGTCAAGAGTTACGATAACTAAGAAACTAACAAAATTAAGGTAGGAAATCAAATTAAAAATATAAAAGAAAGAATCATACAAAATACAAAATGCCCCCACACTATAATAAGAAACAAATTAAACAACTTTTACACAAGAGCAGCCTCCAAATATTCAGTCTTACTGTAAAAACATTTCTCCAGTAAAATCTTTTTAATCTCCTTTTTAAATGCTAAAAATTCCAACATTTTAAGTCTGTTGGGCAAGTGATTGTACAATTTAATGCCACTGAATATAGGTGACTGCTCAAATTTAGCTGTTCTATGTGCAGGAATGCTTATTATTTCTTTGTGCCTCGTATCATATTCATGAAATTGAGAACACTTTTTATGAGTATGTATATCCTTTTTGGTAAAGAACAGACAATTCAGAATATAAATACATGGAAAGCACAATATATTATGACTAATAAAAACAGGTTTACAGGATTCCTGGGGTTTCAGACCAAACATCAAACGAATAATCCTCTTCTGGGCAACAAAAACGCAACTACTGCCCGAGGAAGCACCCCAAAGCATGGTGTTATAACTCATATGGGAATAAGCAAGTGAATAGTACATACCCACTATTGACTGTAAAGGAAATGATGTTCTGAGACTTTTTAGGGCATAAAATGCACTACTTAAGCGCTTGCAGACAAATTCTGTGTGATTCTGCCAGGTTAAACTCCCATCTACGTGCAGACCCAAGAATCTCACTCCATCTGATGACTCCAACCTCCCATGAGTGAGATTGAGAACGAGCCGTTCGCTATTGTCACGTACTCGGAAATGAATGAGATCAGTCTTGTTAACATTCAATATGAGAACATTTTTATAACACCAGTCGGAGAAAAACTCCGCCAGCAGCTCACAACGCGACTTAAGTTCAGTTAGACTAGATGCAGTCACCATGAATGACACATCGTCAGCAAACATTATCATCAGTATGTTGGATATGAAGATTACAATAAAATTTCTTATATAATCTGGCAAATCATTTATAAAAAGTAGGAACAACAGCGGCCCTAAAACCGATCCCTGAGGCACGCCCATCTCTAAAGGATATTCATCAGAGTCCCGTTGACCCACCCGTACGAAAATATGTCGATCAATCAAAAAACTTCGTATCCAGTCCAGGAATACTCCCCTGAAGCCAAGGTTGTAAAGCTTTTCGAGAATGAAATTGATATTAAGGCAGTCGAAAGCACGGGACAAATCAAAAAATAATCCGGCTACATATACGCCGTCATCTAAAGAAGTATAAACAAATTCAGCGAACTGGTACGCTGCAGTCTCCGTCGACCTACCCGCCCTAAAACCGTGTTGACAATCCGTGATCGAGGAAAATTTGTTCAGGTAACTTAACATCCTGTCGTACACCAGTTTTTCCATTACTTTAGAGATAGAACTCAATATGGATATTGGTCTATAATTAGTTAAGTCGCCAGTAGCGTTTTTCTTCTTGTGCACCGGAATTACCTTAGCGATTTTCAAAATAGGGGGAAACCTTCCAGAGGCGACAGAAATATTTATGAGATGTGCCAAGCAGTTTGATATACTGTGGGCAGTAGCCTTCAAAATTTTTACCGAGATCATGTCTTTTCCACAACTCTTTCCATTCCTAAGATTTTTAATAACGCTTAAAACTTCATGGGCAACAACTGGTAGAAAGAAAAAATTATTGTCTGAAAGTTGTACAAGAGGAAGATTTCCTATCACCATAATGATCAGCAATACTGGATGACGCAATGCTCGAAAAGTATTTCCCGAAAATTTCTGCCACCTCCTCCGGATCAGAAATAACCCGGTTGTCCACATTCAAGCAAACTCTATCAGAGGAGGCACCACCCATCTCTCCTCTGACCAAATCCCAAATAGTTTTATTTTTATTAGGAGACTGTTCAAGAGCGGCTACAAAAAAGTTATACTTAGCAGATTTCAAATTCCTAGAGTACTGCTTTTTAGCTATTGAGTATCGATTTCTTGATTCCTCAGTTTTCAAGTTTTGACATACCCAATGAAGATTTTTTAATTCATCACTAGCCCTTCTAATATCCTTTGAAATCCAACCGGGACGCTGATGTTCTGCGGAGCGGGTTCTTTTGATTGGACATGTTGAATCGAGTAAAGATGTTAAAGTTTTAAAAAATGACTCAAAAGCTTTGTCCACATCGGTTATACTATATATAGTATCAAAAACATTTCCAGTCGTCAACAAAGAGAGACTCTCGAGATTGTCACCAGATACGTCGCGAAAAAACCTTGGGATACTCCTAACCGGAGGAGGACCATCATCACCATCATAAATCAACACAAGCGCTTTGTGATCACCAATATTAGGGTCTACCACCCTGGAGCACACAAGATCGGTGTTGACATTCGTAAGAATGTAGTCAATCTTGGTAGAACTAGTAACGCCGTGCCTATTAGTAAACACTCTAGTAGCTTCGGTTGAGGTGATAACTAGATCAAAGCTAATCATCAGATGTTCAAGAGTACTGCGCGAGTCAAAATAGTTGATGTTCAAATCCCCGCACACGAAGATCGACTTAGAGCCTGTCAGGCAGTAGTCTAATACATAGGAAAGTGTATTACCGAAAAGTTCAAGATTACCACCAGGAGGCCTGTAGACACTTAACACACAAATATTTGTAGCATCATTCTTAAAATTAATAGCACAAAACTCACATTGCAGTTCAGATGAAAAGTTATTAACATATTTAATTTCCTGGAACTGATAGTGAGATTTAACAAAAATGGCTGCTCCACCATGCTGACGAGTGGGTCGGCAGTATGAGGCGGCAATAGTATAGTTATTAAGCGATAGGGAAAGTAACTCATCTGGTTCAGACCAGTGTTCAGCTATACTCAATATATCAGGATGTTCAATATGAGTGAAAACTTCTAGTTGATTCATTTTATTCGATAGACCCTGGGCATTAATTTGAATTATTTTTAACTTCTGCTTTTTTTGGTCAGACTTTTCCGGATTTTTCAATTTGAAGTTTACTTGTTGGAGCTCGTTGGACGACGTTTCATAAAAAACCTATTAACAGCAACACCTTCGGGCCAAAAGGTGGGATTCATCGCCTTTTCTAGATATTCTGCGGGAAAACTGACCCTGAACGATGCATAAATGTCGGGCTTTCTTGATGATAGCTTTTCACATGAGATATCAGGGAACTGCTGCCCAAAAAAGTTCAGAAGTTCATGAACTGTAGTTTCCGGTCCAAGTCTGGATACATGCAGATGAGAAAGTGGCTTTTTAGGAACTGCATGAAGCGAATCAGATTTCCAGGTACCAACGATAGGTTTGAGTTTGTAATTTTTCTTTGGTACAACAGTATTACTTGTAGGAGCTTTGATCACTGCGACTGCATTTTCTTTATTAGACACGGATCTTAATTTACCTCGTCTCTTTGCCGTGACGACGGACCATTCAGATGGCCTATTTTCAACGGTTTGACTCTGCTGTTCGTCATTTGTTTCACATACCATCACTTCCGCGTTTCCCAAGACGGGACTGCATGAAACATTCAAATGTGTAGGTATAGTGGGATAGTTTGAATCAGCGAGGGAATTCCGAGCAGACGGATTCTCGGAGACATGCACGTCAGCTGTTGTGATAACGTTCTTTTTATTATTGATAACACTAATTTCAGTTGTTAAAATTTCAATTTGTTTACATTGAGAAATTATCACATTTTTCAGCGATTCAATTTCTTGAGTGAATAATAAGGTCATTTCACTTACAATTTCCTTTTTTAAAGTTAATAAATCCTCCTTACTAATTGAGTATTTTATTCAATAAGCATATAGTTACATCTATTAAATGTTGACTCATTGCCATGGTACTGTACTTTCTTCAAAAAAATAGCTCTTCAGCTCATCCCCAATGTCCCTTGCTGACCTGGAGAATTAATTTGAGGCTGTTTGCCCTACATTGATTGAATTAGAGGTTGCTCTTCAATTGTCAGGTACTAATGTGTTCTTCTTCTTCGTCTTCATATTTTAAGCCTGTGACTTGTATTTTCTAATTATTATGCCTCCGGCATAATAATATCTCGCAGTGAAGTTGAGATATACTCAGATTTGTATCTGATCAAAAAATTTACAGGCAAATAGCACGCTGAATTATTTTTTTACATTCTCCATCTTAGCATTTAATGGACGAGAGAATTTCCTCCAGCGTGCCACCCAAATTCCAAATGCATTCTCCGCGACTCTTCTCGCTCTTGAAAGTCTTTAGTTATGAATAGTTTTTTCGAATTCCATTTTCTTTCGTCCAGGAATAGGGCGCATCAAATTTTCCATCAGGGGGAACGCCTCCTCCCCCACAATCACATGAGGTGATCTAGGCCTCCTCTCAGACACTTCTTCAGGAGGTGGTATATTCAGTGTTGTTTCAATCATTGATTATTCAAATTCAGATATTACTTTAATAAAAAGTTATTCCACATATTTACCTGTATCGTTCCATGTTCTCCATCAATTGCACCTATGCAATTGGGATACTTCCAGTCTTTTAAACTTTTCAGCTACCCTTTTGAAATCTTCTTCCTGTGGTGGTTTCAACACCTCTGATGTCATGTATTCGGTTTTCGTCTTCTTGTTCACCAGCCTTCACAAGGCCAACCCAACCAAAAGAAGAAAACAAATCCTTAAACATGACACTTATTAGAATGGAGGACTGACTTTGAAGTGAGATACATTTTATTTTAAAAAACCCTTTTGTTGAGGTAAAATCGTGATATGTTATGTTTCGAATCATTACAATACAATACAATTACAATTAGATTACTTCTCAGACTTAATTTTAATTTTACCACTTGGTAACTGTCACATTTACTAATTCTTATATTGAAGGAGGAATAGTTACCCCAAAACTTCTACTGAATTCGCCCATTTTTGAGTCATCATTCAGAGATATGAAGAAAAGTAATTGCATCAACTTTATTGATGGGATTGTTACTTCGATTTCGACTGTAAGGATGTAAAAAAAAAGATCCCAAATAATTGATTATTTGAAATTTAATATGACAACTTAGGTCATTACATTTAGTCGAAAAAATTTCAATACATCAACATTCTTTAAAATGGTAATAATATTTATTCATAACAAAAGTATCCACTCTTGTTCGATAAGAAAGGGAAAAGTAGATTTTGAACAATATTCTTCATTCTTACAAAATTCAATATGAAATGACACTGGTATAAATGAAACTTGAATAAATTAATATTCAATTCAGTCTAGGTTGCTACAATAATAATACAATTTTACAATATAATACAATAAAATACAATTATCAGAATCATCATTTCTTAATGAATCATCATTATTCGGGAGTTAGATCCATGTATGGTAACCCTAATGTTCTGAAGGCTCCATTCATGATATCTTCCACCTTACTTTGAATGATTTCATCTTAACCCATCCACTTGCAATTTGAAAATTTGTACCATTCAATGGTTTTCCTCGTAATTTATTTTTAATTCAGTCATGGTGACTTGATATCCCATCTCTAACATTTGATGGATAGCAGGAAGTTCAGTTCTGACTTTCTCTTGGAACCTCATCAGGGACCAGAGTTCGACCTCTTCATTTGCCCAGATATTCATCATCTGATCGAATAATTGCAGTTGTTCCAGGCAACAGCCTCTTCTGTTTCTGCCCCACTCGCAGAAGCCATCGTTCTGAAACAAAAATTAATTTGCGTAGGACCGGAGTAAGAATAGTCCTACCCTTTCCCGTGAGGTTTCGTAAGAGGCGAATAACACGGTGGGGTGCTCTCGATATTGCGTTTTTTTTCGGGAGTTGGAATTTCTTTGATTTGTGTTTTTTTGGTGTTGCTGTGTTGTATTTATCGCAATGCCTCCAATTCCTCCTCGGGGGCTCGTGTGTTCTTGTGGCAGGTCTTATGCCTCCAGGGCAGCTTTAGCGCAGCACATCAGGCGCTACTGTCGAGGCGAGCAGTCTGACAACCGATGTCCCGTCTGTGGTGCGGATTTTGAATCCTTCCTAGGCATGCGACAACACATGCGCCGCGCACACCCGTCTGAATACAATGACGATTTGGTCAGGGAGTTGGACGCGGGAAGTGGCGAGACGGTTTGGACCGGGGATATTTTGGAGAGTATGGCCAGGGCGGAGGCTGCATATGGTGGTCGTAACATCAATCAGTTCCTGGTTTCCCTGCCAGAATTCAGTTGTTTCGGACTTGAAGCAATTAAATATAAACGAAGAGCCAATACTTACCGCCAGAGGGTGGTGGAGATCAGAGAGTGTCTCGCGACGGAGGGGTCCAGCTCCGAAGCTGAGTCTCCTCCGGGTGACGTGCCTGTGGATGCTGTGGATGAGGCTTCGGGGTGTGGCTCTGATGTCTTCGCTGCGGTCCTTCGATCGCTTCTTGCCGTCGCTGAAGAAGATGAAGATCTAAATCTTCTGCGGGCGCTCTTGAGTGATCCTGGCGGTGACCTCAGTCCATTCAACGTCTGGTTTGACCGATGGTATGGAAAAGTTCTGCAATCTGTAAAAAAAAGGAAACAAAATAAGTCTAAGACTAATCAGGGAATGAATAGAGGCAATACAAGAAATGTGAACAAAAAACAACTAAGAGTTGAAACTTATAAAAAGTACCAAGACCTTAATAAAAAAAATACCAAGAGCCTCGCGCAGAACATTATTGATGGAAGATCCTTGGACTACATCGGTGATACCCCTGAACATCGGGATATAGAGGAGGCTTACACCAAAATCTTTGCTGAGCCCTCTATTGTAGACTCTGCCCCAATTGACGACTCTTCCACTAGTAGGCACGTTATGGCATATGAGATCAGCCCTGAGGAGATAATCTGGGCTATAGAGTCCTCTAAGTCTCCTGCCTCGGGGCCGGATGGGGTACGCGTTTGTGACCTCCGGCGATTGCCTGTTCTGGAACTTAGAATTTTATTCAACATTATGTTTTTCAGAGCAATCGTCCCTCCTCCCTTAAGATCAAGCCGCACTGTCCTCAAGGGCTGTAATAACCTAAAGGACGTTAACAACTGGCGGCCCATAACTATTTCAAGCTCCATCCTGAAAGTACTGAATAAAATAGTTGCGAAACGTCTCTCGTCCATCCCCCTCAACAGCCAACAGAGGGGTTTCTCTCGTGTTGACGGATGCCTGGCGAACACCTTGATCCTCCAATCTCTGATTAAAGATAGGAGAAGGAGGGAACGGGGCTACCACATTCTCTCTCTCTCGACTTGCGTAAAGCATTCGATACGGTGTCCAAGTCGAGCATCCAACGAGCACTGCGTAGGGTGGGTGTCGATCAAACCTCCTCCCAGTACATCCACTCTAATTACGTCGAGTGCTCTACCGAAATTTCTATCGAGGGTGGGGCGGTTTGTCAGGTAGACGTCGCACGTGGAGTCAAGCAGGGTGACCCTATGTCCCCTGTTCTCTTTAATATCCTAATGGACGAATTAGTGACGAGGCTGAATAACATGCCTCGAAATGAATGGAAACAAAGGTCATAGATTCAAATTCGGATAATGAATGGTGAAATGAACTATTAATCGGGGAAAAAATCAGAATTTTGAATTTGAAAATGATGAAATGAATTTAAAAATTTAAAACTTGTACGTTGTAGAAATTAGACTCATTGAGAATATTTATTTTTCAATTCCGAATCTGATAGGAACGTCGACTCTGTTGCGTTTTTTACTTGAGTATTGCGATGCGATGCGATTCTTTTCGATAAGTGTTGGGTCTGATCATTGTATATTCGTGTTCTTATATTTTCATCATGAAATCGATTTCGATTTCATGATGAAAATTGTATTTACAATGAAAGAACATTCAGAAACAAGGCAGATTTAATTTGGAAAGAACTAATAATTTAACAACATCAAACTTTAGATACGCGATAACATTGTGGTGAAATTTATATTTTTTTCAAACTCAGCTATTCCTTAGAGAATTTTTCGTTTTGAATTCACTAGGAAAGTAAGAAAAAACCACATTTTAACCAGAGGTTCAAGTTTTCTGAAATTAATGTTTTTAATTATAAATAAAAATGTATTGTTCATTGGACTCCGAAAAAAAACTAAAATCCAAAATGGTACTTCAACGGTTTGATTTAATCTATTCTTCAACGAAAAAGCTGTTTCGAAATCATCTAGAATTTAGACAAAAAAATCAGAATTTCATGAAGAATCAGGAAATACGTACCCTTCGAAAAAAATTGAGTTTGGATACTGAAGTAAGCACGTAGTCAGTTTCGGTATACACTTGTTTTCACCAGCACTGGTAACGTCGTAATGAGGGTAGCTTCTTTCTAATGGTTGCAGCTCTTATCGCTATTTTTGAACCCTTCCTCCTTTTTCCTTTCTTTTTCTTTTTGGACTATATGGTTTTCTTTATTACGAATATTCAGCCATTTGAAGAAACATTATGTGGTTAATTTTTTTGTTTTAATGTCAAAATATTTATATGAATATATCATGTTTTATTTTATACTATATAAGTTAAAGTTTTTCATAGTATGTGTGATGTCATCTATTCGGTTTTTGTCTCCTTGTTCACCAGGCTTCACAAGACCAACCCAACCAAAAGAAGAAGACAAACCCTTAAACATGACACTCATTAGAATGGAGGACTGACTTTGAAGTGAGATACATTTTATTTTAAAAAACCCTTTTTTTGAGGTAAAATCATGATATGTGATAAATAGTTTCAGGCCTTCACGACGGATATATTGACATTAAGAGAGTCTTCCGGCTTATTGGCCGTAGTCTATTAGGAATTATTTCACCTAACGTTTCGCCCACAACTGCCAGGAGTTATAAAAACACTCGTAGATAGAGCCCGACGACTGTGCGAGCCGGAATTAATGGAGGATTAACTTGAACATCTACAGCATGCATTCGTCGCTAACGGATATAATGCTGAGGAAATTCAGAGGGCAATGGGACCAAGACTTTCCACACGTGATGATAACACATCACAACTCACCCCCAATGGAAGAGCTATCTTACCATATATCCCCAAGGTCACCGATAGAATTGGTTGAATACTAAAGAGCCACAGACTGTCTATATGCCAACTCAAAAACTTGGTCAAATGATCAGAACTACCAAAGACAAAGTCGACCCACTCTCTCAACCCGGTATTTACAGGATACCTCATGACTGCGGCAAAGTCTACATTGGTACAACGAAGCGAATTATCAATACGAAAATTAAGGAGCATGAACGATGCTGTCGACTCAATCAGACAGAAAAATCCGCACTAGCGGAACATGCTCTGACAGATGGACACAATATTGTTTTCTCAAAGGCAGAAGCTATTTCAAACATCAAAAGTTTCTATCCTAGGATGAACATGGAAGCCATTGAGATATATAAACATAAGAACAATATGAACAGAATTGAAGAAACTCCTTTGGTACATAGCGCATGGTTGCCGGTGTTGAAAAAGACCAAAATCAAGCCAATACGAAGTGGGAGCGATGGACCAATCAACATCGCGCGCATAAACCCACTACCTTCTCCCGCCAATGATCAGGGTATTAGTGGGGCCAACGGATCGAATCCAGCTTCACTTTCGGAAATTCAGCGGTCGAGTTACAATCTAAGACCAAGAATCCTCTGAAGATGCCTACCGCAGTTGTGGGCGAAACGTTAGGTGAAATAATTCCTAAAAGACCACGGCCAATAAGCCCGGAAGACTATCTCAATGGCAAATGTAACTCTTATGTGATGTACTGTTTACCTCTCCACGCGCTCGCATTTGCATCTAAATGTCCTCCAAATCAAGTACGCATTTCGGAAAAATGAGTAGTTGGATATGCGATTGTAAAACTGGTCACCAAATGATACTCCAATTTTTGTCACATTTGTGACGCTCATGCGAGTTAATTTAGAGACCACTTTTCTTTATTTCCTTCCGAATTCGCAATAATTCGCATATGAATTTTGATGTGATACTAAAAGATATCTTCAAATAGGAAGCCATTTCTCATCGCACAGAGTCTTTTTCTGTTATACCTACTCATTGCGTTCATAAATTTTATACTATTTTTAATTCAGGTGATTAAATCATTGATTGCGGGGGGATATTAAAAAAAATTTATTCGAACAAAAAATATAATAATTTGTAACGTCAACATAAAATACATTAGAATACGAGAACAAAAGGAAAAACAGAAACGAAAAAAATTACAATATAATTAAGTGTGAGAATTAATTTGTACTCATGTTTTCACTCTGCCTTTTCTTCCTCTGTCTGGCATGTCGCAACTATTCCTTCACATAGATCTCGAAGTTCTTTTCCGAAATTAAATTGTTCTTCGTTCTTCCTCACCACATCTGAAATCAATGAAAGTAACAATTACATTTTTTTTTATGAGCAAGATAGTAACAAGTTCGATTTTTTGACAAATAATATTAGATTATAGAAGTATTGTACATTTCTCTTCTCCATCCTTCGATGACTGATAACTTGAGCAAGTTTAACAATTTTGTTCAACTATTCAATTTATAAGTTCAACCACAGCCTTCTATAGACGGCTGTGGTTTAACTTATTTCAATTGATGAGAAGATAAAGATATAACTGCGAACGTTTTTCATTTTCATTCTTATAGGTGTCAAAATAATTGAAACATTTCTGGACTATGTGGTGTTTGACAGTATCGCGGCTACACTTCAAATCAAATACATACTCACTGAATTAAATCTTCATAACGGGACTTTCAGTTGTTTTGTAATCAGACCCTCGGCACGTCCGTGAGAGTTCGTTTGAGTCATCTCACCACGAAATCCTTGCTGCTTGTAAGAGATAGTGGGGTTGTAAGGCCCACTTCTCTAGGTTTGGCTATTCACGGTAGTAAATTTCAAAAGAAGAAACTGAAGAATGCTTTATTTCAAATTTTTATATCTATTCGTACTCAATCTAAATTACGTAACTACTTAATTGCTTAACAATATTATTAAGCGAACGAGGTGTCTGTTCGATGACCCTGGTATGTGGGCCATATCCTCTCGACGTAATGCAATTTAATGATTTTTTATGAATATCAGACAGATGCCCAATGCTCAGAACCGCAGGACAAATCATACTTATTTTCATTAAGGAAACAAGAGGAAAGATCAACTTTATTTTTTATAGATCGCAAGTTAATATTAGCTATTGAGAATATTGTATTTTTTTGTGATATGTATATCCTATCTTTATTTTTTCATGTTTTTATCTCTGCTTCGAGAAAAGTTATACTTTTTTATGGATATATTTTCGGGCCAATTTTCACCTTTATAGAGTTGATCCACTATGTCCAAACTACCACCTACCTTAAATGAACGGCTGGTTGCACCTTCCCTCTCTGGCAGTGCCTCCACAATAAATTTTTCATTAGGAAATTTCGCCTTCAGATGCTGTTCTTAAAGGTTTCGATTCATTCGAAACCAAAGAAAAGAAATCAGAGAATTGAATGAATCAAGTAAGATCAAACAAGAAACATGGATTCAATACCTCACCGAAATGTATAAAGCAGACAGTCCTAGGACTGAAAATAGAATACCAGAAATAGCAACGAATAAATGAATCTGAGGTGGAAGATGCTATCAGAAAAATGAAGAATAGGAAGAGTGCGGGAATAGATGGTATAACGAATAAATTACTCAAATATGGCGGATCAAGCCTCACACGTCAACTAACCTGTTTGATCCGGAAGGTCATCTCCAGTCGTAAAATCCCGGATGAATGGCGGACGAGTATCACAATACCAATGGTTAAAAAGCGTGACAAAAAACTTCCAACTAACTACAGATGCATTAACCTCCTCTGCATTACATTGAAACTAACAACGAAGATCATAACCAATCAGATCAACCGCCTGATTACGCTATCAGATGAGCAACAGGGTTTAGATCAGGGAGATCATGCACCAATGCGGTCTTCATCATCAGGCAGATAATGGAAAAGTCCATCGAATATAATAAACCAGCATATTTATGTTTTGTAGATCTGGAAAAAGCGTTCGATCGGGTTAAACTTGAGGACAACCTACATCTTCTCCATGCCAGACAGATCCCTCACGACTTGATAAAAACCATTGAGAATATATATTAGGCAAACAAATAATGAGCTAACCCAGGGAATACCAGTTGGAAAAGGAATTAGACAGGGGGACTCTCTAAGCCCACTTCTTTTCAACATCATCATGGACGTGATGATACAGAAAATACGTAAACTGAGGAGATACAAAATGGGCGATAAGGAGATCAAGATCTTATGTTACGGCGACGATGCGGTCCTGGTCCCAGAGAGCGAAGATGATCTACAGCGGCTTCTTCATATGTTCAATCAGACGGCTGAAACGTTGAATATGATGATATCAATATCAACAAAATGCATGACAACGGCAAAAACTCCAACACGTTGTAAGCTGGTTGTTGATGATAAAATATCTGAACAATGAAGACGTTGCAGCCGAGGTCCAAGAGCAAACCAACAAAGCCTCTAGAATAGCAGCTTGCCTCAATAACTCAATAACTCAATCTGGCGTAATAAACATATTTTAACAGAAACGAAATCAAGAATATAGAAGGCAACAATAAGACCAATAATGACTTATACTGCTGAAACTCGACCGGACACATCGAAGACAAAACGAATACTGGAGACGGCAGAAATAATGGTACTCAGAAGAATTGTTGGAAAAACATTGCTAGACCGAGAACGCAGTGAAGCTATCAGGGAAACATGTAGGATAAAGGATATTGACAGCTGAATACTGGATAGGAAAGTCGAATGGAATCAACATAGCAATCGAATGGACGACACACGAATTGTAAAAATTGCCCGCGACAAATCACCTTTGGGTCGCAGAAGTGTCTGACGACCGAGGAAGCGATGGAGTGACAACTTGAGACCAGACTAGGCATGGTGCGAAGAAGAAACAGGCAATTATGCCAAATTTTTAAGTTTGAAGAAGAAGAAGAAGATGCTGTTCCACACTTTTTGCGTCCGTTTCCAGACCTGCTCTGCCGACATGTATCCAGGCATATTTTGGAGCACCGCTGAAAGAAGGCGACTTGTCTGTTCCCTGTACAACTATAGTTTTAGATCCTTTCTTTTGTATTTCCGTCTTTGCTTCTTTTTGGGTGAACTTATTTCTAGTCTATTCCATGCATTCATGGTCAACAATTTTTTGTGGTCTTATCTGCTTCTCTTTCTTATTATCTGGGACATTAGCATGAGCGAGATTTTTTCTCAGGGAGGGGAGATAAAAATTTTCGAAGAACGGTGAGGCTCAGACAAATCAGTGCTTCGTTTTTTTCTATTTTTTTTTATTTTTATGCAGAGCCGCCTGAAGAATTTGTTCTCAAGTGGAAGGGGTCAAAGTAAAATTAATAAAATTTTTCTACTTCAACATTTTTTTAACGTCAACAACATAAGGTTATGTGTATAAAATAAAACGGCAATTGTTTTCGAAACAAATATCATTCCATGAAAAAATATTAACAGGAAAATAGAAAAAATGAAATATAAATAATATGGAGAAAGGAATTAAATAAATATTTTATTTGCCAATGAATGAAGACGAGTAATAACAAAATAAAAAAATATACATATACGCTCGATAAAACGATATTCATTTGAATCATATATGAATTATATATATATATATATATATTTATATATATATATATATATATATATATATATATATATATATATATATATATTACGTATTGAAAATATTTGCCGGAGAAAACAGAAAAAAATTTGTTGATAATTGCCCAAACAACAATTGCCAGGTTCCCAAATTTAATTTTTTCTATATATATATATATATATATATTTTTTTTTTAATGAAAAAGAGAGCTAAAATAATACAATAAATGTTGAAACAAAAAGTTCCTAAGCTGAGGTAAAAAAAGAACGGGGTATCATAACATTCTTTGTATGATACTATAGAATCATACGATACTATCAACACTAGTATCACACGATACTATACAGCCAGGGGAAAAAACCTCAGCCGAAAGAACCTGCCTCCCCGTAAACAAAAATAACATAAAATATCAAATATCAGGAATATCTTGAAAGACATCAGTGTGATCATCTTCATGTTATCCGTCGATGGGCTCGGATACACAGATTCTTCCCAAAACGACTCGTAATTCTTAATCTGAAATGAAAAAAGACAAAAGCAGATTAATAATAATGAACCATTAAATGAATCAAGCAATGACTTTCGAAACAAGAAACTGAAATATTATATGAAATGATACAAAACTTCTCCAGAAAATGAAAAAAACAATTATATTATCAAAATTAACAAATCATTAATTAAAGGGGAACAACACATACAAATATTTTTAATTCTGAAAACAAAATACTGAATCGTAATACCACAGAGTGGGCATGGCATATCTGTTAGTCTTACAGAATTCATACGCAGTTGTGAACGAGATATTCTTGATAATGGTGTATTTGTTGAAACATTATTTGGGCTGTTTCCATTATCTATGTTGTTGGTTGTTACCGACGTTTCGGCAAGCATTCGCCTGCCGTCTTCAGGGTGTTGTTGGTCCTGAGAAGGACCGGTTGTTGCCAAACTTGTTCTGTCTGGACTTGTGCACTCCATACTTTTTTCAATTTCGCAATTACAGTGTGGGGATTCGAACGCGAGTTATCCGAGGTGCTTTGGTAGACTAGTGGTTAGAGTGAGTGGAATTTCGGAAATTGCACCTCGGATAACTCGCGTTGGAATCCCCACACTGTAATTGCGAAATTGAAAAACACCCTGAAGACGGCAGGCGAATGCTTGCCGAAACGTCGGTAACAACCAACAACATAGATAATGTTTCAACTCATACGCAGTTGTTGCATGGTCCGGTTCGTTATATTATTCTTGTATTGTTTGTCTGTCTACATTTGTGTACGAAACTAAATTTTTTTGAAGGAGTTGATTTCCTTTTGAAAAATTTTCGAATATCCATATTTTCCAGAGGTGAATTTTTCATAAAAATATAAACATAGGTCAAAGTGACCTTCAACAAAAAAAAGGGGAGTCGTTCGGGAATGCCGATAGGAGTGAAATCATTAACCGATTTCAAGCGAATAACCAGTAATGACCGCGGTTATCTACGGTCCTGCCAGCGGTTATCTACGGTTATAGTCTTCAGGGATATTCCTTGTAAAATGATTATAACCTACAATGACCGAAGTCGCTTGAATGCAGTTGGTCCTAGTTGGTAATTACCAATGAGGACCAGGTTATTCGCTTGAAATCGGTTTAAGTAACATGTAAATTGTACCTATCGTCGACCTATTCGATTATTATTTTCCAATAACTTTTGGTCTACAAATTGGTTAATAATTCCTTAAAAATTAAAAATTATTCGGAAATAATAATCTAATAGTTCGATGCTTCACAATACAATATGAGGAATGTTCACAGGTATGCAAAATCGATCGAAACTTCGTCCCAGTATAACCTATATGTATATGAAATCACTAGTTTTTTGTTTCAGTCGAAAAGACCTAGTAGTTCGGATTTTACAACCCCGTGAATATTCAATTCTTCGCGGCGATGTGACGTCATACTACATTCGCAAATCGCACTCCGTGAGACGAGAAGCCCTTATATTGGACCCGGCTACGTACTGAACCTCGCAAGTCGTTGGATGTAAAGTGACGTCACACGGATCCATCGAGCTCATGTTTATAACTCGATATCTCGGGCGCTATTTGAAGTATTCAAATAATTTTTGGACACGATATTTTCATTTTCTACGGAGAATAGGAATATGTAGAAATTGAAAAATGTGAACATTCCTCATTCACAAGTTACTCAGTTTTCATTTCTATCGGCAGTTCCCGAAGACTACCACGTTTCTGTTTCTCTCACACTTCTGATTGATGAATAAACCATAATAATGTAGTTGAAAAGTCACATTGATGAGTTCATTTTATGGGCCTAATATTTCGAATTGGGAGAATGAAATTGTGTTATAATGTTCTGACCGTCATTATGTATTAGAATATTTATATTAAAACCAAAAAGTACAATATAACATACGAGAGGCACCTCACGGAAAAATCAGCTACTTGAATAATTATAGAACTTACCTTCAATAACACAATTTGAGGTGAAGACACTAAAAATACTCCCTGAATACAGTCTCAACGATTTTCGAATTTATATACTTTTCTCTAGAATGGAATGCAAATGAAAGATTATATCTTCTCAGAAGAAAAATATCCTGATTCCAGAATGGACAATAATTATTGAAATATAAGAGTAGCTGCACTTGCCCCTTGAAGAACTCCGCATCAAAGATGCTGCCCAATAAAAACAACCGTCCATAAAACGATCATGATAACAATTGAGGAGAATGCGAATTGCATGGGTACTTTTATGAATTTATAACTTCTTTAGGGGTGCGTTGGGCGCTTTCAGGATAAACAAAAATCATGGAATTGAAAATTCATCGTCAACGAAAACTTTCCATGATTTTTATTCATCTAAAAGGTGCTCTACACGCCTCAGGAAGTTATCAATTCATTAAATACCTCTGCCGATTACATAGTTAGTCCATTGGAATCTTATTGGTTCTTATTTAATAACTCAGTGATCAAGTTCTTGTCAGTCATCAATCATCTGTTCCAGTGTGTTCAATGTCTTCTTCAATAAGATATCTCTAATTCCATCAATTGAGTCGTGCTCTCAACAGCACATGAACTGCTTGTGGGTAATTCACTCTGGAGGTTATCCTTGTTTGAATCCAGGCAACTATTACCTATGTCACAAGAACTTCCTTCGGAGTTTTTTTCAATGAAACTTCGCAATCCCTGAGTCACGTTCACACCTTAAGGAAATTTTCCTGGTAATTATTATTTCGATTAAATATTCTTTTCTGAATCTTAACAGCTCACTAGCGAATTCACTGTTGTTCATTTTGCAGCTTTTTCTTGCTTGCTTCAAAATTAAAGGGCGTTCCTGCAACTCAGTGTAAGTCTATTCTTCATTGAGGTTAATACAAAAGTGAGAATATCATGATTGAGAAGTCAAGATTTATTATCTATAACGTTGGTCAAACTGCTTTAAGTAAGCAGGATTTGTGTTCATCAGAAAAAATAGAAGCTGCAATTGACAATTATGAGGATTACAATATGAGTTTAATTTGTATGAATAGAATCACTAACCCATTGATTCAAGTAAAGAGAAGGTTTGAGATCCTTCTTTCTAAGGGTTTCAGATCAATGAAATTGAGAATTTCCTATGTATAATGAGGAGATCATACCAGTTCAATGTTTTTATCAATATGTGAGGACACCGCTCAAGGTGAAGCAGGGATTAAGACTGTCAATCAAATTCAATGTTTGAGCTACTTGATCGTTCAAATACTACTTAAGAAGTTCACTTCGTTTTATTGAGAGAGATAAGAAGACTGATTCCGTGATTCACCTTTGCGTATGAGGATTTTCATTCATCTGAAATTCGAGAACAATAATTAGCAGGTGTTATGAGAAGTAAAAAGTTGAGAAATGGGATGAATACATAAGATAATGAGGTGCACATGAGAAAATAATAATAAATCAGTATTTATTACCACAGAGAATGTTCAATCTTGGAGCAAATAATGAGTTCCATGTGAAGAGTCTAGAGATATCTGAAAAATCTATGAGAACTGCAAAAATATACCAAAATTATATATCTTAGAGGAGTCAAATAAATTAGTTTTAATGCAATAGAGATCTTACTAAAATAAAGTGAGAGAGGATTACCAATATTTTTATAGATTTTCATGATCTGAAAGGAGGACAAATTTTCAAACTTTATAAAAAGCAGGAAAATTACATTGGAATTGCAACAATGAAGGATTCAGAGAATTCACTCACCTGTTCGATTAGTTTACTCCAAGAAAATGAACGAGATGATCAGTTATTGAGCGAGGTGACTTTTTAAGAATTCTAACTATTTACAAGAGTTGCACAAGAGGAGGACTATTCACAGGCGAAGCTGGATGCAGAAAAAAAAGATTAAATGATCCAATTAATGAGCATGACTTAAGCTGTCAAC